>JAJSOF020000025.1:22595948-22918271 GCA_025594305.2 Periplaneta americana | reverse complement strand
GTGTTCCAATTGCGTGGATTACATATGTGACCCAATTATGAATGGATTACGTATGTAATTCAAATCTGTATGGAATACATGGATTACATATGTAATCCAATTATAGATGGATTACATATGTGATACAATTATGGATGGATTACGTATTTAATCCAAATCTGTTTGGAAAAAATGTGTAATCCAATTATGTATGGATTACATATGACATCCAAATCTATGTGGATTACATATGTAATCCAATTATGGATGGATTACATGTGCAATCCAACTACGGATGGATTAAATACTTAATCCAAATCTGTGTGGATTACATATGTAATCCAATTATGGATGAATTACATGTGTAATCCAATTATGGATGGATTACATGTGAAATCCAATTATAGATGGATTACATACGTAATCCAATTATAGATGGATTACATACGTAATCCAAATCTGTGGATTACATATGTAATCCAATTATGGATGGATTACATACGTAATCCAAATCTATGTGGATTACATACGTATTCCAATTATGGATGGATTACATGTGTAATCCAATTATGGATGGATTACATATGTAATCTAAATCTGTGTGGATTACATGTGTAATCCAATTATGGATGGATTACATACGTAATCCAAATCTGAGTGGATTACATGTGTAATCCAATTGTGGATGGATTACATGTGTAATCCAATTGTGGATGGATTACATGTGCAGTCGAATTATAGATGGATTACATACGTAATCCAAATCGGTGTGGATTACATATGTAATCCAATTATGGATGGATTACATACGTGATCCATATCTTTGTGGATTACATACGTAATCCAATTATGGATGGATTACATACGAGTTTAGAAACCGGAACCCGGTGTTTGGGAACTGAACCCGGAGAGTGGAATCCTGAACCCGAATTTTGGAAACCGGAGCCCGTAGTTTGGAAGCCGGTACCAGCAGTTTGGGACCCGGAGTTTGGGACCCGTCGTTTGAGAAGCTGAAACCAGAGTTTTGGAAGCGGAAACCGGAGTTTTACCCGAAAACTGTAGTTTCGGATATTGGAACCCGGATTTTTGGAACCGTAACCCGGAGTTTGAGAACCGGAACCGGGAGTTTGTGTGTCCTCACCTGTAACCTGAGTCCTGAACCCGGAACTCGCTGTCCTGGACGCGGAAGACAGTGCGGAACCCGGATCTTTGAACGCGAGTTTTGCAACCGGAACCCGGAGTTTTGAACTGGAACCTGGAGTTTTGGAGCCGGAGACCGGGTACCCGGAGTATTGGGAACAGGAACCAGGAAATTTGGAACGGGAACCCGTAGTTTGGAACCGGAACCCAGAGTTTTGGGACGAGAACCCGTAGTTTTGGATCCGGAACGCGGAGTTTTAGAGCAGGAATCCGGAGTATTGGAACCGGAACCTGGAGTTTTGGAAACCGGAACCGGTAAATTTGGAACCGGAACCCGGAGTTTTGGGAACCGGAACCAGGAATTTTGGAACCTGAACCCGGAGATTGGAAATAAAACCCGGAGTTTTGGGACGAGAACCCGGAGTTTTGTATCCGGAACCCGGAGCTTTAGAGCCGGAACCAGGAGTTTTGGAACCGGAACCCTGAGTTTTGGGACGAGAACACGGAGTTTTGCATCCTGAACCCGGAGTTTAAGAAACAAAACCCGATGTTTTGGATCCTGAACCCGTACTTTTGGAAACGGAACCCTGAGCTTTGAACCTGGGACCCGTAGTTTTGGTAACGGAACCCCGGAGTTTTCGAAACGGAACCCGGAGCTTTGAACCGGAACCCGGAGCTTTGAACTGGAACCCGGTATTTTGGGAACCGAGACCAGGAAATTCGGAACCGGAACTCGGAGATTGGAACTGGAACCCGGAGTTTTGGAACGAGAACCCGGAGTTTTGGATCCGGAACGCGGAGTTATAGAGCCGGAACCCGGAGTTTTGGAACCGGAACCCGGAGTTTTGGAACCAGAACCCGGAGTTTTGGGGACCAGAACCAGGAAATTTGGAACCAGAACCCGGAGTTTTGGGAACCGGAACCAGGAATTTTGGAAGCGTAACCCGGAGATTGGAACTAGAAACCGGAGTTTTGGGACGAGAACGCAGAGTTTTGGATCCGGAACCCGGATTTTTAGAGCCGGAACCCGGGGTTTTGGAACCGGAACCCGGAGTTTTGGGACCTGGGACCCGCAGTTTTGGGAACGGATCCCGGAGTCTTGGAAACGGAACCCGGAGTTTTTGGAACCGCAACCCGGAGTTTTGGTACCGGAACCCAGAGTTTTGGAAACGGATCCCAGAGTTTTGGACCTGGAGGCCGCAGTTATAGAACCGGGACCCGGAATTTTGGGAACGAAAGCCGGAGTTTTGGAACCGGAACCCGGATTTTATGAACCGCAACCCGGAGTTTTAGGACTTGGTACCCGGAACCCGGAGTTTTGGTAAGCTATTTCCTCGTTTGGGAACCGGAACCCTGAGTTTTGCGACCCGGAACCCGGATTTTGGATCCCTAACCGAAGTTTAGGATTACATACGTAATCCAAATCTGTGTGGATTACAGACGTAATCCAATTATGGACGGATTACATATGTGTTCCAATTGCGTGGATTACATATGTGACCCAATTATGAAAGATTACGTATGTAATTCAAATCTGTATGGAATACATGGATTACATATGTAATCCAATTACAGATGGATTACATATGTGATACAATTATGGATGGATTACGTATGTAATCCAAATCTGTTTGGAAAACATGTGTAATCCAATTATGTATGGATTACATATGACATCCAAATCTATGTGGATTACATATGTAATCCAATTATGGATGGATTACATGTGCAATCCAATTATAGATGGATTACATACTTAATCCAAATCTGTGTGGATTACATATGTAATCCAATTATGGATGAATTACATGTGTAATCCAATTATGGATGGATTACATGTGCAATCCAATTATAGATGGATTACATACGTAATCCAATTATAGATGGATTACGTACGTACTCCAAATCTGTGGATTACATATGTAATCCAATTATGTTTGGATTACATGTGTAATCCAGCTATGGATGGATTACATACGTAATCCAAATCTATGTGGATTACATGTGTAATCCAATTATGGATGGATTACATGTGTAATCCAATTATGGATGGATTACATACGTAATCTAAATCTGTGTGGATTACATGTGTAATCCAATTATGGATGGATTACATACGTAATCCAAATCTGAATGGATTACATGTGTAATCCAATTATGGATGGATTACATGTGCAGTCGAATTATAGATGGATCCAAATCGGTGTGGATTACATATGTAATCCAATTATGGATGGATTACATACGTGATCCATATCTTTGTGGATTACATACGTAATCCAATTATGGATAGATTACATACGAGTTTGGAAACCGGAACCCGGTGTTTGGGAACTGAACCCGGAGTTTGGAAGCCTGAACCCGAATTTTGGAAACCGGAACCCGTAGTTTGGAAGCCGGTACCAGCAGTTTGGGACCGGAGTTTGGGAAGTGTAACCCGGAGTTTGGGACCCGTCGTTTGGGAAGCTGAACCCGGAGTTTGGGAAGCGGAAACCGGAGTTTTACCAGAAAACTATAGTTTGGGATATTGGAACCCGGATTTTGGGAACCGTAACCCGGAGTTTGGCAACCGGAACCGGGAGTTTGTGTCCTCACCTGTAACCTGAGTCCTGAACCCGGAACTCGCTGTCCTGGACCCGGAAGACAGTGTTGTCCCAGAATCCTAACCGGAACCGGTTGTTCTTTATCCAGGTCCGCGAGTCTTGGACCCGGAACGCAAAGTAGTTTTCCCGGAACCCGGAATCCTGAAAGCGGAGGCCTGTACAGTTACGGAAGAAAAAAACTGGCCGATGAATAGCAAAACTCGTAATGTTACTTATGCCGGTTTTGTTGTGATTACCACAGTACAGAGTACTGTTTACTGGAAGTTGCTGGACTAGGAGAGAAAGGCTTTCGTACTGTTTCTGTTCACATTCTATAAGGTTGAAACTCTCATGTTTTTTTATTCGATGTACAGAAATTAGTTATTTAATTGTTTTTACCAGTACGAGGTATGTTATTGATTTCATTATCAACTCCTCTGTTCGTCTGTCTTTACTCTATAGACATACGGTACTTCGTTTATTTATGGTTTATTTTTACTTCAATATCTTCCTGGCAAAACGTACGACGAAGAGTAAACAAAATTGAGATAGATACAATACATACGAACTTAATGGCAAGATGATATAGACGTGAGCAGTTAGTTAAAGTAGAATAAATATAAATTGATTAAGGTAATCCAATACAAATTACATAAGTGAACATTCAGTTAAATTGGAATAAATAAATACCTATAAATTACTTTCGGTAAACAATTAGTAATGAGGGAAGAGAAACACAAATAGATTTGTTAGTTAGAAATAATTTTTGTGCAATTTAGGAAAACGTTTGATTATATAAGTGATTCTAGTGTTTACTAGAACCTGTTTATTTATTCTATTATTAAAGCTACAGGGTGCTATTCATAGACATTTCGCTAGCCCGGGCTACGAGCGTGCTAAACAGGATTCATATCATATCATATCATATCATATCATATCATATCATATCATATCATATCATATCATATCATATCATATCATATCATATCATAAACTTTCGTTGAGTGAAAGAGAACAGTTAATTGAACTCTCGACTTAAAATGAAATTCCAAGCAGAAAGTATGGTTAATTTCAGGACCTCAACACAAGTGAAAAGAGAATACATTGAACTGTACAGTGGTGCTTTACAGATTATAATACAGTTTGCTTTTACGTATCTGTGTGAGAAAGGGTTTTCATCACTAACTCTGAGAAAGGGTTTTCATCGCTAACTCTAAAGTACCGAAATCGACTCTATGTATGTAACGACCTCTGACTTAAGCTCACCAGCATGTATCAAAATATAGAACAACTGCGCAGAATCTGCAGGCTTATCTATCTCATTAATGAGAATACCAACATTTTATTCATTTATTCATTCATTCATTCATTCATTCATTCATTCTTTCATTTATTTATTTATTTATTTATTTATTTTGTTTAGTTAATAAGTTAAAGATTGTCCAAACTCTAATACCTTGATTTATTAAAAATCTAAAATGATTTTTTTTATTAACATTAACTTAATTAGTTAATACTAATATAAAGTTAAACGAAGTAAATTAATTTTAATTAATTAATTCAGTTTTAAAATATACTGGTATTAAAATATGCTTTGCTTTCAAAGGGAACACGAGTAAGGTGGTCCTCGGAACTGTTCTGACTTAAAAAAGTGGTCCCAACTTCAAAAAGGTTTAAGAAACACTGGCCTTTATCATCAACAATACTATTTAATCCTTTTCAGTATGTTCACTATATAATTCGATTTGAAAGGTTTATTCTGTAAAGAGTTGGAGTTTATTTTTCAATTTATTTTATACTCCTGTCGAAGTAAGAAATACTCGTACAAATTATACACCAACAGAAACCATGCTTAAAAAAAAACAGCCTGCCTTTCAAAAATAAATTTTGTTTCAACAATAAAAAAGTTTGAGTATTATGTTTCTTTGCTTCGAGTCTGATATGCTTCGTCAGATCGACTTTGATAATACCATCATTGCTTTCTCAGTGAAGAAAGTCCGAAGAAAGTCTTTATAATTCACAAGTAAGATGCACGTATTTTGATTTCAGTAATTTACTGTTTTCTGAAGTCGACCTGGTTGGCGAGTTGGTATAGCGCTGGCCTTTTATGCCCAAGGTTGCGGGTTCGATCCCGGGCCAGGTCGATGGCATTTAAGTGTGCTTAAATACAACAGGCTCATGTCAGTAGATTTACTGGTATGTAAAAGAACTCCTGCGGGACAAAATTCCAGCACATCCGGCGACGCTGATATAACCTCTGCAGTTACGAGCGTCGTTAAATAAATCATAACATTTAACATTTTGTTTTCTGAATTGTAACATTTCATTTAAAAATAACTTTAACTGAACGTCACCTGTATAATAGCTGTCCATAAACTGTTTGTGGGATTTGGGGACGGCAAAATCTAGCACTGCCTAGGAGCGGCACTATACCTAACTCCGGCTCTGCATAACCTACAGAATACTGTAGAATGTAAATAAAACCATTCCGAAAGCCAATCTCTCTAAGGGACGAAGTGAAAAGCGTTAATGTATCCCATGAAGTTATTTCTATTCACTACATTATACACCAACAGAAATCATGTGCAAAACAAATCAAAATGGTGTTATAGAAGTAGTCCAGTTGGAAAAACCACCAACACAATTATATCGAAAAGTCTCGCTCATTGTCAATTTAAGTCTTTCTTGATAAATGCAATAGCGAGTAAGGCCATCTGTCATATTATAGTAAAGTACGGTGACTTAGTCTTGGCAAATTATTGAATAGGTTCTTTGAACTGAGGGAGGAAACATCATCGTTCACGGAGGAAGAAGAAAAGTCTGTATCATAAGTGAAGAATGAAGAAATGGATTTGTGAACTTGCCTTCTTAATGGAATTATCTGAATGCTTTAAATTGTTTTCTACATGGTAACAACAAGATTATTACACAGTTATATGACAGAGTGAAGGCGCTTAATATAAACCACCTTTAATTATGGAACGTTAGCTTAACTAAAAGGATAAGTTACGGCATATTTTTCAATATTAACGATATAGGCATACTAGTTTCTTAAGACTTTGGATTTCGAAGAATATATTCACACATCATGACGATCTGCACCAGAAATTTGATTCGAGATTTAAAGACTAGGAAAATTTTCAATTTGATTTTCAATTAGTATTTGTAATTAGAACTTATTGATTTACTTTACGATAGTGAATTGAAGGATAAAAATCAAAAAAAAAGTTATCTGACTTTTATATGAACTCTCCATATCTTAGATTTCCCCGATTTTAGAGACATCCTTTTTCGGATTCACGTAGGCCATCTGTGCGAACAGTAATTTTTTTTCCTATGATGAAGATAAACAAGCCATGTCATGGAAGCCAATTATCGGATCACAACTTAAAATGTGCTGTCACATTATGCACTATATAAACAATATTTCCAATCGTTGAGAAATTGTTGAGGAAAAAGAGAATTAAACAAATCCCGAAAAATCAGTGCTAATGCCAGAGTTGAGTGGACTGAATGGAGTTAAATTTCTGCATTATTCTTCCTAGGATTTTTATGAGTTTTGTTCAACATTTTCCTTAACAGAGCAGTTTACACATTTACAGTAAATGTCATGCATTACCGAATAATTAACATGAAATGTGTATTAAATTTCTAAAAGTAATTATAAATTTATTAACTTCTAACTTTGTTGAAAATAGGCTACAAGGATTTTTTTTTTCATATTGCTTAAGATAGTTCATTTAGTTATTTATATTCAGCACGTATCTTTTTCCATCAGAAAACAATCATAAACCTATGCAGAAAAATTCCTATTTTGCTCCCGCCGCTGAACGTCTTACCTGCCCTGCTACGACTTTCCGCGGGCGAGCGGGAAAAGATTGATGACAACACAGTGCCCTGAGTTGGGGACCAATGCTCTATAACCGTGATAATCACAACAAAAACCGGCATAAGTAACATTACGACTTTTGCTACACATCGGCCAGTTATTTCTTCCGTGACTGTACCTAAAATGTTTCAGGCTCTAATTCCGGAAATCATAGCCATACTGAGGAACGATATGCGGCCCCGTATTCCCCCTTGAATTCCTCTTACACGATAGCATCAAAATGCCAATCGTGAACACAAACTGATTTTCGATTCCGCCGACATTTTAGCCGCCATAACTCTGCAGTGCCTACAGTAATAACAAAGCCGAAGAGTGCGTTGAATACAGCTCGTCGAACTCTATCCACTGTATAAAGGACAACTCTCTATCCCCGTTCGTTTGGACGGCAGAGGCCGGCAAATTAAAAAAAAAATGGTCATTTTGACCTTCCAAAATAGAATTTTTTTTACACAAGGAAAACGAAGCGACTCAGAGGCCCGCCCTTCTAAATGTAGCAACCCCGCAGGTTGCCTAGTAATCACCGCTAATATCTGGCAAATCCGTCGCACTTTTTTCTGACCTCAATTTTTGGGTACCTAAAATATTGCAGGCTCTAAATCAGGAAATAATAGCCATACCGAGGAACGGGATGCGGCCCCGTATTCCCCCTTGAATTCCTTCTTACACTACAGCATCAAAATGGCAATCGCGAACACAAACTGATTTTCGAGAAAAAAAGGGGAAGGGTTTAAACCACCATTCCGCCGACATTCTAGCCGCCATAACTCTGCAGTTCCTGTAGTAAGAACAAAGCAGAAGAGTGCGTTGAATACAGCTCCTCGAAATCTATGTTCAGTATAAAGGACAACTCTCTATCCCCGTTCGTTTGGACGGGAGAAACCGGCAATTAAAAAAAAAAAATGGTCATTTTGACCTTCCAAAACACAATTTTTTTTACACAAGGAAAACGAAGCGACTCAGAGGCCCGCTATTTTAAATGTAGCATCCCCACAGGTTGCCTAGTAATCACCGCTAATATGCGGCAAATCCGTCGCACTTTTTTCTAACCTCAATTTTTGGGTACCTAAAATATTTCAGGCTCTAATTCCGGAAATAATAGCCATACCGTGGAACGGGATACGCCCCCGTATTCCGCCTTGACTTCCTTCATACACGATAGCATCGAAATGGCAATCGTGAACACAAACTGATTTTCGAGAAAAAAAGGGGAAGGGTTTAAACCACCATTCCGCCGACATTCTAGCCGCCATAACTCCGCAGTGCCTGTAGTAAGAACAAAGCCGAAGAGTGCGTTGAATACAGCTCGTCGAACTCTATCTTCAGTATAAGGGACAACTCTCTAACCGTGTTCGTTTGGACGGGAGAGGCCGGGAAATTTAAAAAAAATGGTCATATTGACCTTCCAAAACAGAATTTTTTTTACACAAGGAAAACGAAGCGACTCAGAGGCCCGCCCTTTTAAATGTAGCATCCCCGCAGGTTGCCTAATAATCACCGCTAATATCGGGCAAATCCGTCGCACTTTTTTCTAACCTCAATTTTTGGGTACCTAAAATATTGCAGGCTCTAATTCCGGAAATAATAGCCATACCGAGGAACGGGATGCGGCCCCGTATTCCCCCTTGACTTCCTTCTTACACGACAGCATCAAAATGGCAATCGCGAACACAAACTGATTTTCGAGAAAAGAACCACCATTCCGCCGCCATTTTAGCCGCTATAACTCCGCAGTGCCTGTAGTAAGAACAAAGCCGAAGAGCGCGTTGAATACAGCTCGTCGAACTCTATCTTGAATATAAAGGACAATTCTCTATCCCCGTTCGCTTGGACGGTAGAGGCCGGCAAATTTTCAAAAAATGGTCATTTTGACCTTCCAAAACAGATTTTTTTTTACACAAGGAAAACGAAGCGACTCAGAGGCCCGCCCTTTTAAATGTAGCATCCCCGCAGGTTGCCTAGTAATCACCGCTAATATCCGACAAATCCGCCGCACTTTTTTCTAACCTCAATTTTTGGGTACTTAAAATATTGCAGGCTCTAATTCCGGAAATAATAGCCATACCGAGGAACGGGATGCGGCCCCGTATTCCCCCTTGAATTCCTTCTTACACGACAGCATCAAAACGGCAATCGCGAACACAAACTGATTTTCGAGAAAAAAAGGGGAAGGGTTTAAAACCACCATTCCGCCGACATTCTACCCGCCATAACTGCGCAGTGCCTGTAGTAAGAACAAAGCTGAAGAGTGCGCTGAATACAGCTCGTCGAAATCTATATTCAGTATAAAGGACAACATTCTATCCCCGTTCGTTTGGACGGGAGAGGGGGCAAATTTTCCAAAAATGGTCATTTTGACCTTCCAAAACAGAATTTTTTTTACACAAGGAAAACGAAGCGACTCAGAGGCCCGCCCTTTTAAATGTAGCATCCCCGCAGGTTGCCTAGTAATCACCGCTATTATCCTGCAAATCAGTCACACTTTTTTCTAACCTCAATTTTTGGGTACCTAAAATATTTCAGACTCTAATTCCGGAAATAATAGCCATACCGAGGAGCGGGATGCGGCCCCGTATTCCCCCTGTCTTCCTTCTTACACGACAGCATCGAAATGGCAATCGCGAACACAAACTGATTTTCGAGAAAAAAAGGGGAAGGGTTTAAACTACCATTCCGCCGACATTCTAGCCGCCATAACTCTGCAGTGCCTGTAGTAAGAGCAAAGAAGAAGAGTGCGTTGAATACAGCTCGTTGAAATCTATCTTCAGTATAAAGGACAACTCTCTATCCTCGTTCGTTAGGACGGGAGAGGCCGACAATTTAAAAAAAAATGGTCATTTTGACCTTCCAAAACAGAATTTTTTTTACACAAGGAAAACGAAGCGACTCAGAGGCCCGCCCTTTTAAATGTTGCATCCCCATAGGTTGCCTAGTAATCACCGCTATACCCGGCAAATCCGTCGCACTTTTTTCTAACCTCAATTTTTGGGTACCTAAAATATTGCAGGCTCTAATTCCGGAAATAATAGCCATACCGAGGAACGGGATGCTGCCCCGTATTCCCTCTTCACTTCCTTCTTACACGACAGCATCAAAATGGGAATAGCGAACACAAACTGATTTTCGAGAAAAAAAGGGGAAGGGTTTAAACTACCATTCCGCCGACATTCTAGCCGCCATAACTCTGCAGTGCCTGTAGTAAGAGCAAAGAAGAAGAGTGCGTTGAATACAGCTCGTCGAAATCTATCTTCAGTATAAAGGACAACTCTCTATCCTCGTTCGTTAGGACGGGAGAGGCCGACAATTTAAAAAAATGGTCATTTTGACCTTCCAAAACAGAATTTTTTTACACAAGGAAAACGAAGCGACTCAGAGGCCCGCCCTTTTAAATGTTGCATCCCCACAGGTTGCCTAGAAATCACCCCTAATATACGGCAAATCCGTCGCACTTTTTTCTAACCTCAATTTTGGGTACCTAAAGTATTTCAGGCTCTAATTCCGGAAATAATAGCCATGCCGAGGAACGGGATACGCCCCCGTATTCCCCCTTGACGTCCTTCTTACACGACAGGATCAAAATGGCAATCGCGAAGACAAAATGATTTTCGAGACAAAAGGGGAAGGGTTTAAACCACCATTCCGCCGACATTCTAGCCGCCATAACTCCGCAGTGCCTGTAGTAAGAGCAAAGCCGAAGAGTGCATTGAATGCAGCTCGTCGAACTCTATCTTCAGTATAAAGGAAAACTCTCTATCCCCGTTCGTTTGGACGGGAGAGGCCGGCAATTTTTCAAAAAATGTTCATTTTGACCTTCCAAAACAGAATTTTTTTTACACAAGGGAAACGAAGCGACTCAGAGGCCCGCCCTTTTAAATGAAGCATCCCCACAGGTTGCCTAGTAAACACCGCTAATATCCGGCAAATCCGTCGCACTTTTTTCTAACCTCAATTTTTGGGTACCTAAAATATTGCAGGCTCTAATTCCGGAAATAATAGCCATACCGAGGAACGGGATGGGCCCCCGTATTCATCCTTGACCACCATTCCGCCGACATTCTAGGCGCCATAACTCCGCAGTGCCTGTAGTAAGAGCAAAGCCGAAGAGTGCATTCAATGCAGCTCGTCGAACTCTATCTTCAGTATAAAGGAAAACTCTCTATCCCCGTTCGTTTGGACGGGAGAGGCCGGAAATTTTTCAAAAATGGTCATTTTGACCTTCCAAAACAGAATTTTTTTTACACAAGGAAAGCGAAGCGACTCAGAGGCCCGCCCTTTTAAATGTAGCATACCCGCAGGTTGCCTAGTAATCACCGCTAATATCCGGCAAATCCGTGGCACTTTTTTCTAACCTCAATTTTTGGGTACCTAAAATATTGCAGGCTCTAATTCCGGAAATAATAGCCATACCGAGGAACGGGATGCGGCCCCGTATTCCCCCTTGGATTTCTTCTTACACGACAGCATCAAAATGGCAATCGCGAACACAAACTGATTTTCGAGAAAAGAACCACCATTCCGCCGCCATTTTAGCCGCTATAACTCCGCAGTGCCTGTAGTAAGAACAAAGCCGAAGAGCGCGTTGAATACAGCTCGTCGAACTCTATCTTCAGTATAAAGGACAACGTTCTATCCCCGTTCGTTTGGACGGGAGAGGCCGGCAAATTTTTAAAAAATGATCATTTTGACCTAACAAAACAGAATTTTTTTTACACAAGGAAAACGAAGCGACTCAGAGGCCCGCCCTTTTAAATGTAGCATCCCCGCAGGTTGCCTAGTAATCACCGCTAATATCCGACAAATCCGCCGCACTTTTTTCTAACCTCAATTTTTGGGTACTTAAAATATAGCAGGCTCTAATTCCGGAAATAATAGCCATACCGAGGAACGGGATGCGGCCCCGTATTCCCCCTTGAATTCCTTCTTACACGACAGCATCAAAATGGCAATCGCGAACACAAACTGATTTTCGAGAATAAAAGGGGAAGGGTTTAAAACCACCATTCCGCCGACATTCTACCCGCCATAACTCCGCAGTGCCTGTAGTAAGAACAAAGCAGAAGAGTGCGCTGAATAAAGCTCGTCGAAATCTATATTCAGTATAAAGGACAACACTCTATCCCCGTTCGTTTGGACGGGAGAGGGCGGCAAATTTTCCAAAAATGGTCATTTTGACCTTCCAAAACAGAATTTTTTTTACACAAGGAAAACGAAGCGACTCAGAGGCCCGCCCTTTTAAATGTAGCATCCCCGCAGGTTGCCTAGTAATCACCGCTATTATCCTGCAAATCAGTCGCACTTTTTTCTAACCTCAATTTTTGGGTACCTAAAATATTTCAGACTCTAATTCCGGAAATAATAGCCATACCGAGGAGCGGGATGCGGCTCCGTTTTCCCCCTGTCTTCCTTCTTACACGACAGCATCGAAATGGCAATCGCGAACACAAACTGATTTTCGAAAAAAAAAAAGGGGAAGGGTTTAAACTACCATTCCGCCGACATTCTAGCCGCCATAACTCTGCAGTGCCTGTAGTAAGAGCAAAGAAGAAGAGTGCGTTGAATACAGCTCGTTGAAATCTATCTTCAGTATAAAGGACAACTCTCTATCCTCGTTCGTTAGGACGGGAGATGCCGACAATTTAAAAAAAAATGGTCATTTTGACCTTCCAAAACAGAATTTTTTTTACACAAGGAAAACGAAGCGACTCAGAGGCCCGCCCTTTTAAATGTTGCATCCCCACAGGTTGCCTAGTAATCACCGCTATACCCGGCAAATCCGTCGCACTTTTTTCTAACCTCAATTTTTGGGTACCTAAAATATTGCAGGCTCTAATTCCGGAAATAATAGCCATACCGAGGAACGGGATGCTGCCCCGTATTCCCTCTTCACTTCCTTCTTACATGACAGCATCAAAATGGGAATCGCGAACACAAACTGATATTCGAGAAAAAAAGGGGAAGGGTTTAAACTACCATTCCGCCGACATTCTAGCCGCCATAACTCTGCAGTGCCTGTAGTAAGAGCAAAGAAGAAGAGTGCGTTGAATACAGCTCGTCGAAATCTATCTTCAGTATAAAGGACAACTCTCTATCCTCGTTCGTTAGGACGGGAGAGGCCGACAATTTAAAAAAAAAAATGGTCATTTTGACCTTCCAAAACAGAATTTTTTTTACACAAGGAAAACGAAGCGACTCAGAGGCCCGATCTTTTAAATGTTGCATCCCCACAGGTTGCCTAGAAATCACCCCTAATATACGGCAAATCCGTCGCACTTTTTTCCAACCTCAATTTTTGGGTACCTAAAGTATTTCAGGCTCTAATTCTGGAAATAATAGCCATACCGAGGAACGGGATACGCCCCCGTATTCCCCCTTGACGTCCTTCTTACACGACAGGATCAAAATGGCAATCGCGAAGACAAACTGATTTTCGAGACAAAAGGGGAAGGGTTTAAACCACCATTCCGCCGACATTCTAGCCGCCATAACTCCGCAGTGCCTGTAGTAAGAGCAAAGCCGAAGAGTGCATTGAATGCAGCTCGTCGAACTCTATCTTCAGTGTAAAGGAAAACTCTCTATCCCCGTTCGTTTGGACGGGAGAGGCCGGCAATTTTTCAAAAAATGGTTCTTTTTGACCTTTCAAAACAGAATTTTTTTTACACAAGGAAAACGAAGCGACTCAGAGGCCCGCCCTTTTAAATGTAGCATACCCGCAGGTTGCCTAGTAATCACCGCTAATATCCGGCTAATCCGTGGCACTTATTTCTAACCTCAATTTTTGGGTACCTAAATTATTGCAGGCTCTAATTCCGGAAATAATAGCCATACCGAGGAACGGGATGCGGCCCCGTATTCCCCCTTGACTTCCATCTTACACGACAGCATCAAAATGGCAATCGCGAACACAAACTGATATTCGAGAAAAGAAGGGGAAGGGTTTAAACCACCATTCCGCCGACATTCTAGCCGCCATAACTCCGCAGTGCCTGTAGTAAGAACAAAGCCGAAGAGTGCGTTGAATACAGCTCGTCGAACTCTATCTTCAATATAAAGGACAACTCTCTATCCCCGTTCGCTTGGATGGGAGAGGCCGGGAAATTTTCAAAAAATGGTCATTTTGACCTTCCAAAACAGAATTTTTTTTACACAAGGGAAACGAAGCGACTCAGAGGCCCGCCCTTTTAAATGAAGCATCCCCACAGGTTGCCTAGTAAACACCGCTAATATCCGGCAAATCCGTCGCACTTTTTTCTAACCTCAATTTTTGGGTACCTAAAATATTGCAGGCTCTAATTCCGGAAATAATAGCCATACCGAGGAACGGGATGCGGCCCCGTATTCCCCTTGACTTCCTTCTTACACGACAGCATCAAAATGGCAATCGCGAACACAAACTGATTTTCGAGAAAAGACATTCTAGCCGCCATAACTCAGCACTGCCTGTAGCAAGAGCAACGCCGAAGAGTGCATTGAATGCAGCTCGTCGAACTCTATCTTCAGTATAAAGGACAACTCTCTATCCCCGTTCGTTTGGACGGGAGAGAAAGGCAAATTTTCAAAAAATGATCATTTTGACCTTCCAAAACAGAATTTTTTTACACAAGGAAAACGAAGCGACTCAGAGGCCCGCCCTTTTAAATGTAGCATCCCCGCAGGTTGCCTAGTAATCACCGCTAATATCCGACAAATCCGCCGCACTTTTTTCTAACCTCAATTTTTGGGTACCTAAAATATTGCAGGCTCTAATTCCGGAAATAATAGCCATACCGAGGAACGGGATGCGCCCCCGTATTACCCCTTGACCACCATTCCGCCGACATTCTTGGCGCCATAACTCCGCAGTGCCTGTAGTAAGAGCAAAGCCGAAGAGTGCATTCAATGCAGCTCGTCGAACTCTACCTTCAGTATAAAGGAAAACTCTCTATCCCCGTTCGTTTGGACGGGAGAGAAAGGCAAATTTTCAAAAAATGGTCATTTTGACCTTCCAAAACAGAATTTTTTTACACAAGGAAAACAAAGCGACTCAGAGGCCCGCCCTTTTAAATGTAGCATCCCCGCAGGTTGCCTAGTAATCACCGCTAATATCCGGCAAATCCGTCGCACTTTTTTCCAACCTCAATTTTTGGGTACCTAAAATATTGCAGGCTCTAATTCCGGAAATAATAGCCATACCGAGGAACGGGATGCGGCCCCGTATTTCCCCTTGACTTCCTTCTTACACGACAGCATCAAAATGGCAATCGCGAATACAAACTGATTTTCGAGAAAAGAAGGGGAAGAACCACCATTCCGCCGCCATTTTAGCCGCTATAACTCCGCAGTGCCTGTAGCAAGAACAAAGCCGAAGAGCGCGTTGAATACAGCTCGTCGAACTCTATCTTCAGTATAAAGGAAAACTCTCTATCCCCGTTCGTTTGGACGGGAGAGGCCGGCAATTTTTCAAAAAATGGTTCTTTTTGACCTTTCAAAACAGAATTTTTTTTACACAAGGAAAACGAAGCGACTCAGAGGCCCGCCCTTTTAAATGTAGCATACCCGCAGGTTGCCTAGTAATCACCGCTAATATCCGGCTAATCCGTGGCACTTATTTCTAACCTCAATTTTTGGGTACCTAAATTATTGCAGGCTCTAATTCCGGAAATAATAGCCATACCGAGGAACGGGATGCGGCCCCGTATTCCCCCTTGACTTCCATCTTACACGACAGCATCAAAATGGCAATCGCGAACACAAACTGATATTCGAGAAAAAAGGGGAAGGGTTTAAACCACCATTCCGCCGACATTCTAGCCGCCATAACTCCGCAGTGCCTGTAGTAAGAACAAAGCCGAAGAGTGCGTTGAATACAGCTCGTCGAACTCTATCTTCAATATAAAGGACAACTCTCTATCCCCGTTCGCTTGGATGGGAGAGGCCGGGAAATTTTCAAAAAATGGTCATTTTGACCTTCCAAAACAGAATTTTTTTTACACAAGGGAAACGAAGCGACTCAGAGGCCCGCCCTTTTAAATGAAGCATCCCCACAGGTTGCCTAGTAAACACCGCTAATATCCGGCAAATCCGTCGCACTTTTTCTAACCTCAATTTTTGGGTACCTAAAATATTGCAGGCTCTAATTCCGGAAATAATAGCCATACCGAGGAACGGGATGCGGCCCCGTATTCCCCCTTGACTTCCTTCTTACACGACAGCATCAAAATGGCAATCGCGAACACAAACTGATTTTCGAGAAAAGAAGGGGAAGGGTTTAAACCACCATTCCGCCGACATTCTAGCCGCCATAACTCCGCACTGCCTGTAGCAAGAGCAACGCCGAAGAGTGCATTGAATGCAGCTCGTCGAACTCTATCTTCAGTATAAAGGACAACTCTCTATCCCCGTTCGTTTGGACGGGAGAAAGGCAAATTTTCAAAAATGATCATTTTGACCTTCCAAAACAGAATTTTTTTACACAAGGAAAACGAAGCGACTCAGAGGCCCGCCCTTTTAAATGTAGCATCCCCGCAGGTTGCCCAGTAATCACCGCTAATATCCGACAAATCCGCCGCACTTTTTTCTAACCTCAATTTTTGGGTACCTAAAATATTGCAGGCTCTAATTCCGGAAATAATAGCCATACCGAGGAACGGGATGCGCCCCCGTATTACCCCTTGACCACCATTCCGCCGACATTCTTGGCGCCATAACTCCGCAGTGCCTGTAGTAAGAGCAAAGCCGAAGAGTGCATTCAATGCAGCTCGTCGAACTCTACCTTCATTATAAAGGAAAACTCTCTATCCCCGTTCGTTTGGACGGGAGAGAAAGCAAATTTTCAAAAAATGGTCATTTTGACCTTCCAAAACAGAATTTTTTTACACAAGGAAAACAAAGCGACTCAGAGGCCCGCCCTTTTAAATGTAGCATCCCCGCAGGTTGCCTAGTAATCACCGCTAATATCCGGCAAATCCGTCGCACTTTTTTCCAACCTCAATTTTTGGGTACCTAAAATATTGCAGGCTCTAATTCCGGAAATAATAGCCATACCGAGGAACGGGATGCGGCCCCGTATTTCCCCTTGACTTCCTTCTTACACGACAGCATCAAAATGGCAATCGCGAATACAAACTGATTTTCGAGAAAAGAAGGGGAAGAACCACCATTCCGCCGCCATTTTAGCCGCTATAACTCCGCAGTGCCTGTAGCAAGAACAAAGCCGAAGAGCGCGTTGAATACAGCTCGTCGAACTCTATCTTCAGTATAAAGGACAACGTTCTATCCCCGTTCGTTTGGACGGGAGAGGCCGGCAAATTTAAAAAAAATGATCATTTTGACCTAACAAAACAGAATTTTTTTTACACAAGGAAAACGAAGCGACTCAGAGGCCCGCCCTTTTAAATGTAACATCCCCGCAGGTTGCCTAGTAATCACCGCTAATATCCGACAAATCCGCCACACTTTTTTCTAACCTCAATTTTTGGGTACCTAAAATATAGCAGGCTCTAATTCCGGAAATAATAGCCATACCGAGGAACGGGATGCGGCCCCTTATTCCCCTTGAATTCCTTCTTACACGACAGCATCAAAATGGCAATCGCGAACACAAACTGATTTTCGAGAAAAAAAGGGGAAGGGTTTAAACCACCATTCCGCCGACATTCTACCCGCCATAACTCCGCAGTGCCTGTAGTAAGAACAAAGCCGAAGAGTGCGTTGAATGCAGATCGTCGAACTCTATCTTCAGTATAAAGGACAACTCTCTATCCTCGTTCGTTAGGACAGAGGCCGACAATTTAGAAAAAATGGTCATTTTGACCTTCCAAAACAGTATTTTTTTTACACAAGGAAAACGAAGCGACTCAGAGGCCCGCCCTTTTAAATGTTGCATCCCCACCGGTTGCCTAGTAATCACCGCTATACCCGGCAAATCCGTCGCACTTTTTCTAACCTCAATTTTTGGGTACCTAAAATATTGCAGGCTCTAATTCCGGAAATAATAGCCATACCGAGGAACGGGATGCGGCCCCGTATTCCCCTTGACTTCCTTCTTACACGACAGCATCAAAATGGCAATCGCGAACACAAACTGATTTTCGAGAAAAGAAGGGGAAGGTAAACCACCATTCCGACGACATTCTAGCCGCCATAACTCCGCACTGCCTGTAGCAAGAGCAAAGCCGAAGAGTGCATTGAATGCAGCTCGTCGAACTCTATCTTCAGTATAAAGGACAACTCTCTATCCCGGTTCCCTTGGACGGGAGAGAAAGGCAAATTTTCAAAAAATGGTCATTTTGACCTTCCAAAACAGGATTTTTTTAACACAAGGGAAACGAAGCGACTCAGAGGCCCGCCCTTTTAAATGAAGCATCCCCACAGGTTGCCTAGTAATCACCGCTAATAACCGGCAAATCCGTCGCACTTTTTTCTAACCTCAATTTTTGGGTACCTAAAATATTGCAGGCTCTAATTCCGGAAATAATAGCCATACCGAGGAACGGGATGCGGCCCCTTATTCCCCCTTGAATTCCTTCTTACACGACAGCATCAAAATGGCAATCGCGAACACAAACTGATTTTCGAGAAAAAAAGGGGAAGGGTTTAAACCACCATTCCGCCGACATTCTACCCGCCATAACTCCGCAGTGCCTGTAGTAAGAACAAAGCCGAAGAGTGCGTTGAATGCAGATCGTCGAACTCTATCTTCAGTATAAAGGACAACTCTCTATCCTCGTTCGTTAGGACGGGAGAGGCCGACAATTTAGAAAAAAAATGGTCATTTTGACCTTCCAAAACAGTATTTTTTTTACACAAGGAAAACGAAGCGACTCAGAGGCCCGCCCTTTTAAATGTTGCATCCCCACCGGTTGCCTAGTAATCACCGCTATACTCGGCAAATCCGTCGCACTTTTTTCTAACCTCAATTTTTGGGTACCTAAAATATTGCAGGCTCTAATTCCGGAAATAATAGCCATACCGAGGAACGGGATGCGGCCCCGTATTCCCCCTTGACTTCCTTCTTACACGACAGCATCAAAATGGCAATCGCGAACACAAACTGATTTTCGAGAAAAGAAGGGGAAGGGTTTAAACCACCATTCCGACGACATTCTAGCCGCCATAACTCCGCACTGCCTGTAGCAAGAGCAAAGCCGAAGAGTGCATTGAATGCAGCTCGTCGAACTCTATCTTCAGTATAAAGGACAACTCTCTATCCCCGTTCCCTTGGACGGGAGAGAAAGGCAAATTTTCAAAAAATGGTCATTTTGACCTTCCAAAACAGGATTTTTTTAACACAAGGGAAACGAAGCGACTCAGAGGCCCGCCCTTTTAAATGAAGCATCCCCACAGGTTGCCTAGTAATCACCGCTAATAACCGGCAAATCCGTCGCACTTTTTTCTAACCTCAATTTTTGGGTACCTAAAATATTGCAGGCTCTAATTCCGGAAATAATAGCCATACCGAGGAACGGGATGCGGCCCCGTATTCCCCTTGACTTCCTTCTTACACGACAGCATCAAAATGGCAATCGCGAACACAAACTGATTTTCGAGAAAAAAAGGGGAAGGGTTTAAACCACCATTCCGACGACATTCTAGCCGCCATAACTCCGCACTGCCTGTAGCAAGAGCAAAGCCGAAGAGTGCATTGAATGCAGCTCGTCGAACTCTATCTTCAGTATAAAGGACAACTCTCTATCCCCGTTCCCTTGGACGGGAGAGAAAGGCAAATTTTCAAAAAATGGTCATTTTGACCTTCCAAAACAGAATTATTTTTACACAAGGAAAACGAAGCGACTCAGAGGCCCGCCCTTTTAAATGTAGCATCCCCGCAGGTTGCCTAGTAATCACCGCTAATATCCGGCAAATCCGTCGCACTTTTTTCCAACCTCAATTTTTGAGTACCTAAAATATTGCAGGCTCTAATTCCGGAAATAATAGCCATACCGAGGAACGGGATGCGGCCCCGTATTCCCCCTTGACTTCCTTCTTACACGACAGCATCAAAATGGCAATCGCGAACACAAACTGATTTTCGAGAAAAGAAGGGGAAGAACCACCATTCCGCCGCCATTTTAGCCGCTATAACTCCGCAGTGCCTGTAGCAAGAACAAAGCCGAAGAGCGCGTTGAATACAGCTCGTCGAACTCTATCTTCAGTATAAAGGACAACGTTCTTTCCCCGTCCGTTTGGACGGGAGAGGCCGGCAAATTTAAAAAAAATGATCATTTTGACCTAACAAAACAGAATTTTTTTTACACAAGGAAAACGAAGCGACTCAGAGGCCCGCCCTTTTAAATGTAGCATCCCCGCAGGTTGCCTAGTAATCACCGCTAATATCCGACAAATCCGCCGCACTTTTTTCTAACCTCAATTTTTGGGTACCTAAAATATAGCAGGCTCTAATTCCGGAAATAATAGCCATACCGAGGAACGGGATGCGGCCCCTTATTCCCCCTTGAATTCCTTCTTACACGACATCATCAAAATGACAATCGCGAACACAAACTGATTTTCGAGAAAAAAAGGGGAAGGGTTTAAACCACCATTCCGCCGACATTCTACCCGCCATAACTCCGCAGTGCCTGTAGTAAGAACAAAGCCGAAGAGTGCGTTGAATACAGCTCGTCGAAATCTATCTTCAGTATAAAAGACAACACTCTATCCCCGTTCGTTTGGACGGGAGAGGGCGGCAAATTTTCAAAAAATGGTCATTTTGACCTTCCAAAACAGAATTTTTTTTACACAAGGAAAACGAAGCGACTCAGAGGCCCGCCCTTTAAAATGTAGCATCCCCGCAGGTTGCCTAGTAATCACCGCTAATATCCGGCAAATCCGTCGCACTTTTTTCTAACCTCAATTTTTGGGTACCTAAAATATTGCAGGCTCTAATTCCGGGAATAATAGCCATACCGAGGCACGGGATGCGGCCCCGTATTCCCCCTTGACTTCCTTCTTACACGACAGCATGAAAATTTCAATCGCGAACACAAACCGATTTTCGAGAAAAGAAGGCGAAGGGTTTAAACCACCATTCCGCCGACATTCTAGCCGCCATAACTCCGCAGTGCCTGTAGTAAGAGCAAAGCCGAAGAGTGCGTTGAATGCAGCTCGTCGAACTCTATCTTCAGTATAAAGGACAACTCTCTATCCCCGTTCGTTTGGACGGGAGAGAAAGGCAAATTTAAAAAAAATGGTCATTTTGTCCTTCCAAAACAGAATTTTTTTTTACACAAGGAAAACGAAGCGACTCAGAGGCCCGCCCTTTTAAATGTAGCATTCCCGCAGGTTGCCTAGTAATCACCGCTAATATCCGGCAAATCCGTCGCACTTTTTTCTAACCTCAATTTTTGGGGACCTAAACTATTTCAGGCTCTAAATCCGGAAATAATAGCCATACCGAGGAACGGGATGCGGCCCCGTATTCCCCCTTGACTTCCTTCTTACACGACACAATCGAAATGGCAATCGCGAACACAAATTGATTTTCGAGAAAATAAGGGGAAGGGTTTAAACCACCATTCCGCCGACATTCTAGCCGCCATAACTCCGCAGTGCCTGTAGTAAGAACAATTCCGAAGAGTGCGTTGAATACAGCGTGTCGAACTCTATCTTCAACATAAAGGACAACTCTCTATCTCCGTTCGCTTGGACGGGAGAGGCCGGCAAATTTTCAAAAAATGGTCATTTTGACCTTCCAAAACAGAATTTTTTTTACACAAGGAAAACAGAGCGACTCAGAGGCCCGCCCTTTTAAATGTAGCATCCCCGCATGTTGCCTAGTAATCACCGCTAGTATCTGGCAAATCCGTCGCACTTTTTTCTAACCTCAATTTTTGGGTACCTAAACTATTTCAGGCTCAAAATCCGAAAATAATAGCCATACCGAGGAACGGGATGCGGCCCCGTATTCCCCCTTGACTTCCTTCTTACACGACACAATCAAAATGGCAATCGCGTACACAAACTGATTTTCGAGAAAAAAAGGGAAAGGGTTTAAACTACCATTCCGCCGACATTCTAGCCGCCATAACTCCGCAGTGCCTGTAGTAAGAACAAAGCCGAAGAGTGCGTTGAATACAGCTCGTCGAAATCTATCTTCAGTAGAAAGGACAACTGTCTACACCCGTTCGTTTGGACGGGAGAGGCCGGCAATTTTAAAAAAAAATGGTCATTTTGACCTTCCAAAACAGAATTTTTTTTACACAAGGGAAACGAAGCGACTCAGAGGCCCGCCCTTTTAAATGAAGCATCCCCACAGGTTGCCTAGTAATCACCGCTAATAACCGGCAAATCCGTCGCACTTTTTCTAACCTCAATTTTTGGGTACCTAAAATATTTCAGGAACTTCAAAATATTTCTCTAATTCCGGAAATAATAGCCATACCGAGGAACGGGATGCGGCCCCGTATTCCCCCTTGACTTCCTTCTTACACGACAGCATCAAAATGGGAATCGCGAACACAAACTGATTTTCGAGAAAAGAACCACCATTCCGCCGACATTCTAGCCGCCATAACTCCGCACTGCCTGTAGCAAGAGCAAAGCCGAAGAGTGCATTGAATGCAGCTCGTCGAACTCTATCTTCAGTATAAAGGACAACTCTCTGTCCCCCTTCGTTTGGACGGGAGAGGCCGGCAATTTAAAAAAAAAATAGTCATTTTGACCTTACAAAACAGAATTTTTTTTACACAAGGAAAACGAAGCGACTCAGAGGCCCGCCCTTTTAAATGTAGCATCCCCACAGGTTGCCTAGAAATCACCCCTAATATCCGGCAAATCCGTCGCACTTTTTTCTAACCTCAATTTTGGGTACCTAAAGTATTTCAGGCTCTAATTCCGGAAATAATAGCCATACCGAGGAACGGGATACGCCCCCGTATTCTCCCTTGACGTCCTTCTTACACGACAGGATCAAAATGGCAATCGCGAAGACAAACTGATATTCGAGAAAAGAAGGGGAAGGGTTTAAACCACCATTCCGCCGACATTCTAGCCGCCATAACTCCGCAGTGCCTGTAGTAAGAACAAAGCCGAAGAGTGCGTTGAATACAGCTCGTCGAACTCTATCTTCAATATAAAGGACAACTCTCTATCCCCGTTCGTTTGGATGGGAGGGCCGGGAAATTTTCAAAAATGGTCATTTTGACCTTCCAAAACAGAATTTTTTTACACAAGGGAAAACGAAGCGACTCAGAGGCCCGCCCTTTTAAATGAAGCATCCCCACAGGTTGCCTAGTATCACCGCTAATAACCGGCAAATCCGTCGCACTTTTTTCTAACCTCAATTTTTGGGTACCTAAAATATTGCAGGCTCTAATTCCGGAAATAATAGCCATACCGAGGAACGGGATGCGGCCCCGTATTCCCCTTGACTTCCTTCTTACACGACAGCATCAAAATGGCAATCGCGAACACAAACTGATTTTCGAGAAAAAAAGGGGAAGGGTTTAAACCACCATTCCGCCGACATTCTAGCCGCCATAACTCCGCACTGCCTGTAGGAGCAAAGCCGAAGAGTGCATTGAATGCAGCTCGTCGAACTCTATCTTCAGTATAAAGGACAACTCTCTATCCCCGTTCGTTTGGACGGGAGAGAAAGGCAAATTTTCAAAAAATGGTCATTTTGACCTTCCAAAACAGAATTTTTTTACACAAGGAAAACAAGCACTCAGAGGCCCGCCCTTTTAAATGTAGCACCCCGCAGGTTGCCTAGTAATCAATGAACCGACAAATCCGCCGCACTTTTTCTAACCTCAATTTTTGGGTACCTAAAATATTGCAGGCTCTAATTCCGGAAATAATAGCCATACCGAGGAACGGGATGCGCCCCCCGTATTCCCCCTTGACCACCATTCCGCCGACATTCTAGGCGCCATAACTCCGCAGTGCCTGTAGTAAGAGCAAAGCCGAAGAGTGCGTTCAATACAGCTCGTCGAACTCTATCTTCAGTATAAAGGAAACTCTCTATCCCCGTTCGTTTGGACGGGAGAGGCCGGCAATTTTTCAAAAATGGTCATTTTAACCTTCCAAAACAGAATTTTTTTACACAAGGAAAACGAAGCGACTCAGACGCCCGTCTTTTAAATGTAGCATCCCCGCAGGTTGCCTAGTAATCACCGCTAATATCCGGCAAATCCGTCGCACTTTTTTCTAACCTCAATTTTTGGGTACCTAAATTATTGCAGGCTCTAATTCCGGAAATAATAGCCATACCGAGGAACGGGATGCGCCCCGTATTCCCCCTTGACTTCCTTCATACACGACAGCATCAAAATGGCAATCGCGAACACAAACTGATTTTCGAGAAAAAAGGGGAAGGGTTTTTTAAACCACCATTCCGCCGACATTCTAGCCGCCATAACTCCGCAGTGCCTGTAGTAAGAACAAAGCCGAAGAGTGCGTTGAATACAGCTCGTCGAACTCTATCTTCAGTATAAAGGACAACTCTCTATCCCTGTTCATTTGGACGGGAGAGGCCGGCAAATTTTCAAAAATGGTCATTTTGACCTTCCAAAACAGAATTTTTTTACACAAGGAAAACAAAGCGACTCAGAGGCCCGCCCTTTTAAATGTAGCATCCCCGCAGTTTGCCTAGTAATCACCGATAATATCCGGCAAATCCGTCGCACTTTTTCTAACCTCAATTTTTGGGTACCTAAAATATTTCAGGCTCTAATTCCGGAAATAATAGCCATACCGAGGAACGGGATGCTGCCCCGTATTCCCCATTGACTTCATTCTTACAGGATAGCATCAAAATGGCAATCGCAAACACAAACTGATTTTCGAGAAAAAAAGGGGAAGAAAACCACCATTCCGCCGACATTCTAGCCGCCATAACTCCGCAGTGCCTGTAGTAAGAACAAAGCCGAAGAGCGCGTTGAATACAGCTCGTCGAACTCTATCTTCAGTATAAAGGACAACTCTCTATCCCCGTTCGTTTGGACGGGAGAGGCGGCAAATTTTCAAACATGGTCATTTTGACCTTCAAAACAGAATTTTTTTACACAAGGAAAACGAAGCGACTCAGAGGCCCGCCCTTTTAAATGTAGCATCCCCCACAGGTTGCGTAGTAATCACCGCTAATATCCGGCAAATCTGTCGCACTTTTTCTAACCTCAATTTTTGGGTACCTAAAATATTTCTGGCTCTAATTCTGGATATAATAGCCATACCGAGGAACGGATACGCCCCGTATTCCCCCTTGACTTCCTTCCTTACACGATAGCATCGAAATGGCAATCGCGAACACAAACTGATTTTCGACAAAAAAGAGGGAAGGGTTTAAACCATCATTCCGCCTACATTCTAGCCGCCATAACTCCGCAGTGCCTGTAGTAAGAACAAAGCCGAAGAGTGCGTTGAATACAGCTCGTCTAACTCTATCTTCAGTATAAAGGACAACTCTCCATCCCTGTTCGTTTGGACGGGAGAGGCGGCAAATTTTCAAAAAATGGTCATTTTGACCTTCCAAAACAGAATTTTTTTACACAAGGAAAACGAAGCGACTTAGAGGCCCGCCCTTTTAAATATAGCATCCCCGCAGGTTGCCTAGTAATCACCGCTAATATCCGGCAAATCCGTCGCACTTTTTTCTAACCTCAATTTTTCGGTACCTAAAATATTTCAGGCTCTAATTCCGGAAATAATAGCCATACCGAGGAACGGGATGCGGCCCCGTATTCCCCCTTGACTTCCTTCTTACACGATAGCATCAAAATGGCAATCGCGAACACAAACTGGTTTTTGAGAACCACCATTCCGTCGACATTCTAGCCGCCATAACTCCGCAGTGCCTGTAGTAAGAAGAAAAGCGAAGAGTGCGTTGAATACAGCTCTCTATCCCCGTTCGTTTGGACGGGAGGTGCCGGCAATATTTAAAAAAATGGTCATTTTGACCTTCCAAAACAGAATTCTTTTTACACAAGGAAAACGAAGCGACTCAGAGGCGCGCCCTTTTAACTGTAGCATCCCCGCATGTTTACCAGTATCCACCAATAAAGTCGAGCAAATTCGTTCCACTTTTTTTTAAACGTATTTCTGACTGCCTCTAATCTCCGGAAATAATGGCGTAATCGAGGAACGGGATGGACCTCGAACTCTGCCACAGTCCTGTCATCTATGCAATACGCAAGTGAAGTGGGAAGGAATTAAAAAACAAATTCAAATTCACACACACACACACACCCTCAAGAAAAAAGTCGTCCAATATGGCGAGATTTAAAATACTGAAAAAACAAAATTGGAAAGATACTTTTTGGGTACTTAGGAATAGTTAAAATTGATAATGATTGTAATGGTAAACATCTTTATAAATAAAAACAAAATGTATTAATCTACATTATTCATTAATAGTATATTGTTAGAAATGACGTCGCCTTAATGATAGATATAATTCATACAATTTATTTAGTGAGGAGGCACATACCTATTTGTTGCAATGCTGGCAAAAGTCAGTTTTGTAAGTCATCCCATCCTTGGGAACTTCGGGAGCTCCTGTCGTATTGACGTACTCTTTGTTGATTCTTCTCTAGGCACCTCTACTTCTACGTAAAGATTAATAATCAATCTCTACCTAAAACAGTGTAATGAAGAGAAACAATAAGTGTTAATTCTGACAGTTTTATGTCCATTATAGTATAAGTACTACTGATTACTGATTGTTGTTAATTTGATAACATATTAACAATGTAGACAGCACAGACAGGAAGGAGTGTGCATTGTTGAGTTAGTCTTCTATTGTTATTACTATTAACCATTTTAAACTGCAATTTTTCAAAATGTTGAAATAGGCACTTTAGGCACTAAAGACCCAAATAAGATATTTCGGGTACTATACTATAAAGCACGATCAACTTTCCTGGTTTTTCATGAAACATGTACATACTGTTTTTTTAAATTAATGCTTAAGGAACAAAATAAGTAATTACTAGGGAGCGGATTTTTATGTGCTAAAAAATTTAAATATATTTATTTTTTATGTACTAAAAAGTACGAAAATATTTGCTAAAAATAAAAAAAATGTTTCCTTTAAATATGACAAAAATACCTTACTTAGCTTGGAAAAAAAAAATGTTACTAGGTACTCACCAACCACACTTGAGTGCTAGTAGTTGGCCTGGAATTTCAGTGAACAACAAAGATCATCTCCAAATTCTCCATCACAAATGCATGCCGATTATCTCTGAACAACGACTTATACTGTGAAAACGATCTTTCCACATCACAGGACTTCAGACGTGCATATTTGAAGAGAGGAATGTCCCAAACACAAACACCGTCAATTTCACTTACAGGCACACCCTCCAATACTTGAGCAACTTTACACATTCTTTTATATCCACTGGTTTTTCCCCAAACACATTCTGGAATTTGTCCCTTAGTACTTGTACTTCTAAACCTGGCAGCGAGTCTAGTTTAATTTTCACGGCACGCACCACCTTGTTTCAGACAACAGGTTTTTGGATGTTTAGAGTTTTTTTATGGTGTCACACAAAAAGCTTAAATTTGCTAATAGGAAAGCCAAATCGTTTTTAAACAACCATATTTCAGTATATCTTGAAGGATATCGATTGACGAAGCCCGATAACAGGGAAGCACAACAAGACGTATTGCCTTACTTGATGGACATGAGCGAGAGATTTGTTTAAATTAAATAATGTTCATACCCGAACTCTTATCTGTTGTGTTTCACAAACAAAGCGTGGAATGAAATCATCTTCAGCAATAAACATTCCTAATTATGTGTTGCAAGATCTCTCCTCCTTTTCCATGTTAATTTATTCTCTGATAATAACAGTGATATGCTGCCTAGCATTTCTCAGAACTTGAGGCGAAACTATTACAAAAATGGATCACGGATGCACCACACAGCACTTAGAAACACGAAGCAACCAAGAATTCTTAAAAAGATAACGTACTTCTGAGTGACATAATTGATTTAGTTTTAAAATGTTTAAAAGTTCTTGTAAAAAAATTATTTAAGTAAAAAAACTTCAAGATGTATGTATTTTTAATAGATTTCCTGAAAATATGTATTTACATAATTTTTTTTGTGAAAATATGTTTTATGTGAAATAAAATTCGGGTTTTAAACTTGAAACTTCATGTTCGGAATTTTTAACTTTGTTAATTGTGTTTTATCACACACAAAAATAATATTTAATTACATAGGAATCCGCTCCTTAATAATTACCAAAAAATCCCAGGTCTAGCTTCGTTAGCACTGCCATTAGACATTTACCTATTTGCAGTGCGAATAAATACAAAAACACAATAAACATGTTAAACTGTCTTTCAGAAGACATGTAAGTAATGAATAAGTTTTCTGTACACTCAAACACGAAAATTATCCGGTGCAATCATTTTTGTGACCTCAAAGAACAAACTTTTCTTAAAATGGGATATTACATTATTGCCTTTTAGACGAGGCTGACAAGACGTCCCCGATTTTGAGTTGCTGTCCCCGGGGAGCAAATGTCCCCGTTTTGTCCCTGGAAATTAATTTTGTCTCCAGAAGTTTTGATTTTGTTTCAATAACATTTTACATGTGAATATTTAAGTATCGTGATGAAACTGCGATTCATGAACATTTCTGTACGGTTCTCATAATGAGACATAAGAACCTGCAAGCACAGTACGAGATGTTCTGCACTCTTTAAGAACAGCATCTTCGTCTTCATTCGCGTTGCGCAGAAGCAATAGAACTGCCGCAGCGTCCATTTCTATGTACTTACTTACTTACTGGCTTTTAAGGAACCCAGAGGTTCATTGCCGCCCTCACATAAGCCCGCCATTGGTCCCTATCCTGTGCAAGATTAATCCAGTCCCTACCATCATATCCCACATCCCTCAAATCCATTTCAATATTATCTTCCCATCTACGTCTCGGCCTCCCCAAAGGTCTTTTCCCCTCTGGCCTCCCAACTAATACTCTATATGCATTTCTGGATTCGCCCATACGTGCCACATGCCCTGCCCATCTCAAACGTCTGGATTTAATGTTCCTAATTATGTCAGGTGAAGGATACAATGCGTGCAGCTCTGCGTTGTGTAACTTTCTCCATTCTCCTGTAACTTCATCCCTCTTAGCCCCAAATATTTTCCTAAGAACCTTATTCTCAAAAACCCTCAATCTCTGTTCCTCTCTCAAAGTGAGAGTCCAAGTTTCACAGCCATACAGAACAACCGGCAATATAACTGTTTTAGAAATTCTAACTTTCAGATTTTTTGACAGCAGACTAGATGACAAAAGCTTCTCAACCGAATAATAACATGCATTTCCTATATTTATTCTGCGTTTAATTTCCTCCCGAGTGTCATTTACATTTGTTACTGTTGCTCCAAGATATTTGAATTTTTCCACCTCTTCGAAGGATAAATGTCCAACTTTTATAGTTCCATTTCGTCAATATTCTGATCACGAGACATAATCATATACTTAGTCTTTTCGGGATTTACTTCCAACCCTATATCTTTACTTGCTTCAAGTAGAATTTCCGCGTTCCATTTCTATGTAGGTAAAAAAAAATGAGAAGTTTTGTGACAAACCAACAGGTGAAAAGTGGTATGATGTTTTTCAACATTTCAAAAAAAAAAAAAAAAAAAAATCCATTACATTTGAAAATGTCAAAATACTGTCATGAGTCATGTGTCTTTCAGTAAGTAATTCGTCAGTTGAAATACTTTTCTCCACAATGAACTCAATCTGGACTGATGAAAAGTCAAGAAAGAAAACTGAAACATCTATGTTACAAGTGAAAACAAAACTTTCATTTCTCATGTGAAGGTGTATGGAAATAAACAGATCCTTAAAAACATACATTCTTTAGACAAGTATTTGTTATTGTTGTTTTCTAATACCAGGCGTTTGACAATAGTCATTTGACCTCTTGCACTCCAATATTTTTCAAAGATATTATCATGACCAGCCACTGAAGCACAGATTTTGAGGTGTTCCGAATCCATTTCTTGGTTTGAGTTGCACAATGGGCAGTTAGAGGACTGATATATTCCAATTCTATGCAGGTGTTTGGCCAAACAATCATGGCCTGTTGCCAATCTAAATGCAGCTACAGACGATTTTCGTGGTAAAATGGGAATTAACTGTGGATTTTGATGCAGAGAGTTCCATTTTTTCCCTTGGGATTGAGTTATCAAATTTTGTTTGTTGAAGTCTAAGTATGTAGATTTAATAAATCTCTTCACAGAGTAATACGTAGATTTAGTAACAGGTCTGTAAGTAGCAGTGCTGCCCTTCTTTGCTAAAGCATCCGCATTCTCGTTTCCCAGGATTCCACAATGGGATGGTATCCATTGGAATACAATTCTTTTATTGAGTGATATTAATTGAGAGAGCATTTTAGTTATTTCTGCTGTTTCAGATGAAGGTGTGTGTTTAGAGACGATTGATAGAATAGCTGCTTTGGAGTCTGACAATATAACTGCATTCCTAAATTTATTGATGTGGCATAGAAGATTCCTGAGACATTCACTTGTTGCAATGATTTCACCATCAAAACTTGTTGTTCCATATCCAAGAGATCTATAAAGGGAGAAGAGACAGCACGTAACACCTACTGTACACCGGCACCTTGTTCTCTGGAGATCAAGGATCCGTCGGTGTATAAATGAAGCCAGTTTTGTGGAGGGTACCTAATATTAATGTGTCTAAAGACAATTATTTCATTATTTCAGTGTTTACTTCTGATTTCAGTATTTCTTCTGTTAAATTTAGATTAAATTCTATATTTAATAGAGTTAAAGGGTTTGGTTTAATTTGTAAGTTTTCTTTTAAATTCGGGACATGTAATTGTAAAATGTGTGTGTTAGAGTTCAGTGTGTACAATATTATGTGAAAGATTTCCATGCAAGCATCAGTACTGAAATCGAATTCTTAGTGGCTAAATTATGTATAGGAGTAAGGTGTGTTTCTGCATTTAATTAAAAAGTTAAGATACTCTACAAATTTACTGTGCAAAGTTCTATCATTGTATCTACTGTTACATGTATTAAAAATAGGCTTAAGCACTTTACTAATAGACGGTAGTATATTATACACACTACTTAAAAGGTGTAATTGATATCTTGTTATTTGAAGTGTTCTATCAGTGAGGAAGTGTGTTGTTTCAGTGAAGTGTGTAGTGTCAGTGAAGTCTATTGTGTAAGTGAAGTGTGTTGGTGTCAGTGAAATGGCTGTGCAAAGTATCTGAACAGTGAAATGGTTAGAAGTGTTAGTGAAATCAGGTAGAATCAGTGCAGTGAGTGAGTTGACAGCGAAATAAGTGTAGTGCCGAAAGGTACTTGTGCAGGTATGAACCTGTCACGCTAGTGGGTCTTAGTTAGAACTTAGGGTTAAGATACAAATTAGATTTACTTTAAATGTTATTTTAAGTGACCATGCTTCATTTAATTTAGGTGGCTCCTTGCTATTATTATTTTATTATTATTATTATTGTTTTTTATTAGTTGTGTTTATTATTAATTGTCATTATTGAGTGTAATTAGCAGGCTTCGAGACTTCGGACCCAATAGAGCAGTTCAGTGGGAAATCCGCATAACGGCATACTGAGTATAGTGGTAAAGCGTACAGTGGATGGGGGTACTGTAGAATGAATGCCAACAAATACGCAAAGGAAAACGCTCTGAATTTGAAGGTTCTGACGAATAATTTGGTTTTCATACAAACTGTGTATGAAACTGTTACACGGTTAGAAAAGTCAGAGCAAGAGATGCCGGAAGTCCTCAAATTAATTTAGAAAATGATGCAGAGAATTAATGAGACATCAAGTACACCGGTTACTGAATGTGTAAAACAGAAGTGGAAATCAATTTTAAGTAAAAATAACGGATATGGAACATTGTGTAACATAAACAGTAAATTAGTGGACATAGAGTCACCCGAGATTAAAGGACTGTCTCTTAGAGACTGCAATGATGTTAGGTTTTTTTGTTTTGCTCCTATCACATCATGTGACGTAGAGCGCAGCTTTCTACAGTACAAACTTTGGCAGATAACCGAAAAAGATTTACGTTTGAGACACTGAGAATTTATCTTCTGTAGGTACATTGCAATTCGGTACTGTAACCGCACATCCTAAATGCGACCAATAGGATAAATGAAGAAATTAAAATTGCTACATGATTATTTCCACCATTAACACTGTGTATAATTTAAATACAAATGCTTATAAAAGACACGTAGAATAAATGCTTTTTACATTCTTCTGATATTATCATTGTAATGTATATTTACTTTCAGAATGTACATATCGTCGGTTTCTTGGTAAAAGTGACCAAGTCCAAAATGCAAAATTGTTGGGAAGAAGATTTTAAAGGTTTAATGATCCATCCAAAGATAACTGTACTTCTTTAGATTTAGTAATAAATTATTTTGAAGGTAAATGAGCTATATTATTAGTTTTTAATATAAAATTATGTCTTTAATTTGCATAATGCTTGGAAGCCTTAGAATGTGACTTGGTCACTTTTACCAAGAAACCGACGATATGTGTGTTTCCCCATACTACCGTACTCTACTCTAAATAGCAAAGTTGTTACCTCAACACATCTCTATCTACCTGTAGCGAGTCAACAACCTATAGTGCATGCACAGTAAACTTATTGCATCCGGGTCCAAAGTCTCGAAGCCTGGTAATTAGTTACCACTGCCACAGGGTATATACCCATTTGCAGTGTGAATAAATACATACACATACACAACATTTCAACGGATAGTGGCTAGATAAAATGCCGATGTCCCCTCCTGGACCATAAAAAATCTGGTCAGCCCATTTTAGACACTCGGACGAGCTGAAAATGAAACTAGGACAGCATGCTAAGGAAATAAACTTATGAGGTAATTAATTCTAAGCTGAATAAAAGGAAGTGTTTATATTTCACCAGACAAAGTTTATTCTGACGACCTCAACAAACTCCCAAGCTTACAAAATTACATACAAGCACACACCATAATTCGCAGAGAAATTCCTGTGAAGGATCGATGCACGGTTTACATCGATGCCTCACAAGAACCTCCTCCACATTCACTGGGACTGTAAATTGACTTACTACATAACCAGAAAGATGATGTCAAGAAGTAGAAGAAGATCATTAGTTTATAACTACATTGCTACAAGATGTATGTACCATATGACCAAGTAACTTCAGAGCACGGATCGCAGGACTTTCAGTTCTGGGTCCGAAGCTCTGTTCCGTTACTCGATCAGTGATGGAAAATAAATGCAAGGGGCAAGGGGGGTACCGAAGGAAACAACACTCATTGTATCTAAAGAGGATACTTGGATGGTTTTAAAAATTTCAATTCTTTTTATTTTCAGCTAACTACATCAATGCAACGTACCGATTCACACAACTATACCACACCGCAAGAAAATATTTGGTTGCGGTTCTTAATACAAACAACATCGATATCTTGTTTCCTGCTGATTGAGGGTGTGCAGAACAACAAAGTCTTCTTACTTATAGCGGACAAAAGGTCAAGAAGAAAAAAAAAGATATAGGAAGTCACGGACATCTGACTTTTTATTAATAGTTATAATAATATTTTTTGCAAATCCTTATTAGTACATATTGGACATTATAACACACAGTAAAAAGGCTATTTTGAAAATGGGGTGGGCTACAATTACTGGCCTACCGTTTATCAATTTCACATCACGGATCGATAAGACAACGATTAGAAAAAAATCCTCCAAAAAACAGGAAGATTTTCCAGATACAAAAAGAAGTGGGCACAATGCTCCTCTCTTGGTATATATATACGTCATATATATATAATTTTTTTTTATCAGATGCCGTACACTTCCCTCAGTCTCATATCCCTCAAAAACTTGAGGTTTTCAACATCCTCACTCTTAACTAACTCCTCACTATAATATGCAACTGTGTAATACAGAGAAAACAATGATTGAACAATGAAAATAAGAAACATTTCTTTTTACAAATGGATTGAGGGAGATATACAATAACATTTTACTTTACACAAAAAAATGCACTGCCCTACAAAGGAATATATCACATACAATATAATAGGATTGGTGCATGATGCCATTTTATAAATAGCCATTTAATGATTGTTTGTCATTTTTCTTTTATAAAAAAAATTTGCAAACGAGGGATCTTGGATTTTTCTGGGAAAAGTACCTCAACTATTAACAATTATTAACAATATTGTGTAATTTATTACACCAGTGAGATGGTTCTGATGCTGTTGCTGATTTTTCCAGCCCCTGCAAACCTAACAAACAAAACCAACCAACATAAGAAAACAAAAACACCTACCTAACCTAACCTTTGGTCCATTATTTACAAAGCTCGGAAACTTTCCACCCACCACTCCGACATCCCTCATCACCCCGCTAACTACAAGATGTCTACCTACCACCCATCGTCCCTCGCGACCTACCATCCCAGAAATATCCATTCATCCCTGAGTTATAATGGCGGGAATTTCAACTCGTGGACACGAGTTTGTACAAAGACGACGAGCATAGTGAGAAAAACGATTTTGCTAGTACGTAACGGCCCTACACTGGCTTCTACTGGAGACTACAACATCGGTTTATAATATTATCTAATAAGAGACAGATACTAAATAATAATAATAATAATTATAATAATAATAAACTGCACACAACAACACATAGAATTAATAATTATTAATTAAATAATAAATTATTTGGTTTGTAATACAGTTAAAGTGGCACCATCAGTATAATCGTTTTTGTACCAGAACAAGTTCATCAGGTGAAAATGATCCGTTGCCGCCTCAGAGTTCACAGCGAGAGATCATGTACCTGTCCATCGCACTACCGGATGCTAACACATCCTCACGCAAGCCAAGGAAGGGGCTCGTCCATTACCACTTTCCACTGACAGTTTTATTTCATCATGTTGGCACGGTGGCGACTGCAGGAACACAGAACTTCATTCTTGGTATGTTTGTACCACTGCTCGTCACAGTGGGGTTTGTACTATCACGCAGTCGGTGGCGATGAACCGTCTCAGTTCATCAGTCGTCCGTCAGCCCCGGTGTGGGCTCAAGCCTCCAGAGATACGACTTTGTGTGTCACCGTCGTGGCGGGTGACGCCATGGGATGGGGAGAGGGAGATGGCGATTTCTTGGACAGGTTGAGCGGTTGTTGGGAGTCTGCGATGTCTACCTGCAGCTCCATCATCTTGGGAGAGGAAATGACTATCGATGTTGCGGCTGTGGATGAGGGTGAGGGTGGGCACGACGCCACGGCTGGCGGGGTCTTCCGGTGGGGGATGGGGAGAGGCGAAGGCGATGTGGACGACGATGCCGCTGCGTGGTGCGGCGAGACGGCGTTGCCGGGATGGAAGTATATCCGCGAGAACTCCGTCTGCTGCAGTTCTGTGTGGTGCACCGGCGGACTCACGCTGGTGCTGTTCTGCAGCACGACGTAAGTCTGTGGCGGCGCCGCGTTCCGCCCCGTGGTCGTCGTGATCACACTGGCACCGTTGCTGAAACCCGAAGAACCCTGCCACCGTCCAACAACCTGCTGTTGCTGCTGCTGTTGTTGGGGAATGTAGTGATAGCCGGAATTCGGCGCGGAGTTGGCGCACACCAGGAGGTTCCCGCTGTTGATTTTGTAGCCCGGAGCCGCTGCCGTTGTCGTGGACGCCGTCGCGGCGATGGGGGACGCCGCCGACGGCGGGAACTCGATGGTCACGGGGTTGGGGCTGTCGGAACGCATGATGTAGTTGTGGATGATGTCGGTGCGCTTGAGTTGCTCGGCCGTCATGCGGGGACTCGCCATCAGGGACTTGGCGAGGGTCGAATGCGTGCTGGAGAGCAGCGACGTCGAGGGCGATGACGAGGACTGCTGCGTGTTTGCGGTGAGATGCAGGTGGAGCTGTGGTGACGAGTGATGCTGGGGCTGCACGGGGTGGGGTGGGGGCGGCGGCGACACTTGGACTATCATGGGTTCGGCCTCGGCGGAGTCCTTGTTGCGACACGCGCGGAACTTCTTGTGCGGCTTGTAAGCCTCGTCCATGAGCGAGTTGGTGTCGTACAGAGGCGGGGCTTGCAGCACGCGCTTCAGCACCGGCATGTCGTCGATGTGACTCCCGGAACTTCCGTTGTGATGCTTCTCATCGTCCTTGTCCTCGAGGGACGACCTGGGGCTAGAGCACACGGAGGTGGGGGCGCTACCCGTGCTGCCCCCGCCGCCCGTCAGCTTGTCAAGCTTCTCTGTCCCAGACTCGATCCCGGAGTCGCTGGGAGAGTCCAGCTTCCGTTGGAATCTGTGGTGGTGCTGCTGCATTACGGGCTGGCGACCGGGGGGACCGTTCACCGCGGTGATGGTAAGGCCGTGTTGCGCGTGGTGGGGGAGGCCGGCCATGTCGTCGTCACCGGAAGTAGACCCCGAGTTGGCGCGGTGTCTGTGGGGACAGATGCCGCCGGCGAGGGTTGCCGCGAGCAGTGGCGCGCTCGAGGCCTGGTGACTGACGTGGTGGCCGGCCTGGTATTCCGTGAGGGACGCCACCTCCCCGGAGCACACCGACTCCGTGCTGGACACGGAGCCCAGAGGGCTCTTCACCGCCTCGTCCATAGTCACGTCCGAGGACGACGACCACGACGAGCCGGCCGGGCTCTTGCTGTTGCTCTCCTCCTCGGGCGACACGCCCCACAGGTGCTGCTGTTGCTGTTGCTGCAGCTGCTGCTGCTCCGTCATCTTGAAGGCCAGCAGTTTCTCGGAGTGCAGGGTGTTGAGCGTCCGCAGGTCGGGGATCTTCTTCATGAGCTCGTGGCAGATGTTGGCGTGGCCCGGGTGGTTCTGGCTGACCACCAGCTGCAGGGCCGCCTTCAGCTTGCTCTGCATGCGCTCGATCAGCTCCGTGTTGCGCAGGCCCGGGCGGTCGGGCGCTATCACCACCACAGAGCAGAACAGCCCCACCTCGGCGTCCGACAGCCGCAGGGAGTTGAGGCGCTCGGCGAAGTCGAACATGGAGTCCATGAGGAATCTGGCGTTGGAGCTGTTGTGGATGGCCTCGCGCTTGAGCACCTGCCCGTTCAAGCAGATCATGCTGTTCGTCTGCAAGGACACAAGGCTGCTGTCAGACACGGCACAAAATGCAAGCCCGCTCGGCTCAACTACACGGACATACAAAGACGGGGCGAGACTCACCTGGGCATCGAACATGCAGGCCAGGCGCACCAGGAGCACCTCGAACACGCCGGCCTTGAGCAGTGTGACCTGGTCATCCTGCGGGAGCAGGGCGAAGCCTGGAATGCGCTTCGCGAACTCCACAACGCCGCGGATGGCCGGGGAAAATCGCTTCGAGAAGTCTTGTAGAAGTTCTTGCTGGCCTGTGAGAGGCTGCGGGTTTGGATTCAGAGGGCAAGCCTGCAACACGGAAATGAAACCCGCCTGTTAGCTAAAAATGCCGATGCCTTCTGCAAATCTACATTAACTTATACATAGGTACAGGCGAATGTTTCCATCCTAGAATCAATAGGAAAGACATTTTATAAAATTACATTTCCAACTCAAAACTGAAGTAAAATCTTCTTCGGGTGAATGCACTTGCTTTTGGATGTGCTTTGGGGAATGTCAGTGGATCACATGCTTATAACTTTGAAATAATATCTCCAAGCACTTCATATCTCACTTTTCAAATGTAGATTCAAAAGGCTCTCTCTTCCTTCTCTGATATAGGCCTACTTTCAATTATCAGAACCACACTTCTTCCAGAAAATCTGAAGACAATGCTCTATTACTATTTTAAGCAAGAAAAGACTGAGTAGAATATAATTAAATTCGTGTTGGGTTTTAAAGACGGATGGACGTTTGCTTTCATTTCTTTTTTAATTAATCATTAATTTTCTGAACTTTTTTTTAGATATTATCTTTGATTATGAAAATGAGTATTTCAATAAATTATATTTTGAAAAAATATTTCTAGTGATCATATAGGCATTAAGTGTTTGTATTGTTCTCCAACCAGGAGATCAACCGTGAAAAGAATGTGCTTACTATTGCGTCATCTATTGGAGCGAAGTAGATATAATCGTTATGTCTGTTTAAAAACCATGCGCTCTCCTGCATTTGTTATATCCTGTATGGAGAGATTAAAAGACCAGGAGATTAACAGTGATCTAATTTTGTAACTAGGGTAGTATAAACATGTGTGTATCAATGTTATTGTTTGTGCTGTGACAGCGAGCCAATAGAGATACGAGTACCCACGTGTGTGACTTTATGACATCTTATGACATCAACATTCATTCACAGCATTAGACCTATAATTTGATCAGTAAGAGCTTCAGGTTCTGAATATCCCGATACCAACAGATTTTTATACTGAAATTCCATGTTTTCATTCGCCAATTAATCGTGCCCCCACACATAGGAACAATACAAAGACGACGTTAGGGTAGGATTGGCACAATTTGTTCGTCAGTCTATGTCACAATGACAGAGTAAAGAAGGCAGTGATACACAATTTCCTCTCCTCAAATTAATAGAATGATTATAAATAACAATAAATCTCTTGGCATACATTCTGCAGTGGAGTCAATAAACTTGAACAAGTGTGTATTTCGGGATAGCAAAAGGCCGGGTTGTTCCCCTCTACGCTATGCCAGGTTGGACCCATACGTCTAGACAACTTTATTATGGGGCGAGAGGTTATATATTTCAGTCCGCCATACAATTCTAGCGGCAGCGCGCAGCCTGGGTTTAGCTTTCCTACCCACCCTCCTGTAACCCGAACCGCGCTGACGTCACGGGAAGAGAGAGGTGGAGAAGGGAGATCGTCTCTCTCTAATGACTAAAGCGGGCAGAGGATGTGACCTTTGCCTGTCCGTCGGGCCGCGCACTGTGCCAGCTTACATTGCGAGCCAAGGTTACCTTACCTTCGGATCGATATGCCTGCCTGCCTACATGTGCGAGCTTCCAAGAGTTTAAGGTCAACTCAGTTCTATTTCCCGACACTGGTTGAATTAAAAATTGTTCAGAAGTCTTCCGACCTAAACGTGAGTAAGTCGAATTTCGAAATATAAAATTTGATACTTTGATCTCTTACTATATCTCTGCCTCTGTGCAACGTCACAGTTTTTTCGGTGAGGGGGAAGAGAAAGAGCAAAAAGTTGTAGTGATTTTTAATACTCTGATACCTACAACCGCGATGAGCCATTTGAAATTTAACGGTCACTCACCGGCTGAGTTATAATAAAAGATCTGTACTGCAGCACGTATGCATATACAGGATGAGAAGTAATTAAACCGACAACTCCGGGAGGTTGTATGGGACACCAAAACACTTTTCTCTAATGTCATATTGTGCTGTGAGGCACTATTTCGCGAAGACACCAGATCTTAATGTAACACAAACCACTGTCATGCTTTATTGAGTCTCTTATAGAACATTTACACACCAAAATCACTGCAAAAAAAAAAAAAAAGTAAAAATACCTGCACTGCCCTATACACAAAGGTTACATCGGCAGGACATGGACTGTTTAACGCGGTGAAGACTTCAGGATTATCTTAGAGTCGTCATGACTGAAAAACGCATACGCCTTCTGTTGGTTTAATATTTTTTTAGTTGGTTATTTTACGACGCTTTATCAACATCTTAGGTTATTTTGCGTCTGAATGAGAGGAAGGTGATAATGCCGGTGAAATGAGTCCGGGGTCCAGCACCGAAAGTTACCCAGCCCGGTTTAATAAAGCCTCTAAGGAAAATATGACATTAGAGAAAACCGTTTGTTTTGGTGTCTCATACAACCTCCCGGAGTTTGTCGGTTTAATTACTTTTCACCCTGTCTGGAGGAGCCCCAACGTTTTAAAAATTGATTAAATGCACTCATCAAATCGTTGTAGAATTGAGAACTTTTCAGTGGGTTATTTTACGACGCTGTATCAACATCTCAGGTTATTTAGCGCCTGAATGGAATGAAGGTGATAATCCCGGTGAAATGAGTCCGGAGTCAGCACCGACAGTTACCCAGCATTTGCTCATATTGGGTTAAGGGGAAACCTCGGAAAAACCTCAGCCAAGTAACTTGCCCCGACCGGGATCCGAACCCGGGCCACCTGGTTTCGCGGTCAGCCGCGCTAACCGTTACTCCACAGGTGTGGGCTCGAGAACTATAAGTGCTTATAGTTCTAAATGACAGAAAGAAAAAGAATACAGACTCAGTAATAATAACAAATAAAATCTAAATTAAATATCTTGTACAGTAACAGAAAGGGAAAATTCGGAAGATATTGTATCTTAAAGCTGTTTGGAGCAATGGAAAATTTAAGTGTAATTTATATCTTAATTATTGCGATATATTTTGCCTAATTGGTGGAAGAGGAAACCAAAGTCGTTTTCCGAAAGTAAAGGTCTTATATGCCGGGTTCACGAGTATTTTCAGAGATAACATGACGATCCAATTTGCAGTAAAACTATGATTATATCAATCAGGAAATTGTATGAAAGATCTATTAAAGAAACGGGGAAAATTTCTTTGAGTGGAATTCTTAACATGAAACAATTGAAAAGTCCAAATAAAAAACGGCCTGTCAATGGTTAAAAAATTCACCAGACATCCCTCTTTATCAGTGAAACGGACAATAGTTACTGCAGACAATATAATATTCGGAGGGATATTCACCGACATATTCATTTCCAAATGAATAAACTCGGAATTTGAATGGATTCAAGCTGGCAACATGAGTTTTGCCAAAAAGTAACTTTGCTCCAAGGTCGCTGTCCTCTATAAGTTTTTTGGCGCCAGATCAAATATTGAAGGTACCTTTCTCTCGTAACTTTCATACACACGTACCTATATAAAAATACCTCGAGGGCATCGCATCCTGTTGACAACTCGACAATATGTAGCAGGCCTGAAGCTATACAAACCCCGCCATCTATTCAGACGAAATTTACATGACTTTAGACATCGCTCTTCTGTGAATCACTTACGTTACAAAGATTTAAAGCTCCTGTGAATAGACCTCATGCCAAGTCTCCAATTAGCCAACATTCTATCACAAGGCGAGGCCCCCTCCAACAGCCGATTCTTCTGACCTCGCTAAGGTCGTGACACTAATTGTCCCGGCGATGACCTCAGCGCGAGTTCGAACTTCTTAATTCCCGCAGTTCGGGCATCCAGGATGGTTTTGCTGTTTGCAACCAACCTTTTTGTGCCTTTCTTTTCCTACATTTTCGCCCGATACTTTCAATGTCAAGACTACAGCAAAAACTGTCGCGTTTGAATGAAGTTTGGAATGTGAGCAGTCATCTTCATACAGCCTCGTGTCATATCTACGGTTTAACCTGATGACGCACACCATTTCACCATTATATTAACCTTGGGAGAGGAAACTCGATAATAATAGTAAAAAAAACAGCTACGAAAACGAGAGATGGCTGAACGTTCCGTCTCTGTCTCGTGACGCAACCTTGAATGTTTCCGCTTGTATCTCGCAAGGTCAGCCGGTCTGGATATATTGTAATCGTGCCTTTGTTCTGACCCCTAATGGCTCGCTCGATGCTCCTGCCGTATTCGTTACCCTTCTCGGCGGTGTGGCCACCCCACTTCCTTCCGTTCTCAACTTCCTCGCTCAAATTTTTATATCCGCAACGCTCCCCTCTCTGTAAGCTCATAGCATGACCGACCTTTGTTATGCTTTTCCTTCCTCATTTCAACTCATGGCTTTTGGTAACATTTACGAACAGTTAGAAAATCGTTTTATATAGTATTTTATCCGTGTTGTCATGGCAATCAAAACGATCGTAACTATAACTATACTTAAAAAATTGATTAAATCATTCTTAAGATGAAATAAGAGTCTTATCTCAATAATAATAAAACAGAAACTTGGCCCTTTGATGTCAATTTCGTACTCGAAAGCATGAGTTATGTTACTGCTTTAATGTAATTTCGAAGTACGGAATATTCCACCCCATGTTCGATTTTGAACGGGAGCTTTCGGTACTTGTTTCAATCTCAATGAAGTCATAATCACTAAGACGAGTTTAATCTTCAAGGCATAAACGATGTGTGCCATGCCTGTTGACACTGTTCTTTTGTTTTGTCAACAAATGAATGCATCCAAGTATTAAAAACAAGAAAAATGTCATCCAGGTTATTATTACAACCAAACTAACTTTTTTATTATTTTAAGAGCGAAATGAATGTTACAACAGACTATTGCAACTTTATTCTTGAAACTTAGGCCTAGTTCCGGACAGGAATTTTAGTTGGAGAGAAGTATCAGTATGTTGATAACTGCGTGAATGAATTTCTCGCTAATTAGTCACAATTTCAGCAACTTCCGCGACGAAACCTTACCAGAACTGTTAAAAAGGTAAATTCAGTATTTTCTTGTTCGTGTAACAAAATAATACATGTTTTTAAAAAACGGACATAATTTAAAAAAATTAAAATAGTAACTGCTAAAATCAATACATTAAAAAACACAAATAATAAAATCGTCGATAAACAGGCCTACTTATCACGTCGTAAACGTAAAAACAAGTGCTGTAAGATTCCATTCACTGCTCCGTTGGCACCATTGTGCTACTTATCAGGGGTACATTTATATTCCGTTTAACCGCGAAACGAATGAACTGTCATTTTCGGCCAGGTCTGGACCAACAACCTCGAATGCATGCCTACTATGGGAGTAGCTAGGACTACATCATCGAGAAGGAGATGATTCGATTAAATATTCACTGATATGTGGGACAAATAACTGAAAATTAAGGGAGAAAAATATCGAAATTAGTACAGACATGATATGTAAGAATAGTCTGTTTTCAAGCAGACGGAAATCTACACCAGGACTTCACATCTCGGTGTTCTTCCTCGGGAACCAAGCATATACAACTAGCGAGAATTGCTTAGAATCCTTGGCCAGTGTAACACATCACCAAATATTGTCTGACCTTGTACTAGATACATCTCTTGTATCCCTGCCCGAGGCTAGGAATGAAGTCCACGAACGTCATAGTTTACACAAGCTTACCGAAAGAGCCGATTTATTTATCTGTCGCTTCTTGCGTAGAGATATTTATTTTCGTAAAACAATTTGAACAGTGACAAGGCCTTCTGCTGCAGTATGGCTGCTTTGCTAGTTCGTTAAAGATAATGCCAAGAGTAAATAGCTACAAGGTCAAGTAGCACGTTTGCAATGTCGTTTCCGCAAGTAGGAAGGAGGGGGGAAAAACGATCACGCGGGTAATTCCCCACCAAGGTTTCGCGATTGGAAGCTTCGAGGCTCACTTGCTAGGCCAAGAACATGACCGTACGTTGCATGTTGTGTACGCTTCCGGTTTGTGGCGTTACTGTCGGTAGAATAAATACGAAAGAAACTAGCCGTCGAAAAATAATTTTATGAACCCAAATATGTTTTAAAATTCTTTAATTTCCACTTCGATTTCTACAGTGTGGGTCGATTTCAAAAGAATACCAGTTCTCACATGTCATGATATTTATCAAAAAATATTGAAAAAAAAAAATGTTTCCAATAAATGCCTCTAAAATTTCGATTACGCATTTAATTGACAGTTTACGTTAAATGTTATGAAATTCCTTTCAATTTAGATCTCACAATGTAAATTAAAGAAGGCAGCATGGACTTTCTCTGGCGTGAAAATTGACCTAATAAATTCGCTGTAGTCACGGCCCTCTTCGTAACAAAAGACATTCACTTTCCGGGTAAATGCACTGGCCTACAGCGTGGTAAAAAACGCTCCAATAATAGCTGACTAAAGTTCAACTTGGGCTATACAAACTATCAAAATATGTCACGAGAAAGCTAAATTTTAAATATACTTAAATAGATGTTCGAAATATTTTAAAAAAACCTGCGAACTAATATTTTTATCATCGACTGTCAAAAACCTTACAAAGATCGACAGTGTGCAAAAAGTACCTATGCAAGATCAGTACTATGTAAATGAACTTTCCTTTTGTTTCCGAATTGTAAATTTAGTGATTGGAATGGGCAACCAGCATCACTGAAGGCAGTTTTAGAGGTATATACCTACACATTATGACGTAGGATGGATTTGCAAATATTACTGAAAAAAGTGCGATCAGGAAAAATAAAGAATTACGCAGAAGAAACATTTTGACCAGAATTTTTAACCTCAGAAAAATTGAAGACATTGTAAGTAATGATAACCCACAATGGATTATACGTACTTCGCACATTTATTACTGCAAACACAAAGGCTTGACAATTTTCAAGCAGCATATTCCTACCACTGTTAATTCACGCAATTCTTTAAAATGAAAAATAATGTGTCTTAAGGGACAGTTTACAACCAGAAAGCAGTGAATGTCAATTTTAAGCGTAACTACTAATAAAATTACTACCGACGTCTTCAATTATTACTTCCTTGTACCCTAATTTTGTTCTTAATCCATTGATACTAGAATTATTTTATCCATGGAACAATGGACGTTATAAATAAGCTTATCGTGTAAGACAGAAATTCAAACTTATGCTATCTTCTAAAACGGCCTTCTGCTACGTTATAGTTATCTACAGTATCCTATAAATCAGTGTATAAAACAAGAGTGTTTTCTCTGGGCCAAAAATACAATACAATGGAGTAAAATTTTTATTTTACCGGAGGTAAATTTGTGGTAAAACTGTTTAGCTTTCAACGCTAAAAATTTATCATAATATTTTTTTTTTCAATATGCATAGTTGCAAATTAATACACAGGTATGATAAAATAATTATCAATTTTCTAACATGTATTTAAGTTTATAATTTATTATTCAAAAGGACAGTTACTTGCTTTGGCAAAATTCAACAGTTTTGCTCTTAACTTAAGATCAATTTCAAACATTTCCATCTTCTGTTATTTTCCTTTTAAAGCTAAAATATAGTGGTACAAGACTGGTCATTGTACACATTCACAGATAATTTCGTGAATTCTATTCAGTAGTTTCAGAATTACCATTGATAGACTATTGATTTTAGTTAGCGGGGAAAAATGCGTTAAAAATATAATATGAAATGTGGTACCGTGTGCAGCATCTTGAATTCATAACTTTAAAACTATTACAGATATTGACATAATTGTTCTGCCAAAATAAACTTGAATAGTCTGCGCATATTTAAAAAAAAGAATTTTGAAAACTGAATTTTAGAGGTGTTAGTCACTTGGGGTGTTTATCATTAAACCAGAAAACGTTGTTGTTTTCTAATGCCAGGCGTTTGACAATAAAGTCATTTGATCTCTTGACCTCTTGTAATATTCTATTTCTCTTGTTTGTTTGTAATTATATTCTTTATTCTGTATATTTAAATTTAAATAAATAAAATAAATAAATTATTGATAGTATCAAAAAAGGAAAGATACTTTATAATATTTCAAAGATGACTTCGTTCAAGCTGTATGTTGGTAGTTATTTGCACACTGATTTTGAGGTGTTCCGAATCCATTTCTTGGTTTGAGTTGCACAATGGGCAGTTAGGGGACTGATATATTCCAATCCTATGCAGGTGTAGAAAATGTAGAAATACGACTAGGGAAACTAGTTACTTCAATTTTTGCTTTCAGCTATTTGCTCCATGCTGGTTTAGGATGGCTTTTTCGGTGTCAGAGCCTATACACACATCCGACATAAGAACATAAAAGCGGAGAACTTACCAGGGTAGGCGGACAGGCGGTGTAGGACGGTTGGTCGCGGGCTCTGCCAGCATGGGCTCCACTTTGTCCCTGGTGAAGTCGCACGTGTCGAGGTGAGCACGGATCACCGTACTCAGCAACCTCTGCTCATCTTCAAGCTCCGCAGCCACCGCCTTCTCCTGCGACCGCGAGTTTGAACTCTGCTGCATCGCCGCCAAAATGCGCGCTTTCTCACGTTTGGGAACGCGCCCGAATCGGACGGCTGAAACAACAGAGAAACTTGGGTCACCACACTGCGCTCACATATTCACTCACATAACTAGACACTAAGCACTGAAAACATCAACACACTACACAGACGAAAACTGACATCACTGTACGGAGTCTTGAGTCATTCGCCCAGATAATTTACACAACAGGCTACTGTCACAAAGTTTCATAAGCGCATTTCCTAAGTTTACAGGCAATCTTCGTCAGATCGGTAAACAGTTTTGGCCGTTTTGGCGGAAAATAACTCGTTACGAAAATACTCGCTTTAGGCTTTGGTGAAATTTACCAATTTACACGAAGCCGATGTTCATTTGAGCTATCTGAAACCTTGTCTAAGATAGTCAATTATTATTATTATTATTATTATTATTATTATTATTATTATTATTATTATTATTATTTAGGAGTTGATATCAATGTAAATATCAGAAGAGCTTTCTAATCTGAAATTTTAAACTCTATTTAGAAAGAGAAATATAACACAATGGCCTAAAGACGAATTATTGGTGATGTTTACCAATTTACACGAATCAGAAGTTCATTATGAACTATCTACGAGAAAGTCTACATTATTTAGAAAATAACGCACTGGAAATTCGGGTGATTTTATAAGTGAAAACGTCGCATTTATAATCAATTGCCTTTAAAGGGAAGGTCTTCAGTAGGGGCCTAAGCCACGGAAAAGCCTCACTCCCAGCAAAATACTATCGTATGTCGAAAATCACACATGACTTTCGAAGGGTAATATACATCCCAACACTTTATTGGTTGGAGGTATGGAATTTTAATAATAAACAATTATTAAACGTTTTGGTACCTATTTATTAAAATAATTTCACACCAGTGTTTTACTAGGAAATAGCGTATCTTTACAAATCACAATTTCAAATTACGACGTTATTTTACTGGGAGTGCGATGTGTACATGTAAACCGTTTTTAGCACAAATATCGAGGAAAAATACTCGTATCTTTATTACTTTGATCCACTGAAAGACACTGTAACTCCATATATTTTTGTCCAGTAAAAAAAAAAAAAAACAGTCGTCTTTTATGATAGGCGTAATACTACCGCGGCTCACTGACGTATAATGACTTTCATATTAAACTTTACCTCCGCAAAAAATTCTTATAAATTCGATGATTTTCACTTCCAAAATCAACTGAACTTCCCGTGCCTTAGCTTCGCATAATAATAATAATAATAATAATAATAATAATTATTAATTATTATTATTATTATTTATTTATTTATTTATTTTTCGAAGATATGATTTGTGTATTTCTTCGGATCTGTGAATCAAATTGTCATATTTTAGAAGCAAAAACAGAGTTTCATTGGCACTGCGACCTGGCCCGGTGCATGTAATGAAGCCAGGTGCAAGCAGAGTTCATTATGTAGCACAACAAAGAAGGCAACGACCGACCCAGCCAGCAGAGTAGACGCGTGCCCGACCGACACAGCATCTGCCACCACGCCAAACATCTGCCGCACACGGTTAAACCGTTACAGCCACCCTCAAATATATAACACGCGCCCTGACACCCCAAACGGATGATGACACTATAATATATTAACACGCAGCGAACAAAGACACAACTTAAGAGCCAATTTAAACAAGAAATTGAGCTATGAAACACTTAATACGCTTACACTACAACAAAAAAAAAGTGACATAATACGAGAAAGTTTCACAACGAATAGAAAATAAATAAATTAATTAATATGGATGTAATGTGAAGAGCTAATAAAGCGAGTCTTGGCGTTTAAAGAATGATGGGGATTCTATATATTTAATTTAAAATATCAGTATACTGAATTACAAGAAAACGATTCAAATGTGCAGAAGTTAAATTCCACTCAAGGGTTTCTCTCATGAGAGAGATTATGTATCTTTCGATATGGTATTATAAAAAAAAGTTTCACTTGCTGAAATTGTGTATTTGTTATGGTGCAGTATGTAGGCTACGTGAAGAGAAAGCGAAAACCCGGTCAACAAGATTCACTTTCACACGTTCTGGCAGGTAATATGAAAGTAGGCTTGTGGGTATCAGTGAGTGGGTCAGCCGATAGAAAGTGACGCGGGAGAGAGACAGAGCAAGAGAGATTACTGACACCACGTTTTCCAGGCCGCCGGTCATGTTTTCACTTAACACTCCCCCTTTTTGCTTTTTGACAAAACTGTACAATATTACGCACATTTGGACGAAAGACATTTGCGCCTCCTTTCTCCGAGGTTATGTTATATTCACGTTTTGTTTAAAGGGAGAATTTTTTTTTGTAAATTCATAGAAGACGTGTCTGTATGCATGTCGGTTTTGCTTAAAATAACACAGAAATTCTGTTGATTTCAATTCTTTTGTCCAGGGCACTGTAATGAAGTAGCGCCTACTTTGTGGCGCAAACTGTCGAATGATTGATTCTTGCGCCCTGGACCTAATAACCTAAACTCGAGGGTACTTCTAAAGTTTTGGTCCAAGGAAATTTATTTCAATGCAACGAAAATAAGTTGTTTCTTGAACTTGTACTGAGAGAATTTCTGCATTATTAAAAAGAAACACCGATGTATGAAAATTGACACATCTTTTATGAACTGACTTTTTTTTTTAATTGGGTGACAACTGTTGTACTCGTGTCACGGTATTTTACGAGAAATAAAATGTCGAAGTCTTATGATTCTTGTAAAAAAAAAATACCTACGTGCATTGTGGTATTTGACGTCGCCATTTAAAATCCCTTTCAAAATTGGTAACTCCTCATCCATTTCCGGATTATCTTGATTTGTTATTGTACCTATTTTCACTTTCACTGATAGATCACTGATCACACACACGAAACACTTGCAACACAAGTCTTAATGAATCGGAGAATCACATCGGCTTGCTGAGAGATCACATGTGTGGTTCACTTGATACACAACGAATGTAGCTGTAGTAATTATAATCCAAGAGTGGCGACGATGCAGATGTGTGACGGGCTGTTCAACTCCTGCGCGTGCGAGAGCTATCGCGCGCGAGTCACAATCCCCAGCACTGGCTACTGAGTGCGGTGCTACAACTCCTGCTGCTAGAGCCCACGTTCGCTTCCCCTCCCTCCGCATCGTCCTCCCCACTGTTCACTCCCACGTTCCCCCCACCACCTCCGTCATCATCATTGCTTTCATTCTATATTACCCTTGAACTTGCTTTCAACAACAGCCTGTAGAGTTTGCTTTTGCTCGGTTCCTGCTGACAATAGTCCCGGGGTCGACCTATATACGAAGAGTGGCTCCGCTTTATTTCCCATTACACCCCTCACCGCCTCCCCTTTTGCCCTCTTTCTCCATGTCGAAGCTCGTTTTACATTAACCTTCAAAATGAAACGTATAATCCGCCCTCAGTCGATCATGCTCTCTAAGGGCCCCATTTCATGGTCACGCAAGAGGCCATCTCGATGGGTTTTCGTCCGTTATGTCTCATTTGAAGTGACAGTTTGAAACAGGCTGTAAAGGTAAAGTCATATCAATAGATCATGTTGAAAAACTGCGTTGCCATACGTCTTCCTACGAACTGCAGAATGATTTTACATAAATGAACATTGCCAGTTTTACTTCTGTACAAAGCCCAACGACGAGAATTACAAGATTCAACTTTGCAGACAAATTCGATAAAAAAAAAACGAAATAAAAATGGTATAAGCATGTCCAAAACAGGACGGAAAAGGGCATCCAAACATTATGCTGCGTTTTAAATTATAAGGGAATTTGAAACGTTCTCAACAAAGACGAAAAATTTCATTGTTCTATAATACTTTTATCTACTTTCTCTGTTATTAATTTTACTATTTGTGTCTAATTACTAGGCTTGGTACATTTAATTACTGAATGACAAACTTACGAATGAATGAATGAATATTTTTAGGCTAAACATTAGTTGAATGTTTATATTACTATAATATATTTACTTATTTAGTTCTTTTGCATAAAATTATATAATTTATAATTGGCTCACTCATAGCTTGTGCTCGGGATTGTTCTTGGTAAAACAATATATATTACGATAGCGTAAAAAATATAAAACAACGTACATTACGAAATGAAATAAGATTGATTATAATATAAAAATGCAAGAAATATTCTTAAGAATCCATTTTATGTTGGATAAAAGTTTGTAAAAATAGGGGACAATCAGTAATATAAGAATTGTACAGTCTTGAATCGAAATTACAGCTACGTATGACAATTTGACAAAAATTCAATTTTATTTCTGTGGTAATATGCCATTACTGTCTTGTAAAATTATTTTATTGTATCTATTTTAGTTTGTTATAATAGTAGTTCTGATTCAGTGGAAGAGAAGGCCTGAAGGCCTTAAATCATCTATCAGAGAATAAATAAATATAAAAACATGCTATAAGTTAAGGATCAATTCTAAAATACTATATAATAATGATGACGACGAAGGCTATGAAATAAAAGGAATAAAAATCATCCGTCACTGTGCACAATTAGGTAGAAAATTTAAAGAAAGGCTTTAAAAAATTATACGACATCCGAACAGATTTTGTCATTTTAGAACGACTTCATTACGTCGCACAATACCCCTGTACGTCGGGTTACACGCCTCTCACGCGCAGAATAGGTTAGAGACTCGCGCATTCAGACATGCGCTCAAATCGTTTGTATAGAACGGTTTTGAAATCAAGGTCTGTTGCTCAATTGCAACGTACTGCCGGATAATAAAAAGAGTCTAAGTCGCATATACAAAATGATTCCCTGTTAAGCTGCAATTACATTATTTTGTACTCTGTCCTCAAGCCACGTCATAGTGTACGTCGACTGCAAAGAACTGCGATGTATTCATCATCGTGAAACGTGCATGCACACGTGCTTATGTTGTTTACAGAGGCGCGAAGATACTTGAAAATTTACATTTTGCTTCTATCAGCCTGTGAACTATCGCAGACTTTTGAAGGTCGATTGAAGTCAATAGCTGTAGCAAGGTTTCTTCCTTAGCATGAAAGGCGCCACAATAATAACTTGCTCCTTTACCGACCCTGCCCGCGGTTCTTTACTCAGTTCCACACATGACCGCAAGATGGCACCACGATCTCGACTGTAGCGGCGAATAGTGGAACTAATAGATTCAATGCCATGAGTTACAACACGTGAGTACTATCTACGGCATTCATTCACCTATAATTCTCATAGCGAAATACAGCAGAGACTACAATATTGTATATTACTTTTACTTTAATTACACAGCTGCTGTAAATACCGTTTTGTAATAAACTGTAATACATAACTGTAAACATATTTCATCACTTAACAAATCGAACATACAGTATAGATTCAATTGTTTTACGTTGTTCAATGTTTTCCAAGAACGAATTTGTTCATATTCATTTTTATATTTTAATTCTGATTTGGTAGTGATCAGTTTACCCAATTGCCTTCTTGAATTCATCTCAAATAGTCTGTGGAACATCAATTTCTACATCTGAATCTCCCCCATGATTATTTTATATATCGACTGATTGTTGAATAGTATCGATTCTTTCATGAACGGTGCCGACTGTTTGAGTGCCTTAAACTGATCTGCATTCGAACACGAGATTTGCTTCTTCGTGTGTACTAATTTTATATGTCAACTTAATAATGAAAAGGAAATAAATCATTATTTACTTTATCTTAATATTATTTAAATAAAAATAAGGAAATTCAACATGGTATGAAATAAAATATTGTACGTTACAAGGACGTAAGTGTTTCATGTTTTCGTTTCGAAATTCCCTTCCATAAAAACTCACTTTCGGCCCATGTAGCGTAATGTTTCTATTCGTTACTACTGACAACGGTTAACCTCAAACAAAGGCCTATATTGTACCTCTGAAACTCAAAATTAATGTTTACTGTTTTCGATGGCAAACCTCAACTGATTATATTCAAGAACGATCTAGCAAAGCACACTAAATTTTTCTAATCCACCTCGACGCTAACAAACAATGAAAGAATGCTTCTTCAGGCACAGGATAAGAGTTTAACAATATGAAAAGTAAATTAAGGGCATGCAAACTTTCTATTAGGTAACAGGAAGTATACTACGCTTTTATTTTGTTTCTTAACCACGCCTTCTGTCATGCATCTACTTTCCCCAACACCCCGCGCACTGGCCAATGTGTACTAACTTATCAATTTTCACTTTTTCTTCTAGCCTACTTTTTTTAATAAAGATAAATTTCTCACGGCATTTCTATGCAAGAGATATATTCGCGTTCAACCGTCTCACTGTCGAAAGTTATCGTTGAGTTTTTCCTTATAAAATTATACAATGGTTCATACAACATGGAACAGTGAACTAAGTTAATATTTTTTTCTTCACTGGAATGGATCACGTAAGGATATTGGTAAATAGTTCTACACAGCCTCCAGGTTTTAGTTAGTTGTCTCACATCTCAAAGAAATATAATTTAATTCAGATACAGCAACCTCACAATAAGTTCATATTACACTACAAATTTTTACAGTATTTATTTTATTTTAATGGCTTACCAAACAAATTCAGCAACTGAAAAATATCAATAAAATTAATGACGTGGCTAATTAGCAGATGCATGTTGAGGATAAAGAATTTAACAAATAGATTAACAATGGCAAACTCAAATCCTATCGTAGTCTAATGGACAAAACAAGCGCTTTTATTATTATATTTTAAGATATTATATTAGTTAAAAAGGCCACTGAAAACTGAACCATATAAAATTGCATACCATCACTATATGTTAAAATTTAATGAGTAAATGTTAAGCACAGGAACGCCATTTGGTAGCACTTTGTAAAAATCACTCGGATAACCTAAAAGAGAAGGCCATAGTAACGTTTGTTTAAACCGCTTTACCATACATTTTGTCCACGTAATAGTAATATGCGTTACAAGAGCGGTATGTTGAAGTTTTCATGTTCGAGGAAAAGCGAAACGTAGTTGAATTGAAAGAAAACATACCGCTCGTGTATCGTACATTATTTTGTGCGAAGATCGTTTATTACATACCTGAAAGAGGAATTTCTAATTAGTTGCAATGAAATCTCCATCTTGGTTTCTGTTCAATGACGGCAAATTTGCAAAACAAAAATATCTATCTTCAACATTGTTCCTTTAAAATGTTTTCTGTGTTTACTATACTCCAGCAGGCCGTGATATACGTCTGTCTTTTTTTCCCCCAGTCTATAAATGCGAACTTAAAACAAACGGTAAGGGTATGTAATGATTTAGAGTTTACTTAATTTTTTGCAAATATTTAAAAACAATAATTAACAGTGCAATTTAGGTGAAATTGCAGTGATATGTTTCCAATTTATAATTATTACTATATTGAACGTCTCTAAAAATAATATGTTAAAAGCCTAAAGCAGTAAAATCAATATGTCACTTAAGCGGTAAGAAGAGAGAAATTGTTGTGTGTGTTAGGTTGGGAATACTGAATGTGGAATTTTATACTTTTCGCGGATTGGTTTTGTGCGGAAACCAAGCAAATACGCACGATCTCGCACAAAATACTATTTTTCACTTCATTTGTATTGCATTTTTGGTCCAGGAAAAAAATACAATACAAATGGAGTAAACATTAGCATTTTACAAAGGAAATCACGGGAGCTGGTCCTTTGATTTTCTAGGATATTTAAGTGATTTTATAAAGAGCTATGAAATGGCGTTCCTGTGCTTATATCTAATGCACAATGCTATTAATAGGGCATTCCGTTGACTTTTCACGCAAACTATATATTACGAATCCTTCCTACCAGTTAGGCTAAAGTGTACTTAAGTACAAATAGCGGTATTTGGCACAAGGATTGCCCAATAGTTTCCTCTGCCAAATAGGCACAGTCGCAATCCTCAAAGATCACGAATAGGTGACCCTCCTGTAGTTTGGCCTCAACACGTTCTAATCCTTCACTTCAATCGAAAAAAAAAGTTTCTGCAGCCAAATAGAAATGTAGGCGATTGCATAACAATTCAACAGCAGTGTTACGTTACAAGGCGTTGCAATAATCACTGAGTGTGTGTCTGCAGTTGTGATGATGGAAACAACTTTCGAATCCGCGGCGTCGCATGGCCAGGTGACCCACTGAACGCAGCAGCGCCGCGCCGGGGTGAACGAACTCCACTCGCTAATGGCCGCTACTTTCTCATCAACCGCACACACCAACTGATTCTACGAGCGTTACGTCACAAACTAGTATCCAGATCTTACTTCAAATTCGTTTCTATTACTTTTCGTTTTTGCCATTTGCTTCTATTCCTAGTTTATTAAATATTATGACATCTATTACTATCATGTTCTACTCATGAACTAAGGATTTTTCATGGAAGGAACCCGTGTTCGATCCCCGGATGATCCTCTGAAATGCAAATCAAGATTTCAGGTATAACTCCCTGTAAAGTTGATTTGAATAATTTCGTTGTTCCGGATTATCGAACCCGATAACCAACGCTCTACCACTGAGCTGGAACTTTGTTTTTGTTTTCCAAATATTTATGGTTTTCCTACAATTCTCCTTTTTCTTTCTTTCTTTTTTTTTATTATAAAGGTTCTGGTCCTGGAAAGACCAATCTATCCTAACATCACTGAAAAGTTAATTTACTTAAATAAATTTCTGGCAAGGCACATCATCGCAAATATAACAAAGCTGAAGAACTGATGATATCAAATATATTGTTTCAATCACTTAAATTTATTGCTTACTATTCTTATTTTTTCTGCGTACCTTTACTTCAAATCTGAACCATTGATCACTAGAGTTGCTCATATGGGGGTGAATTCATGTAACTTAATTTTATGTTTTAGTAATTAATATGTTCAGAAGTTTAATAGTTTTTATATACTAATCTTTTGTTTTTATTTACTATATTTCAATCGTAAATAATTGCTCATGCTTGTGTTAAATAATATGTTATAGTTATATTTGAGTTAAAATGATTTTTAAAATGTAGCCAAATATTGGCAAAAATATGTAAATAAATAAGAAATAAGATAAGATTATTGGTAACTCTCTTCATACTTGTGTTTATCCAACGTTAACTCTTATTGGTATTAACTACCAAATTATTATACGAATAATTAATTACAAAGATGGAAACATTTTCTGTAACAATGTAAGTAAATACTTTCTGGGGTACAATATCATATAAACACGTTATTCTTCAATGTCCAAAGAATATATCCCTTGTCCTGAGTACTTCGTTGAGGTCGTAGGGCTTTCCTTCTAGCATACATTTTAAATTTTCTTTGCAAACCTGTCGTTCACAATATTTATTTTAAATCCAGAAAATAATTACAAAAATGAAGTGGTATGCGTAATATATACCTATTTCAAAAGTAAATCACAAAACTAATCTAATACAGTTGAAAGTGAATGAACTTAACGAAAAACAATTTATCTATAATACTAGACTCCTTCAAGAAATAAATGCGGTATTAGTAGTCCGCTGCGAATGAAATGTGAAAGCCAAAATTATCATTGTGCATTCGGTATGGTGTACGTATGCACACAAAGACACATGGGATTTTGTTTTCTACAAAAAGTACAGTAAAATTTCTATCCCAAATTTGGTTCCTTTGTGTAAAATAAATGTATATATTTTATAACTTTCTGCTACATAATTCCAGTTTTTATCCAAGAAAGGAAATCAAAAGAGTCGCGTACATTTGTAATGAGAGCGATGAGATAAACTCCAGAGAAATACAAAATTTGGTTGGAGTTATATTTGTTTTAATTCTTCCACATTAAGGGTTGAAGCTCTGGAAACACTAAAAACTTTTCATTGTTCATTATCCATAGTAAGAGAATTTCAGTGAAGAAGTCAGGTTATGGAATTCATATTTTGTACGAATCCTTATCCATATTGTGTGATACAAATAAATAAAATGTTTAAAACAATTTAGAAATGAAAGCTACGTTTAGATAAAATCTTGGCCAAACTAGCACACGGGTGGTTTGGAAGTGAAAATCGTGGAATTTACAAGCGATTTTTTTTTTTAGATGATGTTTAAAATCAAGGTTCTATATTTCAGCGAACCAGGGTAGTATTTTTGAAAAAGAAGGATTTTCCCAGGACAAAATATGCAATACAAATGGAGTAAAGAAGTGTTTTGCCGTGGACCAAACTAATACAAATTTAGTATTTTCCCTAGATACTTGTACTAGGGCTCACTGAAGCTCTGCCCTTCAAGCGGGGGATGAGTGAAATTTCTTTTTCCTACGATTTTAAGGAAGAAACTTCATACTTCATACACTTCATGATCTTGCTATAAGTATTCTTGCGCTTAAGTTTCATTATGATCAGATGAATGGTTTTTATTCCAATTTTAAAAAACATATTTTTAAAATCTATTTTCATTCAGGACTCATTTTTACGACACTTCTGATATAGTTAGAAAAGAACTAAGCATCCATAATTTTACATTTACATAAATGGAAATTTTTTTCTTAATATGCAACTTCAAAATTTAAATTTTTTATGTGCATTAAATATGTCTAAAATATTTAGTTTATAAAAAAAAAAATCGATATTGTGTTTCGTGAACCACAGTACATAGAACATGCAGTAAAAATATAATGTTCATAGCATCAAAAGTATGAAAGCCTTTACACTTTCAACATGACGAAATGTGCTGAAAAAAGTGTGAGAAAACAGCTTCTAAATTCAAATTCAAGGGAGCAGTCTTTTAAATATGGCGTAATTTTTGTGATTTCAAGCGCAGAAGAGCACTGAAACTTGCTGAACATTATAAATAACAGATTCTGATTCATTTTTCATTTTAAAAAATAAAAAACAAACGAAAAAGCTAAAATGCAATTTTTTATTGAAAATGACCAAAATTTCACCCACCTCTCCTCTTAAATGTATTGTTTACAAATTCGATGATTTTAACTTAAAATCATCTGAGCTTCCCGTGCAGTAGTTTCTCCAAAAACTTGAACGAATTTTATGGTCACTAGAAAAGACCTGAATCTTCTTTTTAGGTGAAAAACATTTTCTAAGCAATGTTGTGTTGAAATGAGCTGATTAAAATGTTTGAAATTCTTAGAAAGAAAAGTAGCTCATTTCGGATGACAGAAATGAAGCAAATATGGTGAGCGTTACTATGGACACCAAGAGTGCAGAACAAGAGAAATGAAGTATAACTCACCGTCTCTGCTCATGCCCACAGCGATACACTTCTTGAGTCTGCAGTACTGGCAGCGGTTTCTGTTGATCCTCAAGATGGAACACTGCTGGTTCTTGGTGCAAGGGCGGTACTGGATCTTCTGTTGGATGCTGCGTCGGAAGAAACCCTGTGGAGAAGGCGAAACACCGCAATCAGCCTGGGGATGTTCACAGACAGTAGCACTGTCCTCTCCGCACCGATCACCACCCTCTTTCGCAGGACTCTTATCGCAGTAATGGGTACAATGATGGTGCAAGGATTCCGTGTAAGTTGTGATAGCCATTTCATCTCACTGTCACACCAACATCCCTCGATAGGGGAGCCCACACCTCTTCGGCAACCGTCTCACCAACACTGGAATACACACTCCGTCCTTGGGGAGGTTTAGCACTGCTGCACATTCACACACACGTCCGTATTAATACCCAATAAACGCGTTAGCCTTTTTCTGCTAAAAACTCTGGGTTGCGAGACACTTCTCCATGCGGGAGCGTTTCGAAGCGCGATAGGAGTCTAACTGAAGCGAACTGGCTGCAATGCTTGAGCCAGGACGGCGAGGGAAGAAGTGGGGAAAGGGGGGAGCCCAGTTCATCTACAGTTAGCCCGGTTGTGACCCAGTTCCCGGTCATTCACCTCGGTAGCAGCCTGCTGGCAAAACGAACCGAGGCCAGTTCACGCCATGAAAGTGAGAGTTCTCCCTCCAGTTCCCCCTCTACGTGCCTTCCATCTCTGTCACACTCACACAATTAGATTGCCGAAGAGAGACAAGCGTGTTTCGTCATTACGGTTATAAACTGTGGATGTGTGTAACGGTACGGTTGCAGTGGAGGGGGAAGGGCCTACATTTTCTCTGTCCCCATCTGCCTCTTTCGCTCTTTGGCCATGGAGTAATAATATGAAAATGTCATGTCTAACAACATCTCTCTCCCTTTCCAAAGAATTGGGTCAAGAAAATTCAAGCTATAAAATTTTTGTCCTTGCTTGATTTTCGACAAACATCTTCAATACTCTTCCCCAACAGTAGAACTCAACTATGTAAAATAAAGAACAGAAAAAAAAAAAATGCATTCAAAGAATGGCTACTGAAAATGCAACCCAGCTTTGATTTATACTCAGTTTGTGATCATAATAAGCTTAAAACATTTTATAAAATTTTCTCAAATGCATTTAAATGTATTGCTATACTGTATGTTATGTATCATATTATATTAAAATGAAATAATAATTTATTTTAGTTTTATCTGCCAGAATTAAGGCTTTCTTTCCATTCAACAAGGTCTACATTTTAATACAAATACGTAAGTTATAATATATAATATTAGATATGTACACTGGGCGGCAAAAGAAATGCCAAGTCGAAGTCGCTATCGATTTGAAATATTATCGTGTTACGAGGACATCGCTTAGTACAAGAATTATACAAACACATCTGAACTGGTCTGAATTTTCTAAAGAGTTTTTATTCCATGATAAGAAATGTCTAGGTAAATGTTTCAATTTTCAGTTCTGTATCTCTATTTATAAAAAGACATATTTATAATAAAATTGATACATTTTTTGTTAATACAATATGAAACGTAACTGCCGTATATATCGATTGTAACAATGTGGATAACAAGGAAGGCTGTGGAATACCATATAAACTGCTGTTTTATTATTTTCGTGTAGTATTCCTATTAATGTTGTAAAATAAAAGTATATGAACAATTTAAAATCAATTCATATTAAATAATAACGTGAACATGTTATAAAAGTCGTATTTACATGTTTTAAAAAACTAATCTCAGGAAAATAGCTCCTCATCTCGCGGTTTGCTAACGTCTTCGGAAAACGATATAATTTCTTATCGGTATTTCTTTTGCAGCAGTAAAAGACTATTATTGAAATTTATCCAACGTACTAGTTAATCTGAATACATTATTGGTCTTACTAATAAAAACCCTATATACAGACGTTTAACTGTCTTATACTTATACAATGAGTAGCTCGTTTATAAGTCGTGTGTAAATTCCTTACTAATAATCACTACATACGTCGTGTATAACAGTATAACTGTTACACAGCTACGTCATAGTTTCGTCATTACTTCGTTACGAAAGGTAATAGAATATCTGAGGTTCTCTATTGCATCCGGTAGGGCGCTCTAGTGTGGCGTGTTAAATATCGATAGTACAACTGGCTCTAATCGATTACCACACTACATTTTGGTCAAAGAGTAGAAGCTACAGCAATATTATTCTAATAATTCTATGATCTTTGGTTTGTTCTTCTGTGGTTACAAGGTAACCATCATCATAAAATGACAGTTGATATGAACAGCTGTTAGAGGGGCGGCCATTTTTTCGCTATATACAACGCTTAAACAAGGGGTTTCGTGTATATAACTACTGCAAAGCAATTCCCATTGTATAGTTACAGGCTGTTTATACGTCCATAGCTTATTCACGGTTTATTGGTAACGTTTTCTGTCTCAACTCTGCATAAGTCTCGTATAAAAACTATACACTGTTTATTAGTAAGACTGTATAATAAGTGTAAATATAATTTTAGAACTTTATAATAAAATTATGTAGATATTTAAATATAATCAGAGAAAATCAGTTCAGTAAGCTGGTCTGAAAACAAAGTTAAAATGATTAAATATTGCTTAGTCTTAAAACCTGATTCACCCGTCCGCAATTCGTTCACGCTATATTCACGTCAGTACGCACTGATGACGTGTATAAACATATTCTACTAAAAATAAAAAAAAAATCGCAATAATGTTTTACGATCTGTAAATTTGTTTGTCGCGCACATTTCTTTCTCTCGCAAATTTATTTATTGTTTCTGTTAAACAGTCGCCTTGTTATATACACTTAATAATAGAATGAAGAAATTCTACAAAATGTCGCTGTATGTGGAGATTTACAGAGCACTCAATTGAAATAGGACCAGCCAAAGACAGCTAGCTACAGCTGCATGTTGAAAAACATGCATTTGTCTAAAACGATTGTTGCTTTGTTACTAATAATGACGTATGCATATGACGCAGGAATCTGTTGTTTAGTCAACTGTCCGAAGGCAGGTCTGAACCTCACAAGTGATACTAATAAGGCACCACTTATGGGACAACTAGGCCAGGAGATAATGGGATAGGGTGGCCACTTCCTTTCCCCTTCGTTATATTGTTACTATTGGTATTATATTACTACAAAATATAGTATATAGTCTACATATTTATATTCTAAGATGGAAGAACAGTTGGAAGAAGAGCAGTTTGGCTTCGGGACGGGAAAAGGTGGAGGGATTAAATTGGACTGCGACGAACAATCGGCAAAAGATACCTAGAGAAGAATAAAGATATAGTATTTGTGAACTTAGAAAAGGTGTTTGACAGAGTGGATTGGAATAAACAGATGGGGATCCTAAAGAAAATTGGCGACCAGGTTTCGCTATTATAACATGTTAAATAGACACTTGTTAAAATGTATCCATAATTCGTATTTGTTATTTATTTATATTTCCAGACAAGCTTCGGATAAAGTTTATTATTATTATTATTATTATTATTATTATTATTATTATTATTATTATTATTATTATGCCTATTACTTGCTTATTTAACGACTTAACAACTACAAGGTTGTTTAGCGTTGATTATGGTATTTGGCGAGATTTCGCCATTACCTTATATTTGCCTTAAGGTTGAGGAAAATCTCGGAAAAACCCACCCAGGTAATCAGCCCAAGCGGTAATCGAACCCGCGCCCGACTGCAACTTCGGATCGGCAGGCAAGCGACTTAGCCTACTTATTATTATTATTATTATTATTATTATTATTATTATTATTATTATTATTATTATTAGCCACCGGCGTAGATCAGTCGGCTAAGACGCTTGTATGCCGATCAGGAGTAGCGCTCGGGTTCGATTCTTGTTTGGGTAGATAACCTGGTTGGATTTTTTCAGAGGCTTTCTCCAAGCGTAAGGCAAATGTCAGGTAATCTGTGGCGAGTCCTCGGCCTCAACTCGCCAAATACCATCTCGCTTTCATCAATCACACCAACGCTAAGTAATCTAGTAGCTGATAAAGCGGCGTTAAATGACCAAGTAAATTTAGTAATTATTATTATTATTATTATTATTATTATTATTATTATTATTATTATTATTATTATAAATGACACTCGGGAGGAAATTAAACGCAGAATAAATATGGGTAATGCGTGTTATTATTCGGTTGAGAAGCTTTTGTCATCCAATCTGCTGTCAAAAAATCTGAAAGTTACAATTTATAAAACAGTTATATTACCGGTTCTTTATGGTTGTGAAACTTGGACTCTCACTTTGAGAGAGGAACAGAGATTAAGGGTGTTTGAGAATAAGGTTCTTAGGAAAATATTTGGAGCTAAGAGGGATGAAGTTACAGGAGAATGGAGAAAGTTACACAACACAGAGCTGCACGCATTGTATTCTTCACCTGACATAATTAAGAACATTAAATCCAGACGTTTGAGATGGGCAGGGCATGTAGCACGTATGGGGGAATCCAGAAGTGCATATAGTGTTAGTTGGGAGGCCAGAGGGAAGGAGACCTTTGGGGAGGCCGAGACGTAGATGGGAAGATAATATTAAAATGGATTTGAGGGAGGTGGGTAATGATGGTAGAGACTGGATTAATCTTGCTCAGGATAGGGACCAATGGCGGGCTTATGTGAGGGCGGCAATGAACCTCCGGGTTTCTTAAAAGCCAGTAAGTAAGTATTATTATTATTATTATTATACAAGCAGAAACAAAAATAGAACAGAAACAACTATATAATCCATATCGAGAAATACATAATGAAGTGTATCAGCTGTAGAAAGTAAGCTTTGGCATGAGGAAAGTTTGTCAGTCTGTCACATATTGCAGCATTATCAGCGTCGAGAAGATAAGGAATTCAAAACTAGGTTTCTATTGCTATTGCGTATCAATTTAGCTTTACATGTGTGTGCCAAATAATAGCGTATGTCTTATCACAGCCTCCTTATCAGCGGGGTCAACGCCCGAGCACACACTGTAAATATTATAAAGCAAGAAAACGATGACAAGTACGAGAAACACCAAGTCATCGCTTTAAGGGGAAAAATGAACATCCTCGCGCGAGCATTACTTCCTGCTTTTTTATTAAAATACATTTTTGTGCCAGGAATTACCAACTCTGAATGGCAAGATGTGGAGCAAAGCCGCCTACACAAGGCGTCATAGGTGTTGCGTGGAAAGGATTACGTTTTCGTCTTCCTATAGCTCAGCACCCACATCCCACTCGTACCCCACCCGTTTTCTCCTTTAGGTTTACGTCATAGACGAGTACACTGCTACACCTGAATCGCGATGGCTTGTGACGTCAGAACCGAGTTGGAGTGCAGGTCGCGGGAGCCTACCTCAACAATGGAGAGTCCCGTACGTTGCAGACGGGCCTACGAACTACCACTAAGATGGGATAGTTACCCCGTACCTCCCAACTAGACACAATCTTCGAAATTTCAGAAATGAATAATCTTGTTCATTTTAGTATGAGGCAGTGTGTGTGAAGGAAGTTATAACTTTTTGTGGAACAGACTTGGAGAGAACAGTCAGTTCTTTTCCTGGAAATGAATGAGTAAGTTTCGAGATGGCATAGATCTTCATCCTCTCCTTCCCAGAAATAAATACATGACTACTCCTAAATGACCTTCGTATTCCTAGCATTACATTAATATCAATAATAATAATAATAAATAATAATAATAATAATAATAATAATAATAATAATAATAATATCTTACAAGTTGCCAAACTTAATGTGTTATAAACATGTTCCACCATCACTGAAGGTGTAAGAATTCCATTATTATTATTATTATTATTATTATTATTATTATTATTATTATTATTATTTACAATCTCTTTAGTATATTAAAACATTTTAGATCGTGTCAAATACTATAACTTTGTTGTTTTCATAAACGTTTGTTGCTATTGTTGTTTCAATAATATCGATGGTGTTTAGGTAAAAGGGCTTAACCCTCATTTTCAAATGTGACTTTTTGTGCTGTAATTAGTTACAATTTAATTACAAAAGGAGATGTTTTTTGACAATTCATGTTTACATTCTTTCATATAAAGTAACTAATAATAGTGTGTTAAAATTTAATTATAGCTATTTTTTATTTTTTTTATTTTGTGGGATAAGCCCTTTTAACTGAACATTATCGATATGATTTTGTAACTTATTTGTGAATTATCTAGTACCAATTAAGTTGTACGACAGAATAGAAAGACATCATCATGATGTCAGAAATTCAAAATACCATGTAAGATGCCACAGTAATTAAAATGGACGATAATAATAATAATAATAATAATAATAATAATAATAATAATATATTTATAACAATAAACGTTAAAACCGAATGTGTTAATTGACATAAATACTTTTAAAAATCAAATAAAAAAGTAGTAACTTATCTCAAAGAAAAATTGTCTTACCTCAATATTTTATCAAATTATTAATTATTAGTAGTATATAAATATAATCCAATCTTCCTCAACTTGGTGAGGTTGTCAAAGACAAAGAATGTTAAACGGTAACATTTAAAATGACATTAAAATGTCTTACAAGAAATTTGTTTTAATAAACTAAAATTTACAGTAGATAATATTTCACATAATTAAAATTTATAAAAATACAGATAAAAAAATAGACTGAGAAAATTCAACTGTAATTTGAATTGAAATACAAATGTCGCCGTAAAATCTGCAGAGAACCCTTCAAAGCTATAAGAGAAATTTCCTTAATTGTTGTTGTTCGGACTCCAAATTTATGACAGAATGACATGATGTTTTGTAATAAGGGATAGTGGGTTCATAAATTCTCCTTTTCTCAAGATTAACCTTCTCAAGTTGATTCTGATGCGTCTCGAATCTGATGGTCGGATCCAGAATATAACCTTTTGTCTCTACAGGTTTAAATGTTATAATATCAATACGCCGATGACTTCCAGTATCCGCTATTCCATGTTATATTATAATGTTAGTTGGGAGACCAGAGGGAAAAAATCTTTGGGGGTGCCGAGACGTAGCTGAGAAGATAATATTAAAATGGATTTGAGGGAGGTGGGATATGGTTGTAGAGACTGGATTAATCTTGCTCAGGATAGGGACCGATGGCGGGCTTATGTGAGGGCGGCAATGAACCTTCGGGTTCCTTAAAAGTCGTAAGTAAGTAACAGTATTTACTATCTACTATTATCACTATTACTTTGTACGCCAGATGCCCAATTTGAAACCGTAGTCTTATATGAACTCAGTATAAATTATGTAGGTTTAAACTTGAGTTAAATTGACCTTTTATACTCGTAAGATAGTGTAAATAGCTTCTTCGGTTACAATTCGGATATATTAAAAAGTCGGAATAAAATTACCTCCATTTAAAAGTTCTACATAAAATGATTCAGAACGAGGCATGTCCCGGGGCACCGAACACGAGGCTGCTGCATACGAAGTGGAAATTCCCACGGCGTGGCCACCCCCTCCTCCACGCTGGACAAAGAACCTTGCCCGCAGCTCTAAGAGTGGCACGAGACCAGCGGTAGTCACGAAAGAAAAGGGGGAACCACCCCGTCAGCAAGAGGAAGAGATTTCACGGCCGCTTATAAAATATTCTAAATGAGGGTCAAATCCGAAAACAAGCGAAGGACGGGCCCGAGGACCTCGGGGTGAGTGACCAGTGACCGCTACGCCCACACCCAGCGTGCTCCACAATGCGAGGACAGACTAATAATGGGAGGAAGGTCATTCCAGTGCATTCACCTCACCTCTCAGCGTCAAATCGCCATGTTCTCCTCCTGGGTTCCTCGACCTCCCCTCTCGCTCTTCAGTCGTTACTCACTTTTGTTTTCGGAACTGAAAATCCAGCCTTCTCCTATTTGCACTCGAATGTTCTCGTACTTGCTCGTCTTCTTCTAACCACTGACAGAAGACAGCGTTCTACAATTCTGACCTCTATCTTTAGATTGAATGCATTCTGCACCCACTGCTTGTATTTGTGGTTGTTCGACGAGCCAACGGTAATTTGAATGTGTCGTTCACACTGACTTAATCTTTGAGTTCTTATCCATAAACTGCATTCTGTTATCGAATTCCGGCATTCCTTTTCAATTCTTAATAAAACCCACAATATTTCTGTACGTGAATAGTCTACCCAAATAAATGCCTTGGTGTTAAATATGAACATAACATAAACTACACCAAAGATGCTCATATTCCCTGGGAAGCAAAAAGATAAAGTTTCCTTGTAAGATACCATGAAAGCCTACAGGGCAGCGAAACGCTACGGCTCCCGCCATTTTGACATAAGCAGCAGAGATGTCAGTCATAGGTGCCTGCCGCCTTTGTCCCTAAGGTAATGCCCTTAGTACTAATTTTTGTTACAGGATCGCGTGCTCCATATTATTTTATAAGAAATACTAAGACTAACTTTATTAGAAAGTGCTGTTACTCATTTTCCTGCCTTCATGAGCAAAGTTTATATGAATATTACATAACAAAAAGGTGTTAGTGACATGCATCAAGATTATTATTACTGTATTATGATAAATGTGTAAGCATGTGACTAAAAGAATGAAACTTCTATGTGAAAAGTATTATATACGTGGTATACTTCGATCCTGTCATAATATTAAATACCACTGACTACGGTACTGCATAATAGTGTAAAGAGTTTTGTTCATAAAATTGATATATAGAAATTTATAAAATACATATACTGTACTATAAATCTCTACGTCAATGGTAATTGGAACATATTAATATTGAATTTATGCGGTTTGTAAATATGTGTTTTTCTGGGTATAGGACATAAGAAACTAAGGTATAAGACAATGAAGAAATAACAATAAGTGAGCCATGTTTAGAAATTAGCAGGCTCTGACAATTTGTAAAACAAGAGAACATAATTTATGGTTGAGTAAAAGCATGATATTCTCTTGCTTTGCAAATTGTCAAAGTCGCCTAATTTCTAAACATAGGTTTCTTATGCAAATTTAAATTTTCATACGCCCTATATCCAGAAAAAAACACACGGTATGATATTATTATCCACATTAAAAAACTAGAATTTAAATACAGTATTAAATAAAATTATATGTTCGAGAAACAATATAATTGCTTTAAAACAAATATTAGTGCCAAAGTTTGAAATTTACATTTCAAGAGTTCGTTGTCTTCAAATTATGTTCATTAAGTTTCATAAACTGAAATTAATTTGTTGTGTTAACTGGATGAATGTGTATACAATCGTTTAAAAAAAAATTGTAAATTGGGAAATATTTAATATAGCGAAGAATTTCCTCATAGGAGCAAATATCACTAAAAATATTTAATCCGAAAACAAAGTTTATTTCTTTCATAAACTAATAATGTAAACATATCTGTTATCGGCAGAGATAACAACGCAAACTCTCGAACAGCAATGACAAGGAGCATCAGACGAGGAAGAAAATGGCGAAACCCGGTGAACGCACTCGTTTCGCTTTTATTTCCCGAGAGACTGAGGCCGAGTCATCTGAGGGCATTGACCGCGCGTAACTAGGTCAACGGACTCTGCGCGAGTGACTTAATGATATAGTCAGGCTAGTATATACATATATGATAACGGTGACGTAAAATTGGCGCATGCTCTCTTTTTTCTCTTTCTTTCTCCAAGAGGGCATTCACACCGAGGCAGCGAATCTGTACATGCCACACTAATATTACGATCTCAACAAGGTTCAATGTTCCACGCTACTGGCTGGCCTCAATCTCATATAAAACATAAACAGGTCCAAACATATATAAACTTAAGAGAAAGCAAACTTACAGCCATAAATTAAAAAGAAAAAAAGAAAACTTTTAAATTCAGAACCAGCGTTCTACATTTGACGTTTCGATTATTTGGAGCAATCAAGACGTTCCAGAGGGAATTTATTTAGCGCCGTAGTGATGCGGCAACTTCTCCGGCCCACTTGCCATGCGGGCCCAACGACATTTTAGGCGTTTGCACATGTTTAGGGTAGGGAACGACAGGCTTGTCGTACTATATCGGTCCACATGATGGCGTATTTGGCTGCAATTCTAGAGAACATGAGTTCGATTATAAAGAACTGGGCATATTATCTCTTACCTTATTCTGAGCGGTAGTCCGAAGCTACGATGACCCCTAATTAAAAAACAATTCTAGTAAATAATAATCCAATTTTAACATCGAGTTTGTGATTGTCTTTATTTTTAATATTACATTTTGTAATTATTAATTAGTAAATTAGTGTATTCTTTTGTTTCTGTCATGAGTGGAAGAGAAGGACTAATGACCTTCCTTCGCTAGGATAAACATAATTTTTCGATCATTTTTACAAGGTGTGTTCGAATGCGAGGAATGGATAGATTTCGAGCGGCACAAACTTGGGCATTCATACGGACCCATTGTGGTGCTACGTAAAAATTTTGAAAAATAACCTGTAAATTTTGTCTGGTGCCCATTTATATAGAGATAGGATTCTTTTACGTATCATAAATAGACGACAATAGCCTCCCAAATTCACTTCCCTTCTGAAATAGGTCGTGCTAAGGAATTTTACCGCCCTGTGAGGACGAAAAGTAGCAATTCCCTTTAAATCACACATTTTGTACCGCGTTCTCTGACATTTATTATTACTAGCCATTTGGATGCCATGTTGCAAGATCATCGCTTAAAATAAAAATGAACACTGGATTGGGGAGAAACATTCAGTTAACTTTAGCATCGCAAAATCTCACTTTTCTATAGAGGAAAACATACTCGTGTCTGCCGAGGTTTGTAATAATGTTTATCTTATTTTTTTTTCGACAAAGAGGTTTGATCAGCACACAATAAGACACTAAAAAATCAATATTTTGAGAGGTGGTAGTATTCAAAACAAGAAAAAAGTCTAATAAATATGAGACTTAAAATAAATATCTTCAGAGATATGAATAACTGTTCAATGTAATAGATATACTCAATGTGATTTCCATTCTGCGCTACGTCCTAGGAATTAATAACTTGTTACCATTTTGTGTACTGTATTTCCGATACGATACTGTATACTCAATACTCCTAAGAAACAAGGAGCTCATATTACAAGATATGCCTTTCTTACAATATGAATTCCAAAGCCCTTGTTTCGTACAACATTTAATATTAGGATCCATGTTTATTACACTTTTTTCTTGTTTTGATATATTATCATCTCTCAAAATATTAAATGTTTTAGGAGAGCGCGTCTGGCCGCGAAACCAGGTGGCCCGGATTCGATTCCCGGTCGGGGCAAGTTACCTGGGTGAGGTTTTTTCCGGGGTTTTCCCTCAACCCAATATGAGCAAATGCTAGGTAACTTTCGGTGCTGGACCCCGGACTCATTTCACCGGCATTATCACCTTCATCTCATTCAGACGCTAAATAACCAAAGATATTGAAAAAGCGTCGTAAAATAACCTACTGAAAAAAATTAAATGTTTTAACACTCTGTATTTATGGAAGTTTTTTATTATCAGGAAGACAATCTTGAGATTATAACATTCTTGTAAGCTCAGACAGATTGTCTCATTACCTGGAACAAGGTTATACGCGGTTTGTCGATACAACAATAGATAATGAAATATTTTTCATTTCAATTCTTGTCCAAGACAGGAAGTGCATTCGGTCGGTGCATCAGGCAGAGGGGGGATGTTCGGTGCAGGGCAACGTGGGGAAATACCGTTACATCTGAGAGTCGGCAGTCGAGTGACGACTACCGGATTCCTTGAGCGCAAACGTCACATCCGCCAAGCAACAGGGAAAATGGCGGCAATCAGCGAGTGAGAAAGAGAGAGAAGAGAGGTCGTTCACCCAGCCAGCGTTCGCTCGGTCACCTAGACTACCTGCTGCCCACGCGGGGCAGACACGATAACCGATATTATTAGGAACAGATGGAACAAAGGAGGGAAAATAGTTCATTGCTCCCGATCCTTTATGTAACGTTGGAGAGCGTCCATTCATCACGTGTACAGCTGCACCGGCGAGATTAATGTGTCTCTGGACACGAACACACGTTTCGGGAACAGAATAATTACACAAAAAGAGAAGAGAAAAGCTACCCCTTAATACACCCAGGATATAGTCTTCGTCTTCTTATTTTATAGCCTAAGGGTGAAACCTAACCGGCTGAATTTTTTTTACCAACTTTGTTTGGAATTTCGGCACCGCCAAACACTACAACTAGCAATGTCTTTCTGTTAGATTGACAGCATCTTTTGACTTTACCTTCATGAAACGAAATTTTCTAGCGAGTGTTACTTGAAATTTAAATGTAATTATTAATATTAATAAACATTATAGTAAAAACTAATAAACAAACGGCATAATTCTAAAGTGATATTAGGCTGTCGGAGATTGTACTAATCATTTCATGTAGTCAAACAAAATAATTATTTTAGGCTATGTTTCATGAATCATAAACGGTTCAGTCAAAACAACGAATTTTATTATGCCAGGCAAAATATATTTTAATATTACAGCAATTATAAATATATTATTAGTAGTAGTATTAGTATTATTAATGTTATTATTACTACTATTATTATTATTATTATTATTATTATTACTACTACTACTACTACTGCTGTTATTGTTGTCTCAGTATAACACTGTGATTTTGCCTGCTTTGGTGATATCTGATGGAAGTTGGTAACATTGAAAAAAAAATCCATATTATTTTTTGGTACCGTAATTTTGAAGTGAATATTTTACATTCCAGATGAGCAAGTCATTAATTAGTTGTATGAATTTTGTTTTTTATTTTTTTTCTTGCGGTTCACATATATTGCACTTCACCAGATAGGCTGCTTACATTTATTATCACAATTAAATCATCGTACAACATTTTAACTCAATCTAAATTCAGGTAATATTGGGATTTTTTTATTTTTATTTTACGACGCTGTATCAACATCTAGGTTATTTAGCGTCTGAATGAAATGAAAATGCCGGTGAAATGAGTCCGGGATCCACCACCGATCATTTTAAAACAGCATTTGCTCGTATTGGGTTGAAAAACCGGAAAAAAGTCTCAACCAGGTAATACTTTCCCCAACCGGGATTCGAATCACAATTGATTTCATCGGCCAGACGCGCAACCGTTACTCCATTCAGGTGTGGATATTGGGAATTGATTCTTCCCTACAGATATATAATTTCAAAGTCAAAGCAATGCAGTCACATATCAAGAATCTTCTTCCTCGGAAAGTGTTACCAAAAATAATTCGTATTTCGTGCCAGCTTTTGGATTCATTTCGAGTTTGATGATTTACAAGATTGTAACATTGGGGTTATTCACGCCATGGACAATCTGAACAGGAGAATCAGAATGGAACTTCTTTCCTTTCATCTTTTAAGACTCTGGTGTTCTTTTCTTCACGGTATTGCACCGTCTGAACTCGTCTCATCCAAATAAACAACGCTGTGTGATTTCACTCCTTTGAGACAGTGGCGTGTCTCATATATATAGTCTCAGAAAAAAATTAATACAATTGTTAATACATGATTACGTGTGATTTACATAATTTTCGTATTTTAAGCTTATTTTTTTACCATCTTGTTATCCTAACGACTTAATGGTGGAGACATAGGTTCTAATAGTCTACAATCTACATCGAAACAGAAATGTAAGTTATTCATGGTGGTTAAATAGTTCGAACAAAATTTTCAGAGGATCAAAGTGAAATTTGTTGTTAAGAGTCCAAATTAAAACTGTGATGGAAGAGTCCAAACAAATTGTGAGTGAGTCCATAATAAATCCTTCGTGGATGAATTCTGATTAAATTTCCTGTAGACAACAAAAATAATGAAATTTTGTGGTTACATAATTTTAAGGTGTATTTCCAGCGAACAAAGAATATAAAAAAGTAAAATGCGGTGGATAACGATTCTAAGGGATTTTAATGTGGACAGTGAAATTTGTGGCGAAAAAGTGGTTAATACGTACATAAATTTTTACTGATCGAGGCCAAGTGAAATTTATAGGGCAGGTGCAAAAGAAATTCATGTTGCACCAGTATACGTAAAATCTGTTGTGGACAAATGCGTAACTGTCCATTCATAAATTATATGTTCAGTGTATGAATAAATTTGTAGTGCAAAATGGATCAAAAATAAATTTTTGTGAAGTATCCAAGTGAAAACTGTGGTAAATGAAATTGTGAATACGTCCAAAATAGGCGTAAATCTTTGAGTCCAAATGAAATGTCTTATGAACATCGAGTCAGATTACATTTATTATAGACAAAAAACGAATGAAATTTTGTGGTGAACTACTTCAAGCGAAATTTGTACCGGATGTTTTCAAGACACGTTTATTGTGAACATTCGTGAATAACGATTCTAAGCGATTTTTCTGTGGATAGTGAAATATGTAACGAAAAAAAATAGTGCATACGTAAATTTGTACCGATCGAGGCTAGGTGAAATTTATGGGACAAGTGCATATGTCCAATGCACGTAAGGGTGAGTGAAAATATGAATAACACTACATCTGGTGTCATTTTTACTTCACGTTTTTAAAGTGTTCATCGTCGCTTAGGTCTCAAATATGTTCACAAAGTCTATGCTTAAAACTTGTAGCATTAAATTCACATTAGGGAAGTGTGCTCTTATCCCACGATTGTCTGTGATCTAATTTCGATCATATGATTCCAGCATCAACAATGGAACTGGCCATCCGGTCAGCAGCCTTCAGTATTCACTTGTGGGTCAGGTCACCAGTGTGACGTCAAAGTAGACTGCGCGACCCGAATCCTTGCACAGCTACTGTCGCTTCCTAAGCCAGCGACCCCGTTCTCCGATATCAGTACACTCCGGCTATTATATTCTTTATCTGTTTTCACTTCCGCGGTGTCAGTTTCTGTGACATACAGTGCAACGATAATTAATATAGTCTCTGCGATACTTCCAAGAACAGCCATTGCCCGAAATAGACATGTACGACTGCAGCATGAGTTAGTACTTCTAAAGACTTATTTGCTTGAAACAGTTTATATGATTTCTCTGGAGTTATGTACGCAAGACAAATCTATTTTTAAAACGCTTAAGTTCCTTCTTATCGCATGCAAAATAATGATAAAAATTGCGTAACTTTAAGTAAGTCTTAATCATAAATATAATACTATTTACCAGAGCTCTTTCATCTTTTTATTTATTTATTTAAGCTTGTAGAGTTAAAGCCATCAGGCCTTCTTGTCATCTTTTACAATATTAAGAATACAATTACAATTTAGTGATGTGTGTACGTATACACACTTTAAGCTTTAAAATACAAAAAGAATGGTTACTCTAGAAGTCTAGAGTAAATCTTTTAACTTAAAATAATTTTTGAATTCAAACATAATTTATTTTTATAAATTCACTACATGCCTGCGTGCACTCTTCACTTATTATAGCACACATTGAATTGAAGTTTTAGCCTCTTAATGCTAATACTAAAACACATCCACATGTTATTAATATAAATGCAATAGAGTGTTAGCTGGGAGGCCGGAGGGAAAAAGACCTTTAGGGAGGCCGAGACGTAGATGGGAAGATAATATTAAAATGGATTTGAGGGAGGTGGGATATGATGGTAGAGACTGGATTAATCTTGCTCAGGATAGGACCAATGGCGAGCTTATGTGAGGGCGGCAATGAACCTCCGGGTTCCTTAAAAGCCAGTAATAAAACATTGTACCAAAATTATTAATATACATATGCAATGTTATGAGGTAATACCAATCTTCACCGTAAAAAAAAAAATAAATATTTTTGACGGTGATAATTACGTATAAGCCCTATGTCCATAATATTGTGATATATTAATAATTTTGGTAGGAAGTGTTTCAGTATCTATCAGCAGTAAGTGCCTAAATTCCAAATTATTACGTGCTATAATAAGTGAATAGAGTGTATCTAATACATGCATATAGTGAATTTATAAATATAAATACATATATAAATATATATGTTAAATTAAAAATATATATATTTTAAGGTGAACGATTTACTGTAGAATAAACATTATTTTTGTATTTCAAAGCTTAATGTGTATACACATCACTAAAAATGAAAGAGTCCCGATAAATAGTATTTATTATATTTATGACTACTTGAAGATAGGCTATTTTTAACCATTATTTTGTATGCGATAACAAGGAACTCCCTTAAAAGGGAAAAGCACAGCCGTCATTTGGGGGAGGTCGGGGTAGGGTAATTGCTGTCCCCAGTTTAAGACAAATATATATATATATATATATATATATATATTATCAACCTTACACTACTAAAGAAAAAAGTGCATAGTAACTATAGTTTTAATATTAAAGGGTGCTATTCATAGACATTTCGCAGCACGCGCTATTCATTAGCGTACTAAGCAAATGCCCCGGCTATCCACTGGTTACTAAAGAATTCAAATCATATCCTGATCGCTAACAAATGGTTTATGAATATTGAAAAACGCTGATCATCCACCGGAAGCGCGCGCTAAAAATGTCAAATACGGCCCAAAAAGTAATATTCAACTTTTAAGCTGCCATGGTGGTCCAGTGCTAGAATCCTGGCCTAATAATCCTGTGAACCCGGGTTCGATCCCTGGCGTACCTCCGATTTATGACTTGTATTGGGCAAGCCTTTGGTCCGGTCAACACAGGGGTTTTTTTCGGGGAACTCCCGTTTCCCTCTGGCATCTCAACAATTCTCCATCATCATCATCATCATATCTCACCGCGGGTGTAGTGTAGACCAGCCTCCTATGGCACACCCTGGACAACGACTCTGTCGGTAAATTAGTCTACACAACTGGCTTCATATGGATGATTAATTTAAAAATTTAGTCAAGTACCAGCAATATATTCCAATTTTTATAAAAACTTATTAAATAAAAGACGAGCCAGTTGCAATAGTCGAAATAAAACCAAGTTATATAATGTTAACATTCGCCTTTACATGTGCAGCAAATACAAGAAAGTTTGTATCCAAAACATAACATAAAATTACATAACATCGGCGGACTAGAACGAAAGTAACCTGCAGTATTAATACTTTTAGTACCGTAAACGGTGCTTAATTTTATTTCCCGATAATTTCTGTGTCAGAGTGACACATATTATGCCTTTGTGTTCCTGGTGGAAGTCTTACATTATGAGACAGAGAGAGAGAGAGAAGGGACGTTCACTAATCGGTAACATGACGCAAGTGGCAACTTTCTCGTCTTGCAATTATGCAGCGTTAGACGTGTTAGCTCGCACCCATGATAATATATTGAGTGACAAAGTGAAAATGACAGGTTAAACTTGAAGGAGTCTTGAAGAGATAACAATTCCTAGTCCTCTTTCGTAACAGTATCAGAACAGAAAGTAGCTTTCCGTTAAGTTTATAACATGTAGGAATTTATTAACTATTCCCAGAAAAACGTCAACTTTCTATTCAACATTAAAAATTTAATCCATTTTTATTCCTTGCGTACATCAAGCCCTTCTAGGCAAGTAATTTGGCATTCCATAACTCAGTACTAACAATATAAAAATAAAATTGGAAAATTTAAATTTATATTCAATCCTTTACTGTCTTTGCTTCATAAAAAAATAACTTAAAAAAATTGGCCAAAACCTGTTTACTACCCAACACATTTGATTCCCCCTCCCAGAATTTTGTGTTCATAATATTGAACAAATTTTCAATTTAACTATACTGAACGTTTTCATAAAAATCGTTTTAAATATAAAGATCCCATAGAAACATTACATAATACTAGGCGAAATTTTGTCTCTTTCACTTGGAACACAATACAAAATCTGGGGAAATTTATTCTTCCTATTATACAGTAAACCAAAATTATACAGCCAGTTTATTAAAATAAACCAGAATTAAGTAACCTTAATAATAACACTTTAAGTAAGAGAATTTGATATTTGTACTAATTTTTTTATAAAAAGCATAAAAAATCACGTGTTCAGGTGTAGTTCCATTATAAAACAGAAACACAAAAATTAAAGCACACAAATAATATTATATACATACAAAACAAAAATAATAAGAACATGAAAAAACAAAACAAAAAAAGTTTATACATAGTAACAATTTAAGTGTCATTGATACGTGGATCTTTAATTTTTTTATTGAAATTAAAAACAGAAAGTGTTGAAAATTTAGGGTAGATTTTAATTACGAAATTATGATATCTTGAACCTAGACTAATTCTGTGTTTTAAACCTGTCTTGTGAAAAATGTTTGCTTTCTTAAGAGTAAAATAGTAGTCTGTATAGTTCTGCAAATGTAAGAAAATGGTAGGGCCTATATAATCTTTACGATTTTTTGTGATAATACTTCAATAATGTGTATTTTATAAATGTTCAATATTAAAGACTTTAAATTCAGAAAAGACTAATTTAGAAAGGTAATCAATAAGTTTTTAAGTGTACTTTAACTATTCTTTTTTATACAAAAAAATTAGAGGATCTAAAGAAATTTTTGAAGTTCCACCCCATGCAATAACGTCATTAATATATTAAATTATATTAATATTAAACGGACTACAGTATTATATTTTTTTAAACTGAAACTGGTCATTATTTAATTATTTTGGTATAGATATTTTTCATTTCTTTTTTCAGCTAGTGTTTTTTCTCACAATTTCTACTTAAGAATTTAATTATAGCACTTAACTTCTGGTTTTATATTATATAACTGAAACTGTCCCAAGCAGGAGCATTTGCTCTTTTCGGTGCAAACTATATGTAAATGTGTATACGAAATTTAAATAAATTCTGTGTCTCGGCCACCTGCAGCATTTACGGAAATATGAAGACAATGTTATTAATAAAGAGAAGACGAATCTCGTACTGTTACACCCCGTTCGAAGAGGGCCGACCTAGTTGAGAGCGATGCGACCCCATGACCTAGTTCATCGGCGCCACCTGTCGTCGCAACTCGCTACTACACTCTGTTGTCAACTCAATACCAAGACTGCACCACTGAGAATTCCCTCTTCCGTGTTCTCCTCCCACCAACTTGGATGGACAAGTAACCGTGATTACGAAAGCGACTAAACGTTTGTTAAACGATGCTGCTTCCAACTGTTGTGCTTGTCACTAACAGCAGCGAAATTATATCGAAACTTTTTATGGAACAATGGTTTTGGAGCAGATTTCCTTCGATTTCTTACTGTCTTTCACACTCCACCACCGAAGTATTGTCATCGTGTGATTTTATCGTAAAATAAGAATTCTGCATGACATTAAATCAAAATGAGTTGATACCAACTAATTCACTGGCACTTAGGAAGGATGGACAAAAAGAGGAAAACCTGGAGAACAATGGATGGATGGCGTAGAAGGAGTCTGACTAGAAGAGATCTTACTGAAGAAGATGCTGAGGATAGAGATTTGTGGAGGAGGAAAATTTCTTTGGGTAAAGGATAACTACTGTATTGTAGAAAAATCCTTTATATCACTTTTGGTTACCTATAGGCCTATCATGATTTCGTACAGCCTAGTAACATCAACATCTTTAAGGTATATTTCCTATAGTAATCTATATTTGGTCAACCTAACGTTCCTTAGCCATCTTACGTTTATTTTACCAAACGAATCATTATTAACTTCTTGTATGTATAAATTTCATTTTTCCAACTATAAATGATTGGAATGACCTACCTGCAGCGGTCTTTGAGGGCTGTCCTTCCTTATCAAATAATTTAAAGATTTATAAAGGAAAATTAAAATGAAGGTGACATTCAACATTTAATTTTTAGTTTTTTATCTAGCCAGGGTTTACTCTTGGTTTGAATTGTAAATTATTTAAAAATAGCAAGAGGGCCTTAGACTAGAAATGTTTAGTTTAAATGTCTGTTTATAGTATTCATAAGAATGCAATTATTTGACTTATTTGAACTGTTGTATCAGTGAAGCGAGTCAGTGAAGTTATGGTTTTACAGTGCAGTGAACAGTTCCGAATGATAATTTATAGCGTCAATGAAATGTGTTCTATATGTCAGTGAAATGTGTTACAGAGTGTCAGTGAAATGTGTGCTAAAGTGTCAGTGAAATGCGTTATGCCAAAAGGGAATGAATGAAAAATGAAAGACTATTGAAAATTATGTAGGACCTATACATAATTATGTAGGTTGTGTTGTAAAATTAGGTGTTTTATTTTATGTTTTATTATTATTGTGTTAAATTGTATTGTGTATTCTTATTGTCTTGTGTATAAAAATATGTGTTGTAAATTTTATTGTGTATTGCTTATCATTTTAACTGTGTATTGTTAATATTGTATATACCACTGCCATTGTTGCCCACTTGCAGTGTAAATAAATATACATACATATTATAATTTAAATTCTTTCCAAATAATTTCTTGCCCACTTATCAATATGCTGCCACATTTGGAAAGTTAATTTAGTTTTAACCAGGGCTAGTCTTGTGTATTTCACTTACTGTCCAAGATTTGCTCCCAAGTATTAATTTTGGTATATAGACATTACCTAATAATAAACATAGTTTATTCGTGAAACTCAGCTCTATCATGTTTATGCAAAAGTAATAAGAAAAATAAACAAAAACAGATAACCATTACGGTGGGAAGTTTAATATGGAATAATTGTACAAGAATATAAATAAATGTTAACTACTCTGATCAAATATGAATTGTCTCTAGAAAAATGAGGTAATCTTTTCATAACATTGTCATTAGTTACTAACATTTTAACATGCAATGTTATTTCACTTGTAAAACTTGTTTTTTGAGCACTCGAAATAGCTACAATGCTGCTTTGATCTCATGTTTTTCGTAATATGAATCCTTGTAACATGAAAGCGAAAAATACTAGAAATGTTAATTAAAACATGTTGAGGGTTAGGTTAATGAACTTTTGTTTTTCATTATCTACAAAATTACCAAAATTGCTTCACTATGTAACTAATGTTTTTTTTTTCATATTATGAAAAACATGAGATCAAAGCAGCATTGTAGCTATTTCAAGTGATCAAAAAACAAGTTTTACAAGTGAAATGACATTGCATGTTAGTAACTAATGAGCCACTTCACAAAGAACTGTGTTATTGCTTGCAAATTTCATAATTTCGGAATATGTATGATAAGAACTTTCTTGTGTTAAATATTATTAACGTACCTTGTTAACATGTTCCGACCTCTTTCGGTCATCTTCGGAACTGGTCGTTGTTGGTCTTGGCGCCTCTTGTTTCCTGTGTGGGTGGGTTCGTAGTGTAGAGTCAAAGAGTGTATGTGTTTTGAAATTGAGTCGTGTGTTGAGAATATCGTTGGGGTGTGTTTTCGTGTGTGTATATTTCACATTGTTCTAGTGTGTTGAGTTTCTGGCTTTTTGGTTGGATGTGCAGTATTTCCATGTCTGTGTCGATGTCTCTGTAGGTGTGGTTGGCATTTGTGATGTGTTCTGCATATGTGGAGGTGTTTTGTAATTTTGTTATGGCCGTGATGTGTTCTTTGTAACGTGTTTGAAATGATCTGCCTGTCTGTCCTATGTAGAAGTTGTTGCAGGTGTTACATTTGAGTTTGTATACGCCTGTGTGGTTGTATTTGTTTGTTTGTGTTGAGATGTTTTTGTAGAGTGTTATTTGTTCTGTATGCGATGTTGTAGTTTAATTTCTTGAATGAAGTTGTAATTGTATGTGTTTTTTGTTTTCGTATGTTAGTGTGATGTATTTTTTGTGTTCTTGTGTTTGTGTTGTATTCTTCTGTTTTTTGTGGTTTTGTTTTGTCTTGCGTATTATGTTGTCTATTATGTTAGGGTTGTATCCGTTTTCTTGTGCTATGTATTTGATTGTGTTTAGTTCTTCGTTGTAATCCTGTTGGTTCATTGGTATGTTGAGTAGTCTGTGTACCATTGTTCGGAATGCAGCTTGTTTGTGTTGAAAGTTCTTATCATACATATTCCGAAGTGATACAGTGTTAAAAGTTGTGTAATCAAGATGTATATTCATAATTTTATTAAAATCAATGTAGATCTACATGAACTATTTACTGTATGAGTGAAACACGAAAAATATAAAACTTAAATGAATTCCATGTGACTCTGGAAATGTGCGCTATGCTTGTATAACAAAAAAATAGGCATCTCCTTGCTAAGAGTTCGCGTGCACTGCAAGGAACGTTCTCTAACTTGTTTATCAGGCGCCCATGACCACGATAATTCTTCTTATTATACTTGGGAAGATGGAAAAAAAATATGTTTACTCATACAAGTTACTTCGTAACACATTTCTTAACCATGAGAGCACTGCTATCTACAAACGAGCCAATCGGAATGCTTGAAAGACTCTCACCAGCCAATCAGAGAGCGGCTTGCTTCGAAAGGGAGAGTTTACCGGCGCTGCTTAGAAAGGTAGATGACCGAGCGACCGAGAGGGGGATCCAAGGTCGCTGAGGATACTGCTGCCGCGGAGACAGCGATCTCTGCCGCCCTAGGGCAAGGGCGCGTTCGCTTCGTGAGCAGTCACGCTCTTTAATTGGTCAGGGTTAGGCAGACGACATTCGTATGTTTCAAAGGTGGGGTGTATTCCATTAGTCAATCCCACCCTCTCTCACACGTGCCTGACTTTCTTCTGTCACGATCTTAGAAAGTGATGATAATTACTTAGTATTTGTCTACCAGAGCTCAAAATCCACTCGCGTGGAATTTTAGAACCTTCCAAATCATTACTTAATTTTCAATTATTCATGATAAGATTTAACGCCAAGGAACTGAATTAGAAATTACCAAATCCCTGTTTTTAGTTCAATAGAGCCTGAACAATATTGACATTCTCACACAGATAAGATATTTCTGCTTCACAAACTGTACATTAACACAAACTATATAGGTCTACGCTATTAAATGTCAATCCCATTACAGGCCAAATCGGCCCAGAGGGTGGCGGGAGATTAAGGCTCCCACCTTTACAAACAATGTCATTAACAGCAGTAGTGATGTCCCGCCACCTTTACCCTAAGGAAATGCCCCTGGTACTCAATTTTGCTACTCTACTTAATTTTTAACTTAAAAAGGCATTATGTATCCATCGGAATTGTATGCACATGATAAAGACTAATAGTAGTAGTAGTAGTAGTAGTAGTAGTAGTAGTAGTAGTAAGTAATAATAATAATAATAATAATAATAATAATAATAATAATATGGCGACTGAATGGTAGCGTAAAGCATCATATAAAGTACACTGTAATGTTGCTAAAAAGAAAAAGAGGACTTCGAGTTGTCCCCTCTCCCCGACCATTTGTTTCCGTCCCTCGGAGAAAACAGTGAAATGAGTTAATTTATTTCCTTTACTCTTTGCTACGATTTATATTGTTTATAATTTACTTCATTGAACTATTGTGATGTTATTGTTTTTAGTTTACTTTACTGAACTATATACTGTGATATTGTTTACACTTTACTTTACTGAACTACTGTAACGTTATTGTTTATAGTTCATTTTACTGAACTATTGTGTATTATTGTTTATAGATTACTTTGTAACTAAAAAATAAAAATAAAAAACGTGATCCATAATAACAATTAACATAATTACGAACATTAAATCCAGACGTTTGAAATGGGCAGGGCATGTAGCATGTATGGGCGAATCCAGAAATGTATATACAGTGTTTCGTTGAAGACTGGAGGGAAAAATACCTTTGGGGAGCCGAGATAATATTAAAATGGATTTGAGGGAGGTGGGATACGATGGTAGAGACTGGATTAATCTTGCTCAGGATAAGGACCGATGGAAGGCTTATGTGAGGGAGACAACGAACCTCCGGGTTCTCTAAAAGCCAATTTTTGTAAGTAAGTAACAATATCAAAAGTTAAATCTTCTAAACTGGCACATTTGCAAGAAACGTAACACACACTGTAGATATTGTAAATATCTTTTGTACAGAAGGTAAAATGTTTTCATTCACATTACTTAGGCGTGTAGAAGACAAAAAAAAATGGATACTCGTGTTTTCCTGGTTCTCGACAAATGGAAAAGATGTTATCATCATCACGATCTTTTACTCCTTGCCGGAAAAGATTCAATATTCAGTTTTATACGAGACTACTTCTTAGCAATATTGAAAATAACGGAAGGATAGAATAATTACATGCCTGAACTTCGACTTGAGAACTGCAAAGTCATTATTATTATTATTATTATTATTATTATTATTATTGTTAATAAACATGTCGATCTGGGTAGCGCATTCGGTAGAGTGCTGGCCTTCTGTGACCGAGGTTGCGGGTTCGATCCCGGCCCAGATCGATATCATTTAAATGTGCTTAAATGCGACAGGCTCATGTCAGTAGATTTACTGGCATGTAAAAGAACTCCTGCGGGACAAAATTCCGGCACACTGATATAACCCCGGCAGTTGCGAGGGTCGTTAAATGAAACATAACTTAATTTAATTCTTTATTATAAAAATCGTAACCATTCAATCGTTTTGACCTCGGCATTTGTGGCTTCAAATCCAGGGGTTGAGTTCAACTTCCAGCGAGAATGGAATTTAATTTCCAATGACAACCAGAATTCCTATCAATACCAAAACTTCACAAGATGTCTATCTTTGAAATGATTTCTATTACTAAAACCAGACATTATAAGGGCTGTATGGTATATTTTGCGGCAAAGTGTTCGGTATGTGGTTCTACTACTAACCATCAACATGTATTTGTCTGCAGAAGCAAACACAGAATTTCAATTTACGTCATAAGACATCATCGTATTCATCATCATACACAATCTCGCTCTCGCGCTTGTGGAATACCCTACCCTGTGACATCAGAGACTGTCGGAATTTAGTAGCGTTCAAAAGCAAGCTTATTAAGCATTTTCTTACTGCGTAAAATAGGTTTAATTTGTACTTAATCAATAAAGGAAATACTTCTCTCTTCTTAACTTTTACAATAAACTGTCTAGCTTTTATTAATCAGTTAATCTTTTAGTACTTTGATTTTTATAGTATTTGTAAATTTAATATTAATTGTAATTGTATTCTTAATATTGTAGTTGTAATCCCCTGGTAGAGGGGAAGAGAAGGCCTGATAGCCTTATGTCTACTAGGTTAAATAAATAAATATGGTAATGTAGGCCTATTTAAGGATGATCATTTGACAGAAAAAATAATTAATCGATTCTTAAATTCAATTATGTTTTATTTAGGGATGATTGTTCCTTTATATAATATAGATTTCTTAATACCTTTAGCAAGGACACGATACATAAAGGATTATATAAAATAAATAAAATCTTGAACATGTTCCCCCTGATGTGTCTGGGGCGTTAATTTGTTGTTACTGGTAGTCAAACAAGTTCCTAAAAAGGTGCAGTACAGAACACCAATTGTGTATTCATGAAGAAGCGTGAAGAGAAAGAATTGTAACTACGTCGCATTTGTAGTGGGACGGTCTTTCTTTTTGTAGCTCCCCTAAGCTGACAACACCGAAGGTCAGGGACGGTTTTAGACAACAACATTTACTTTTGTTAGCTTTTTTATAACTTTTTTTTTCACCCGGGGAAACTAAATCCTTGAAGGTTGTTCGCCTTTCAGATGTGAACAGCATCCAAGGCCACCTTGAACTCGGGCCCAGCCCACATTGTAATCCCATGCAGCGGCCGGCCATTGACTTCCCTGGTAACCGACCTTCAACTCGACAACGCCACCGAATCGAAAAGACGCTCTGCTGCGCAGCTACTGGATAGCTAAACCCACATAATGTGTTACGTAGTAACTCACATAATGTGTAGCAAGATAATGCGACGCAAATATTGTACCCTAAACTTTCAGCTTAGCTACTGCAATTATAGGACACAAATATACGTAAATACAGTGAACATTTGTCTAGTAATGTGTCTAGAATTTCGTAAATAATGATTTGTTCATATAAATTCTACAGAATAATATTGTACTTACATTACAATTCTTACTTGCGACAAGATATGAAACTTTAAAAAACTGTATAAAGCCATTGATAAATGAAACGTTTTAAATTTAATCCAAATATTAATACCATAATAACAAAAACAAGAGGATTTTGTCTGTAAATTTGCTCAAATTGTGGCACAAGTTGGATTAAATTCGATCTGAATCTCTGATAAACTTAAATCCGCATTAACTTCCGCCTCTTGTACAGGATGATAGCACCTTTTATAACGTACAATGGAATAAAAAGTAATATGAAATGGCTTACTTATAAGCTAAACTTACTATGGTGAAATAATTCTGACATACTTAAAATTGTAAGCAGTATATTAAGATAAAAAAGTTCTTTACACAATAGTTGTCAGATTGGTCTGAAACTTCTCACAGAGGTCTGTTGAACGTTGATAAATAAAATTCAATTAACATTTCTACGAAATATTAAATTACGTTCTTTTGAGGCCTTATTCATATTGCACTTAGAATAAAACATGCTGAAATGGTAAATTCAAGAAATTAAAAAAATTATTGTGAGTCTCTATTTAAACTGAGCTCAAAAAGCTAATTAGTTTTTATTCCCATGACTATTTTCAATCTTTTGATGGAATATGAACTAACAATTTTGAAAACTTTGTCGCAAAGAGCCTTTTTAATGGAGTCAATATAAAATATATTTAAAAAATAATATAATTTCAATTTCTAATGGCACCAAATTTTGTGCAGATAATATTGAAGGCGTGTTTATGTAGTTTAAATTTCACAGATTTTTTTTATGAAAATTGTAGAAGTTTAAAAATTATACAGAGTAAAGAATAAGTATGCAATATTGTTAATAACTTCTTAAATTTTAATCGAAAATTCGATCGAAAAATCGAAAGAGAATTGGGAGGAAAAATTTTAAAAGGTACGCAAAACGCGTCCTTGCAAGGGGTTGGGGGCTGTACAAAACTAAATATGTGAGCTCCAAGCCTGTTGGTCACTAGTCTCACTCCGGGTTACGCTGCTCCACTGAAGGAACTTAGAAAATTTTGAAGGGGAAGCCGAAATTGGACGTAACCTCTTAGGTACCACATAAATTTTAATTTTACAAAAAAAAGTTTTATACAAAACTGTTGGAGATAAACCATACAATATTACACCAGTGTCCGAAAACAGTCATTCAGACATACAAAGTGTGATAGTAAACTATTTTTTTAAATTACACCCTATATTAAAATTTACATATTCCGAATTTTAGAAACTTTACCCATTCACCCGTTTCATGCTTTTTATCAATTTATTAAACTTGTTTCGTGCACTTAAAACTTGAGACAAAAATCATGTTGAGTAGGCTAAGCCATAAAACTAAACAAAACACTATAACTAACCAAACTTTATTACAGATGCTTAAAATGAGAACCATTCACAGAAAAAAAAATATCCCAGTCTATCACGAAAATAGTCCATTGTCTTCCTCACAGTTTCATCTCATATCGACAATGGACTGTGTTCGTGATAGACTGGGATACTGTTTGGCTATGGCTGATTCTCATTTTGAGCTTCTGTGATAAAGTTTCGTTAGTAATAGTTTTTTGTTTAGTTTTACGGCCTACTCAACATGATTTTACGTACTTATTTGTCTCAAATTTGAAGTCCACGAAACAAGTTTAATAAATTTTAAAAGACAAGAAACGAGAGAATGGGTAAGTTTCTACGCATTCATAGGTAAAATTTAATGGAGATTCGGAATATGTAAATTTTAATATAGGATGTCATTAAAAAAATAGTTCATTGTCAACCATGTATGTTTGAATAACTAACTGTTTTCGAAAACTGGCGTAATATTGTATGATTTATCTCCGACAGTTTTTGTATAAAAATTTTTTCGTAAAATTAAAATTTAAGAAGTTATTAACAATATTAACAAATTCCATACTTATTGTCATCCTGTAGAAGAGATCCCTTAAACACATACTAATAATTTTCTTCTTACGATCAACAAGAGATGTAACTAAATATATAACAATAAATACTTATTCATACTAGAAGAGTATATTTATATTTACTTTAAGCATCTAGCCCACTTTAAATTAATAATAATAATAATAATAATAATAATAATAATTTTATTCAATTCAAACATAAACAATAAAAACATGATTTCATATATAACTCATTGCTATACCAACTAAACTTCGCATTTACGTTCTTGTAATGATTTTTATCACCACTTCATCAGCATTTGCCTGTAGTAGCACGGGCCGCAAAGCTGAGAGCAGCTACCAGATTACGTTACGTGCTGGGAAATATCTCAGTGACGTAATACTTTCTTACCTACTTTCGTCCGAACTTTCTTTCTATCCACGTGGATGCGCACGGCAGCTTTCGCTGTGTCCAATGTCGCCTTGCCTTATGCATGATTCTTATTGCGTGATGATTACATAAACGAGTTAACCTTCTCTCAGAGTGACAGACCGTTCAAGTGAGATATTGTCGTTCGTCTTTATTAGTGAATTTAGCTTGAGAGTTCGTTAGATAAATGACAGGATTGTATTTATGGAATTCTGAAGTGGAGTTCCAGATTAAAATATTTCTTATATAAAATGAGAAACAATGTAAACAATGTTGGGCATACTCTGATTTTATTGTGCAACACTTAGGGCCGGTTTTATTTTTTTGTTAGCAAAAATGTGACAGAGATATATCAAGAAGTATATGCAAGTTTTTTCATAAAAATATGATTGATTTATGGCAGCAAATTTGTCACAGATTTTCGCGAAAACTGGCTGTTTCTGGGGGGAAAAAATCTTCATTTCTTCCATTTCAAAAATTATTTTGAAGAACTACAGCTATTAATTTTGGAACTGTTAGTTGCAAAACAATAGGACGATAAATTACTTGAATTCTATTAACTTTAGTGACCTACAGGACGTTGATGACTGGGTTTTTGTATAATAACTAGTAAGTAGCAATAAGGCTACATTATTATTATTATTATTATTATTATTATTAACAGCTTTATTTCGCCATGCATGAATGTTGCTAACACAATGCCTTATATAAGATTGTTTTGTAATTAAGAATGAGTCGTCGTGGCTAACGAGAAAGACAGACCATGGCGCAACATGGTCAACATTGAAGAAGTTTATATATAAATGCACGTTTAACATTAGTTTAATATAGCAATTACTTTGTACTTTAGAATTTTGAACATATAATGTATATTAGGCGATTATCAGGACAACCATGTGACTTCAATTCGCGACGTAGCCTTTCTCGTTAGTCACAGATCGAGTCTATTGAAATTACATCGTGAAAAAAGGAATAATCAAGACATTTTCACGAAATTACTGTCACATTTTTAACCGTAAGTACGAAAAATTTTAAGAACACACATTCACCAAAAAGAAAAAGAAACTTGACCCTGTGCAAATATCGAATACTTAGGCATTAAGACCATCTCCTGGAATTTTCAAGTGACGTCTTTACCTGTGAATTCTACACTATAGGAAGCTCATATGGATAGGGATGATACAGTGAAATAGTTTCCCGAAGCTTTTTGCTCTGCTGATAGGGACAAATGTGAATCATGGTTACGGCATCGCGATTAAAATGTGCCTCAATACAGACACCTGTCCACATAAATTCTATTTGGATCCTCTGGGGTTTGAACTCAGGATTCTTACGTGGGAAGTCGCCTTTCTAGCAGTCCGACGGTTCTGCTAACGGTGTGTTATTATGAGTTATGTACCTGGTTGAATTACTAGAGTCTTACAGCTTAATCAAGGTCAGGCTATGAGGAAGTCTCGTTCGACACGACTTCAAGAAAAATGAAACTTTTTAGATATTCATCGTAGCAAAATTCGTGGAAGAGCCGTGAGCTGGTGCTATTACAGTTCCTGAACTGGAAGAACCACTATCCATTATAATGGAATCAAGGATGTCTAGTAGTAACATTCCTATTGACAGAGGAGTCATTGACTGATACAAGTGTTTACTAGTTTTTCACCCTGCAGAGTTGGCCTTAGGGGGAAGAACTTGGAGATGGGAACTCGGCAATGCGTGACTCACGCTCTCCCCATCACTAGTAAACAAACACCTTGATAATTTCTGTGAATAACTTGTACTCACCTTGCAGCCCTCACAGGAATGTACGCCATAATGGAAACCTGAGGCCTTGTCGCCGCAAACTCTGCACAAAACAGTCGTTCCATCGAACTCTGTGGAAGAAAAAAGAAACAGGACTATTAGCATTATTGTCTGTAACCTGAAATTACAGTGCTGAATTATTCATAACCTTAGTGCCAACGACCCCAAGCCATAACAATGCCCTTAGCTATTAAAATACACACACAACCAACCATACACCCCAAAAGTGAATCTTGTTAACATTCTTGTCAATATTAACAAGTCTGTTCGCGCTAAAATAGTTAAACATTTATATTATTTAACTACAGTAAGAAACAAAGTTGAATTTTTATCTTTCAGCTTCAAGGATATGAATAGGTAATGCCTTCGTTAAAATAACATTAAAATGTACTGATATGTATGTATGTGCATGTACGTGTTTCGATTTTGGTTATTTTTATACCGAATTTGAAAATGTACTTACACCATATTATTGATATGCAGGCTGTACTAAGGTATGTATAATGTTCAGTACCGGTACTTAATTTTTTAGAAATATCTTTCTTTCTCTTTTTTAATCATTTTTATCTTTCTATTTCTTTCTTATTTTAAGTTATTTTTGTTATTTACTTTATTTGTATTAGCTTATTGTATTCTTTCTCGTTTATGGTAGCTCGTTTGTTCTATTTTATTGTGAATTAATTTGCGGCATCGTGATGGTATCTTTATTGTGGAAAAAAATGACATACGTATATATTATTTTTCTCTCTATTCCATTGTTATGAAACGTGATATGATTTTATACATTTGTCCAGCGTCACCTGTTAATTTCGCCACACCTTCTTTCTCTGATTGGCTTTTCGTGGCTTAAGTCCCGTTAACTCAACGCTCCTTTACTCACTCACTCACCCGCCCGCAAAATATCACAAAATCTCATTTTCGCCAAAAATTGACATATTATCACCTTTTGCTTTGGAACTACAGAATTGTAGCCTAGCTCTATTGTAACAGATATTTAAAATAACTAAATAAATAAGTCACATTTACCAGTAAGTTAAGTATAAGTTTAAGTACAATGAATGAAAACTGTTACTGAAACATCAAATTTGAAACCTAACTCATTTTCTAGTCCAGCGACAGTTCTATTAAAATTAATTTAACAACCAATTTTAGAGTAGTTTTAGTTTAATATTATGTTTGAGAAGTTGTATAAATAAGTCATAATTAATAACAAGAAAATAGCAGATAATACAATATAATATTTGTTACTCAGTCAATGACAAATCTATGTAAAATAATGACTTATATTATCATTAAGTTTTATAAACTTGAATTACATATTGCAAACGTTTTCGCCCATTCAGGCATCTGCAGGCACAATTATACAATATCTCAATATCAAACTATATTACATTGGTGATAGATAAACAGTTTAAAATTAATGAGGTACAACATCTCCATAATTAAAATGTAATATTACAGGTAAAATAATATTAAAATTAGAAACAATGAAGTGTTATTTTTATGACCTGTAATATTACATTTTAATTATGGAGATGTTGTACCTCATTAATTTTAAACAGTTTATCTACCACCAATGTAATGACTATATAGTTTGATATTGAGATATTGTATAATTGTGCCTGAAGATGCCTGAATGGGCGAAAACGTTTGCAATATGTAATTCATGTTTACAAAACTTAATGACAATATAATATAAGTCATTATTTTACATAGATTTGTCATTGACTGAGTAACAAATATTATACTGTATTATCTGAATTAATTGACAATCTGAATAATTTTTCATAATGCTTTCTAAGTTAAGAAAATAGCAGTTCGAGAAGAATACAGACGTGAAAGTTAAGACACAACTTTGAGCGAGCAAGACTGTAGAACGGCCGCAGGTTATGTACCTATTTTGAGTTCTGGTTCTCTGTGAACCGATGTGACAGTGCTGTCCATCATAATACCCGGAGTGGTGGACTCCGGCACTTGTAGATGGTCAGCTGGCATCTCGAAAGCGATTTGGTGGTACTGCTGGATATTCTCTGTCACAATCATTGTCACTACACTTCAAATAGCAAGACGGATACTAAACACGAAGTAATCCTTTGATTTGTAGACACAGATCACAACGAAAGACGACGCACTTTCACCATTCACAAATCTTGAGGCCCTATGAGTCCCAGGAGCCGGCGCATCTCACTGCACTGCACGAGACACTGGCGAGCCGTGGGTGCATGTGGCGGGATCCGGCACTACACTGTCACGGCACTTCTTCCTTCCTCTCGAGTAGCACTACCGACTCGGTGGAAGTCGCGATGGATAGTGAAAGTGCCGCAACAACTCGGAGCCGTGGTGGACTCGATGATGGGAGGACTTGGAAATGACGGAGTCGTCGACCGCGCGCGAGAGAAGTAAATAAGGTTCAGGCCACGTCTCTACCTGAACGTCATCCCACGCGATATTCAACCTTAATGCTGTAGCGTTTTCATTTACAGAAAACAGGGATAGTGATTGAAGAGCGAGGAAGGTGAGAGAGAAAGAAAGAAAGAAACGCGAAAAAAAGGGGAAGGAGGATCGAGGAGGGGAAATAACACAGCAGACCGGCAAGTTTTAGTAGTAAAAGGCTTTTGCGAGCATATATACACATGCTCATATAGATATTAAAGCCTGCCGAGAGACCCCGAGTTTTCAAAGTTGGAGGTCATTGACAACAATGAAGTTCTCCAGTGAAGAGAGAATCGGCCGCGCGACCAATGGGAGCGAGGTTCGTAGTTGCGAGCTACGCCGGGATTGGTTAACCTCTACAACAACTACCACATTTTGTTCCCCCACTCCCGCGATTCCCCGCACCCCTCCGCGGCAGGCGCATGGTTTGTACGGTACGACGTTGTCAGAGGGCTATGGCCGGGCATGAAAAGGACGCAGAGAGAGGAAAGGCAGTTCAACGCCCCCGAACCTTGACTGAATTACCCAGACAAGTAAAGCAAAGCGCGCTGGAAACAGAGAGGGAAGATGGGACAGGGGGAAAGAGGAAAGGAGAGGCCGAGAGCGGATCAGGCTTAGGCAATAGGCAGATCAGTTCGGCGGCCAAGGCCAACTGCACGCTTTGTGGGAGTTAGGACGCGGACCTCATTGTTGCGCCACAACAAACTCGAGCACGTTTTAATTGTACAGTATCAAGTGAGAATAAAAGTACTTCCTACGGGTTATACAGGAAGTGACGGTGGTTTAACTATTATAACGGAAACTAGATCAAACATCACTGTACCAGAAACGCAGGCGTTGGAATGGAACATCCCTTCGTAGAACACGCGAACAAATACGCAGGAATTTGAGTGTAGTAGATTTACGTGTCCCGTTGTCTTGCATGGGGGACGAAAAAAAAACAAGAAACTTTCCAAAACAGTATACTTAAAACAAGAAACACAAAATGGAACACAATACTTACTTATTGGCTTTTAAGGAACCACTAGGTTCATTTCCGCCCTCACATAAGCCCGCCATTGGTCCCTATCCTGAGCAAGATTAATCCAGTCTCTACCATCATATCCCACATCCCTCAAATCCATTTTAATATTATCTTCCCATCTACGTCTCGGCCTCCCCAAAGGTCTTTTTCCCTCCGGCTTCCCAACTAACACTCTATATGCATTTCTGGATTCGCCCATACGTGCTACATGTCCTGCCCATCTCAAACGTCTGGATTTTATGTTCCTAATTATGTCAGGTGAAGTACACAATGCGTGCAGTTCTGCGTTGTGTAACTTTCTCCATTCTCCTGTAACTTCATCCCTCTTAGCCCCAAATATTTTCCTAAGAACCTTATTCTCAAACAACCTTAATCTCTGTTCCTCTCAAAGTGAGAGTCCAAGTTTCACAACCATACAGAACAACCGGTAATATAACTGTTTTGTAAACTCTAACTTTCAGATTTTTTGACAGAAGACTAGATGACAAAAGCTTCTCAACCGAATAATAACAGGCATTTCCCATATTTATTCTGTGTTTAATTTCCTCCCGAGTGTCATTTATATTTGTTACTGTTGCTCCAAGATATTTGAATTTTTCCACCTCTTCGAAGGATAAATCTCCAATTTTTATAAATGCAACACAATAGGAGAAGAAATGAAAGGAAGAGTTTCACTATAGCTGTTCGGAGTAAATTAGATTATGATGTGAAAATATTCGCTCAATATGAAATGACGAACGGGGAATACACAGTCTCTGGAAAAATATGCTCAACAGACGATCTGTCCATCACAAAATATGTCTAACCTTCATAATAACAAGTTTATTATGTCTATCCCGAGTGGTGCGGCGTAAAAAAGAAATACTAAGATCTTATATAAGGAAAGTCGTAGAAAAAGAAAACAGGTTCGATTTTCAGCCTTAAAAAAAGTAAGCCATGATTACTTCTAACCCAGCTGTGCTACACACTAAAGTGCAAAATACAGAAAGTTCCCTTCCTGCCAGAAACGATTTCAGCTCAAAAGTGACTTTTACAAAGTCCTCTGCAACAGCAGTACTTACTGTATTTCAATAAGCAATACAGAAATAAACAGTTCAGGCTGGTTTTCCGAAACATGACTCGAAAAATTACATTTTCAACAGTATCCAAATTGAATATTTCAGTACGATCGAGTCCTGTCAGAAAGGAATAGGCTACATCAGTTTCTCTCCAATGACTAAATATCAGAAATGTTGGTTAATAGAATTCGAAGGCACAAATGCTCCACAATTTTTATATATATTTTTCTTTCAGTCGAATTTATAATTTCTACAGAGCCAAATCGTCGATTAAGGAAGGATATGGGTCAAATTCATTATTTTTCGAGGAAAAGGAAAGCATTTTCGTTTTTTAAAACAATCAGTGACCTGTCATTTATATACTCGCCAAATTTTATCAACGTAGTCAACCACAAAATCCACGCTCTAGTTATATTTCACACAATTACAACAGATTTTCTTGACGGAAAAATCGACATTTTAAAGTCATTTTTCCACACTTTTATTTTTACTGCATTTACATTCAAATATGTTCTTTAACAAATTTCAAGCAATAAAATTGAAATCTTTACATGTTCTGAAAAGTGTCGCTGAGAAAACTATAGAGTTTTTTTGACAAAGTAAATACTTTTAAAATTGAAGAAATAAAAAAAATTAAATAAAATATACTACCGGGAACTAATAAAGATACAGTAACTAAGATAATTACAACTTTTTTAATTGACTGGATTAAACTTTACAGGTCACATAACAGTCCATTCAAAATTGAAATTCTGCTGATACATTGTAACAAATTTCAAGTAATGAAGTTGTTTTACATGTTCTGAAAAGTATGGTTGACAAAACTACAGCAGTTTTTTTTTTTTTTTGATCAAGTAAATCTTTCAAAATTGAAGGAAATAAAATATAGACTACTATCAGGGCACTAAAAATATAAATACAATTTTTTAATTGACTGGATTAAACTTTTCAGGTCACATATATATTCAAAAATTAAAATTATGGATCTGCTGTTACATTATATGCATGTCAAATCTGCCGTATAGTTTTTTTCACGTCTGTAACCTACATTTTGTGGGAATAGATAATTGCAAAAAATATATTTGAATCGGTTATTGTTGAAAGGAACTAAGCTCACTTTTTAAAGTTTTGAGATAATCGAAAAAAACTGTTTTGTGGATAATCTATCGAAGATTATTCACAAATCCGTTTTTTTCGATTATCTTAGAACTTTAAAAAGTGGACTTAGTTCCTTTCAACAATAACCGATTCATTTATTTATTTAACAATTCAAACTCATTAAACTGGTACTAATGAAACTTGGGGCATTGATACTAGTAACAATAGGTTGGCGTATACAGACAATTAAGTCTCTAGCTTAAAAACTGCAGAAAATAAAAATTTTACCCATTTAATCCCTTAATATATTCGAGGTGAATGGAGAATCACTCGGAAAGTGTTATATGTGTATGTACAAAGTTTTGTTACATACATACATACATACATACATACATACATACATACATACATACATACATACATACATACATACATACATACATACATACATACATACATACATACATACATACTAGTGAGAGTCAATGACACTCGTATGGTTTGTTATGTTATTTATGTCATTTTACCTTTTCGGAAACCGACCCCAAAATCAAATCGTTTCGGAGAAGTATTTGCATTACATTCAGAGAACAAATCATTGAAGATAAACTTACAAAGAACGTGTTATGTAATGATGATATCTCTGTGTATTCATTCGGTATTTACTCTGCGGTTGTATCGCGCGCCCTGACCTTTCAGAGTGAAAACGTCTCGAACAAAGAGCAATGCTCTGAGAAGCAGCAGAATTCTTGAATACAAGTCTCTACTGTTCCACGACAGAGACAAATTGAGTGAAGACCAAACGAAAAATAGAACAAATATGTGATGAAAAGAAAGAAAAAAACCTTTATCAGTAAAAGACCCGCCGCAACAATCGGGCATTGAACCCTTGATCCCTTAGCTGCTGTGTTTACGCGGGTAGGCGGGGTGATGCTGAAGGCATCTTATCGTTGCCATGGTAACACAAGAGGCTGTTAACCCGGGAAACATGGCCGTGTATATATGCCCTAACTGCATGCTCACTAGCTATACATTAATGTGACGTCACACCCACGCACGAAAGAGGATTTGTACCAACGTAACACCTTCGGAAGAGAGGGGAAAAAGGCAAAGAGGAGTGATTGTTTTTAGACGTAAATCTATCGATCCTGTCTTTGTGAGTATGTTGGCTCTATGAATAATCCAGGAAACAGGCCCTCCTCTAGCCAGACACAAGTCTTGAATAAATAAAGAATAAGGCACCCAAGTTTACATTGGAAAGTTATTACGGGTAACGATCAATGGAGTGTTTATTTTGAATTTAACTTAGTTAGAACGTTACGAGTTTTTTTTGCTGTTAAAAAGGAAGAAAATTTTTCTTCGAATCACCATCTGTTCACTTCCACACGAGACTGTGGAATTAAAAGTTGGCACAGTTTTGAAAGACATGCCCGTGATCTCGACTGCTTCCTAAACAAAGTGACAAAGTTTTTTTTTTTTTTACCTCCCTTCCATGTATATCTTAAATATCTGAAGACTTCCTTTTGGTGTTCTCAAAGGACAACATTCTGAACGTCATTCGACAAAATGACATTAAAGTAACATGGCACCTATTTCATCACTGTAATTTGTTTATAAAGTCCTCCCACTGGTACAAAGTTGGAACAAGAGAATCTCACAGATTGCTCTCTTCAGCATATCAGATCAAATTGCAAAAGTGTCTAAAATTATATAGAGTTCAACAGATCACAAAACCTGGACCAAAGCTGTCAGCGAATTCATAAAGAGTACATTCTTCAGTAACAACTGTCCATGTCACAAAAGCGTATAGGGGGCGCAGAAATAAACTCGGACAGGAAATGTAGATAATGATGTAAGCAACTCATGACTATAATTCCGAAGTTTTCTACAGCTTCTATCAAACGTTTAAGGACACCTCTTCACTTTTGTCCTTATACTTATATGAAAACCCTTGGTGTTTATAAAGAGATCAAATTCCTGTGAAAAATTAAGTTTTTACTGCAAATCTAATCTATCATTAAAACTGTGGATTATGTAACAATTTTCTGTTATTAAAATTTATTGAAAAATTACATTCTTTTAGGGAAAAAAAACAATTATTCTAGAATGGATGTATTTATATCAATGAATTTTGGGATAGAGTTAGATATTATCTCAAGCCATTCTTCCACATTACAATAATCTGTCGCTTCATGTCCATACTCAATGAATTTGGACCCATTTTTACTTTTTTTCAAGGAACAAATCTAATCTTTCCACACTTCTAAGAAACTCCACAACTCCATTTACTAAAAATGGAGGGAATAAGCTGATTGACAAGTTTTTATCAATTCCCAATGTTATGATCTAAATGGCAGTGACGGTTCCTGATCAATTTGCAGCGAATTTCAAACTCAAGAGAATTTAGAAACTGGCAATTTTTCCTAAATGAAAGAAACAGAAAATCTGGATTACAATGCTTGAACGAGCTGTCACAAATTTTTTAAACAAAAAGTGATAATTGCACAAGAATCATTTCAAACACGCCTAACTCTATCCAAAAACTCACTGATCTAACTAGGCTACACTCATTCTGATGTAGTTAATTTTTTCCCACAAAAAATGTAATTCTTCAATAAGTTTTCATAACACAAAAATTGTTATGTAATCTACATTTTGAAAGATAGATTGCGTTTAAAGTAAAAAACTTCATTTTTCACAAGCATTTCTTCCCTTTATAAAGATCAGGGGGTTTCACATAACTATAAAGTCAGGAGTGAAACCATTTTTGAAGGGTGTCCTTAAAATTTTGGTAGAAACTGTACTACTACTCAGAGATCATAGAATGGTGAGATTATTCAGGAACTTTCATAGAAAATAAAATCTTGTCTGTAATTCAATGTAAATTGGAATATTTTGCCAAGGTTACGAAAAAGACCTTTGGGAGGCTGAGACGTAGATGGGAGGATAATATTAAAATGGATTTGAGGGAGGTGGGATATGATGATAGAGACTGGATTAATCTTGCACAGGATAGGGACCTATCGCGAGCTTATGTGAGGACGGCAGTGAACATACGGGTTCCTTAAAAGTAATTTGTAAGTGAGTAAGAGAACATCAGTTAACCTATTTCTTAACATTCCAAGATGAGGATTCATTTATGTATCTGTAAGAAATATGTTACGACACAATCACGTTTTGATATAGTCAGTACATGTTTCTAACTTATCTTGATAGATTAAGATTTGATTTGTTAACTATTTGAAATTAAACAAAAATATTAACGTAATAAGTTTATATTTTGGCAGTCATGAACATGGCAAATTTCTCATACACTTCAGGGGTCTCCTAACAATCCAATTCTTTACCACGTTGCGAATAATAATAATAATAATAATAATAATAATAATAATAATAATAATAATAATAATAATAATAATAAAATATAGCCTATTTACCAGAGAAGAAAACGGGATAAATTATAAGAGAAGCAGAGAAGGTACGTTCCATGACCCAGTCCAACCCAGTTCTTCAAATACGGGCTAAGACTAGCTGTTTTCAGAGAGTAACTCCTATTTCTAAGAACTACGAAACCGTAAATTACGCTGCCCGTTCCTGTTTACTACACAACGGATGGGTGATCCCGAGCTATGAAAATTGTTACCAAGAAGAGGGAAGGTTATGTTTCATCTTGTAAATATGCCAACCGTAATTTATTTATTGGAGATCGTGTAAGTTACAAGGAATCGAAGGTAGAGGCAGGGATAAATTAATTATGACACACTTTTTAATCAAGGAAAAAGATAGGATCAAAATCACTCTTTATACCCTATTTATTCTCACTTAGTCTCTTGATAATTTGGAAGAATTGGTTGCAGAGAGTCAAGTGGGGACTTATCTGCCCTTTGTTTACTTTGCCTTGTTCTTTTTAGGCATTATTTGAGAGATGCGATCTGTTTCGATACAAAGTTTACTTACTTACTTACTTACTTACAAATGGCTTTTAAGGAACCCGAAGGTTCATTGCCGCCCTCACATAAGCACGCCAGCGGTCCCTATCCGGTGCAAGATTAATCCAGTCTCTATCATCATACCCCACCTCCCTCAAATCCATTTTAATATTATCCTCCCATCTACGTCTCGGCCTCCCTAAAGGTCTTTTTCCCTCCGGTCTCCCAACTAACACTCTATATGCATTTCTGGATTCGCCCATACGTGCTACATGCCCTGCCCATCTCAAACGTCTGGATTTAATGTTCCTAATTATGTCACGTGAAGAATACAATGCGTGCAGTTCTGTGTTGTGTAACTTTCTCCATTCTCCTGTAACTTCATCCCGCTTAGCCCCAAATATTTTCCTAAGCACCTTATTCTCAAACACCCTGAACCTATGTTCCTCTCTCAGAGTGAGAGTCCAAGTTTCACAACCATACAGAAGAACCGGTAATATAACTGTTTTATAAATTCTAACTTTCAGATTTTTGGACAGCAGACTGGATGATAAGAGCTTCTCAACCGAATAATAACACGCATTTCCCATATTTATTCTGCGTTTAATTTCCTCCCGAGTGTCATTTATATTTGTTACTGTTGCTCCAAGATATTTGAATTTTTCCACCTCTTCGAAGGATAAATCTCCAATTTTTATATTTCCATTTCGTACAATATTCTGGTCACGAGACATAATCATATACTTTGTCTTTTCGGGATTTACTTCCAAACCGATCGCTCTACTTGCTTCAAATAAAATTTCCGTGTTTTCCCTAATCGTTTGTGTATTTTCTCCTAATATATTCACGTCATCCGCATAGACAAGAAGCTGATCTAACCCGTTCAATTCCAAACCCTGCCTGTTATCCTGAACTTTCCTAATGGCATATTCTAGCGCGAATTCGATACAAGGTTTAGTTTTAAAAAGGCTATAAGCTTTTTTATAATAATATTATAAGGTGCCTTGGATTTTTTTTTAAATTTCCCATAGGTAATACAAGTCTTTTGACTCTGCCAAAGGCTTTTTCGAAGTCTAGAAAAATAAAGATGAATTGCTAATAAGTCGCATGAATAATCATCCATATCGACTGTGAACGCCTATTTCAGGCTCGCAACTCACAGATGTGAGACCGGACACTAATTAAAAAACCTAACGCTTAAAGTAAAGTATAGGCCAATTCACATCAAATATTGTGAAATAATCCAACAGAATCAACCTGGATATACGAAGTCGAAATGTGAGCAATTATTATGAAATTAATTTGCAGGTTAGATCAACTAAAATAAGGCGTAAGCTCTGAATAAGGCAAATACTCAGTTTACAGAGACGCTAAATGGTTAACAATTTTAATGCCGGTACAAATATTAATTCTATTATCTTTATAAATAAGAAGCAATCTGACTTTTCTGAAGCTAGATCATATTCGAAACACATTGGGAAGTACGACGAATAGTTTCACGAGAAATGTGATATTTTCAAGGATTTGGGTTAAATGACCCTTCGGGACCTTGGATAGTTCATCAAACTCCGCGAGGAAACTTTTTTCCTACCCTTTGTAGTCCGGAGGCTACAGCACCCTTTTGGCGTACCTGACGATATTCACACAACAGTGCCCCTTTTTGTGTACAACATAGAGGCCCCTGGAAGTAGAAATGTGTACGTCCTTTTCCTGTGTTTCCACTGCAAATGGATTGGCTCCAGTTTCCCTTTCCATTGTATTTCATTTCCGAAGAATCGAGACTGTATGAAAAAAATATATCAAGTATCAGGAAAACCATTTTAAAGGTTTTACCATTCAGCTATCAGACTTCATAATCAAAGCAATGTCAGTCTGCATATAATTCTATGTATCGTATTCTTATTTATCGGCCTCATTCCTTTATCATGCATACACTTAAGTTTATTAAATATTACCTTATGTAACGTTCCAAGGCATGTTTGTATAACACTTGACGTTTTCCCGTCTCCATAACACTATCCACTCAATCCTCACTTCTCCATTGCTCTAAATACAGTATGTATTTCTCACCCTCTCTTGTGTATTGCACAATTCTCTACTTATATATAGTACTATTGCACGTCGCTTTCAGACGTCTGAACCATTTTAAGTCAAGGGAAAGTTCTTTGTCATTCGTCCACTCTACACTAATATTTCCTATGAGCCAATAAATTCTCTAAATTTTCACTACTGATGGACTCATTATGCATATGCTTGCACTTACCGTAAAAAAATTAATTTCCCATGTTAGTCTGTACTTTTTCTTTATATTTTAACTTGATTACGAATTTCATATCTATTGCCTACAGCAGATTTCATTAAATATCTTCTTACCGTCTATTTTGTTTTCATTTCTTAAATGGAGATTTCTTCGTAATGAATTCAAACAGGATATGCAATGCAATTCTATATTTAAGGTCAAATTTAAGGATACACTAAGATGAAATTTTGTTATTTTTGGTTAAAAATTACGATATCCTTTTTTTATCTTTAAATATTGCTTAAGGTCTAAAATGGCTAAAATGGCTGATCATGCGCAGTGTATTATAATAGTAACTTGGGATACTGAGCATGCGCAGTGTGTTATAACTGTAACTTGGGATACTGAGCATGCGCAGTGTGTTATAACTGTAACTTGGGATACCGAGCATACGCAGTGTGTTATAACAGTAACTTGGGATACTGAGCATGCGCAGTGTGTTATAACTGTAACTTGGGATACCGAGCATGCGCAGTGTGTTATAACTGTAACTTAGGATACCGAGCATGCGCAGTGTGTTATAACTGTAACTTGGGATACCGAGCATGCGCAGTGTGTTATAACAGTAACGGGATACTGAGCATGCGCAGTGTGTTATAACTGTAACTTGGGATACCGAGCATGCGCAGTGTGTTATAACTGTAACTTGGGATACCGAGCATGCGCAGTGTGTTATAACTGTAACTTGGGATACCGAGCATGCGCAGTGTGTTAAAACTGTAACTTAGGATACCGAGCATGCGCAGTGTGTTATAACTGTAACTTGGGATACCGAGCATGCGCAGTGTGTTATAACAGTAACTTGGGATACTGAGCATGCGCAGTGTGTTATAACTGTAACTTGGGATACCGAGCATGCGCAGTGTGTTATAACTGTAACTTGGGATACCGAGCATGCGCAGTGTGTTATAACTGTAACTTGGGATACTGAGCATGCGCAGTGTGTTATAACTGTAACTTGGGATACCGAGCATACGCAGTGTGTTATAAAGTAACTTGGGATACTGAGCATGCGCAGTGTTTAAACTGAACTTGGGATACTGAGCATGCGCAGTGTGTTATAAGCTGGGAACTTAGGATACCGAGCATGCGCAGTGTGTTATAAATGTAACTTTTATACTGAGCATGCGCAGTGTGTTATAACAGTAACTGGGATACTGAGCATGCGCAGTGGCTGTTATAACTGTAAATGGGATACCGAGCATGCGCAGTGTGTTATAACTGTAACTTGGGATACCGAGCATGCGCAGTGTGTTATAACAGTAACTTGGGATACTGAGCATGCGCAGTATGTTAAAACTGTATTTTGGAATACTGAGCATGCGCAGATGTGTTATAACTGTAACCATTGGGATACCGAGCATGCGCAGTGTGTTATAACAGTAACTTGGGATACTGAGCATGCGCAGTGTGTTATAACAGTAAGCCCCTGAGCATGCGTTGTTTATAACAGTAACTTGGGATACTGAGCATGCGCAGTGTGTTATAACAGTAACTTGGGATACTGAGCATGCGCAGTGTGTTATAACTGTAACTTGGGATACCGAGCATGCGCAGTTTTATAACTGTAACCTTAGGATACTGAGCATGCGCAGTGTGTTAAAACTGTAACTTGGAACAGTGAGCATGCGCTTGTCTTAAAACTGCAACTTTACTGAGCATGCGCAGTGGTTGTAACTGTAACTGGGATACTGAGCATGCGCAGTATAAAACAACAACAACTGAGGCCAGAAGCAAAACTGTATTTTGGAATACCCATGCGCTGTCTGTTATAACTTAAAGGGATACAGCATGCGCAGTGTTATAGATGTAACTTGAGATACTGAGCATGCGCAGTGTTTAAAACTGTATTTTGGAATACTGAGCATGCGCAGTGTTTATAACTGTAACTTGGGATACCGAGCATGCGCATTTTTTATAACAGTAACTGGGATACTGAGCATGCAAAATGTGTTAAAACTAACGTTAGGATACTGAGCATGCGCAGTGTGTTAAAACAACAATATGAGCATGCGCAGTGTGTTAAAACTGAATAGGGATACGGAAAATGTTATAAAAATGTAACCATACTGAGCATGCGCAGTATTTTATTAATATTCAAAGCATGCAGTTCAAACTTAATGTTACTGAGCATGCGCAGAGCATTTTAAAACTGTAACTTAAACATTTCGCAGTGTGTTAAAACTGTAACAAGCATTAAAAAATGTAACTTGGGATACTGAGCATGCGCAGTCTTTTAAAACTTGAACTTGGAATACTGAGCATGCGCAGTGAGTTACATCTGGGAATTGAATACTGAGCATGCGCAGTGTGTCATAAATGGAACTTTTATTCTGAGCATCCGTAGTGTGTTATAATTATGAGTCACTGTCACATTGACAGTGGCTTGTTTCTGTAATTGTCAGTCACGGGTTTGAGAGGACGTGAGGGGCAGAGTATGACCGGAAAGAGCCTTGAACTTGGGCTGAACGAAACAAAGATGAAGACGCCGCGGCACCTAACAAAACACGGAACCGGTCACGATGTGCGATAACTCGCCTCCATTGTTCGGGCCTGTATGTTGTGTTGCAAGAAATTCGAGCACTGCAGCGACGTGTGGGAGGATATTACTCAGCAAGCCAGTGCGTTGTTTAGGTCAGTAGTTGGCACTAATTTAAGCCTTATATGTCAGCACCAAGTAGGGAGGTTGAAAGGCTGACGTGGCGAATTTAACTCTGGGACAGAGATTTTTAGGGAAGTCCTTATAGAGTAGGCCTATGTATCGCGTGGAGTACTCCCTTTCTCTTTAATTAACTATTTTCCATAAACTGGGGTAACTTCACCACTGGGGTAAACATGACCATAAGAAAACAACAACATATAGGCCAGAAGAAATCCACAGTCACTTCAATGCGCAGTTCTACTATCCATATCTCAAAGTACACAAAGTTATTGATGTCCTTTCATTCACAAAGGCAGGGGCAAAATTAAAACTTAATTCCATTTCCCAAAACATATTCATTGTTCAAAGGAACGCGGAAATAGGAAAGCAGATTTTTGTGATCGACAGCTGGAATGACTACAAAAATAGCAAAATAACGTTACAAAAATTTCTCACGCAAGAATACAACAAATGCTAGGGTGTAATGAATAGGTCGGAAAAATATATCAAAAATCATATTCCATAACCTATATATTTTATTAATATTCAAACTCAATTCAAATTAATGTTCACAAATTTAATTAGTAAACATTTCATATAAACAACAATTTAAAAAATTTTAACACTTTTTAACGTGTGACTAAAACAATTTTATGTTTTTAACAAACAAAGTGTTAACGTGAAGTTTAATCAATGAATTTTTCAATCTTACCAAGCTCATAAACTGTGTCTTGGAAGTCCCAAGTCTGCATAAAATTAGAGGGAAAATGCTGTTTACATCGCCTCAAACGTCCTCCACTACAATTACATACTTAGCCCAGACGTCCTGTCTAGATCGGCCCCAAATGTACGTGTTTAGATAATTCGCCCTAAAGGTCCTTCACAACAGTTACATACTTAGCGCCAGACATCCTGTCTAGTTCGGCCCAAAATGTATGTGTTTTAGATAATTCGCCCCAAACGTCCTGTCTTGATCGGCCCAAAATGTACGTGTTTAGATAATTCGCCCTAAACTTCCTCCACTACAGTCACATACTTAGCGCCAGACGTCCTGTCTAGTTTGGCCCAAAATGTATGTGTTTAGATAATTCGCCCTAAACGTCCTCCACTAGTTACATACTTAGCGCCAGACGTCCTGTCTAGTTCGGCCCAAAATGTACGTGTTTTAGATAATTCGCCCTAACGTCCTCCACTACAGTTACATACTTAGCGCCAGGCGTCCCGTCTAGATTGGCCCAAAATGTTACGTGTTTTAGATAATTCGCCCCAAACGTCTTCCACTACAGTTACATACTTGCCTAGACGTCCTGTCTAGATCGGCCCAAAATGTACGTGTTTTAGATAATTCGCCCCAAAGTCCTCCACTACAGTTCCATACTTAGCTCCAGACGTCCCGTCTAGATCGGCCCAAAATTTACGTGTTTTAGATAATTCGCCCCAAAGTCCTCCACTACAATTCCATATCTAGCCCCAGACGTCCCGTCTAGAAAAATGTACGTGTTTTAGATAATTTGCCCCAAAGTCCTCCACTACAGTTCCATACTTAGCCCCAGACGTCCCGTCTAGATCGGCCCAAAATGTACGTGTTTTAGATAATTCGCCCCAAAGTCCTCCACTACAGTTCCATACTTAGCCCAGACGTCCCGTCTAGATCGGCCCAAAATGTACGTGTTTTAGATAATTCGCCCCAAAGTCCTCCACTACAGTTCCATACTTAGCCCCAGACGTCCTGTCTAGATCGGCCCAAAATGTACGTGTTTTAGATAATTCGCCCCAAAGTCCTCCACTACAGTTCCATACTTAGCCTCAGACGTCCCGTCTAGATCGGCCCAAAATGTACGTGTTTTAGATAATTCGCCCCAAAGTCCTCCACTGCAGTTCCATACTTAGCCCCAGACGTCCTGTCTAGATCGGCCCAAAATGTACGTGTTTTAGATAATTCGCCCCAAAGTCATTCACTACAGTTCCATACTTAGCTCCAGACGTCCCGTCTAGATCGGCCCAAAATGTACGTGTTTTAGATAATTCGCCCCAAAGTCCTCCACTACAGTTCCATACTTAGCCTCAGACGTCCCGTCTAGATCGGCCCAAAATGTACGTGTTTTAGATAATTCGCCCCAAACGTGTTCCACTACAGTTACATACTTAGCCTAGACGTCCTGCCTAGATCGGCCCAAAATGTACGTGTTTTAGATAATTCGCCCCAAAGTCCTCTACTACAGTTCCATACTTAGCTCCAGACGTCCCGTCTAGATCGGCCCAAAATTTACGTGTTTTAGATAATTCGCCCCAAAGTCCTCCACTACAGTTCCATACTTAGCCCCAGACGTCTCGTCTAGATCGGCCCAAAATGTACGTGTTTTAGATAATTCGCCCCAAAGTCCTCCACTACAGTTCCATACTTAGCTCCAGACGTCCCGTCTAGATCGGCCCAAAATGTACGTGTTTTAGATAATTCGCCCCAAAGTCCTCCACTACAGTTCCATACTTAGCCCCAGACGTCCCGTCTAGATCGGCCCAAAATGTACGTGTTTTAGATAATTCGCCCCAAAGTCCTCCACTACAGTTCCATACTTAGCCTCAGACGTCCCGTCTAGATCGGCCCAAAATGTACGTGTTTTAGATAATTCGCCCCAAACGTGTTCCACTACAGTTACATACTTAGCCTAGACGTCCTGCCTAGATCGGCCCAAAATGTACGTGTTTTAGATAATTCGCCCCAAAGTCCTCCACTACAGTTCCATACTTAGCCTCAGACGTCCTGTCTAGATCGGCCCAAAATGTACGTGTTTTAGATAATTCGCCCCAAAGTCCTCCACTACAGTTCCATACTTAGCCCCAGACGTCCTGTCTAGATCGGCCCAAAATGTACGTGTTTTAGATAATTCGCCCCAAAGTCCTCCACTACAGTTCCATACTTAGCCTCAGACGTCCCGTCTAGATCGGCCCAAAATGTACGTGTTTTAGATAATTCGCCCCAAAGTCCTCCACTACAGTTCCATACTTAGCCTCAGACGTCCCGTCTAGATCGGCCCAAAATGTACGTGTTTTAGATAATTCGCCCCAAAGTCCTCCACTACAGTTCCATACTTAGCCTCAGACGTCCCGTCTAGATCGGCCCAAAATGTACGTGTTTTAGATTATTCGCCCCAAAGTCCTCCACTACAGTTCCATACTTAGCCTCAGACGTCCCGTCTAGATCGGCCCAAAATGTACGTGTTTTAGATAATTCGCCCCAAACGTCTTACGGCCAGATTTATAACAATTCAGTATTGGCTTATGTCACTGAATTTATTGTGTGTGTTCATGGCTGCATTACATTTTCCAATTCATTCCATTCCGTAATTCGGTGCAAAAATGTCGCAAAATATTTGAGATGATTTCGTGTCATGTCGAATGCGGTTATTCGGTAGAGTCCCAATTTTTATCTGGCACAAGAGCGCAGTGAAGCAGTTCACTCACTCCACTTCTCGCCGCCGCGCCGCGCCGCTGCGACCTGTTCTCTCAAACCACTGTCTCTCTCACTGCTCTTCCTTGCAGCCCTCGAGGACTCCACATTCCTCCTCTTCGATGACCGACGGCGGTACAACGCCACTTCATCTGGAGAAGAGGTTTCTTCGGGCCACTGACCCACACATCAACACTAACATCAGTAGTAACAAACCGAAGGCGGCTCGGGCAAACTCGGCTACCTTCGTCTCGGTTATACATATATTTTAGAAGCGAGGTCAGAGCGAGTCACTTACCCCAGTGGTACAGAAACCGATGACCGACCATGAATCCACTTCAGAGCGAAGAAAGAAAAGTACAGGTATTCCGAGAAGAAAGGAGAATGTGGAAGTAGCAAGTCGAGCAGGACGTGAGAAAAGCGATCGGTCCTTCCTGCCGGTTTCTATTGACAGCCCGATCGTCGTCTGGCGTAGGTCAGGTTAATTTGTTTTATTCAGTACTCGGTCCACTTCTACTTATGTATTATTATTATTATTATTATTATTATTATTATTATTATTATTATTAGGATTCGTAACAAGCTGTTTTTTACTGTAATGGATTGTTAGCCCTTCGCCCAACCCCCAAACTGGAGGACCACTCCTTATCGGCTTATTATTATTATTATTTATATGATTATGTCTCGTGACGAGAATATTGTACGAAATGGAAATATAAAAATTGGAAATTTATCTTTTGAAGAGGTCGAGAAGTTCAAATATCTTGGAGCAACAGTAACAAATATAAATGATACTCGGGAGGAAATTAAACATAGAATAAATACAGAAAATGTCTGTTATTATTCGGGTGAGAAGCTTTTATCATCCAGTCTGCTGTCAAAAAATCTGAAAGTTAGAATTTATAAAACAGTTATATTACTGGTTGTTCTTTATGGTTGTGAAACTTGGACTCTCACTTTGTGAGAGGAACATGGGTTAAGGTTGTTTGGGAATAAGGTGCTTAGGAAAATATTTGGGGCTAAGAGGGATGAAGTTACAGGAGAATGGAGAAAGTTGCACAACACAGAACTGCATGCATTGTATTCTTCACCTGACATAATTAGGAACATTAAATCCAGACGTTTGAGATGGGCAGGGCATGTAGCACGTATGGGCGAATCGAGAAATACATATAGTGTGTTAGTTGGAAGGCCGGAGGGAAAAAGACCTTTAGAGAGGCCGAGACGTAGATGGGAAGATAATATTAAAATGGATTTGAGGGAGGTGGGATATGATGATAGAGAATGGATTAATCTATGTCAGGATAGGGACCAATGACGGGCTTATGTGAGGGCGGCAATGAACCTCCGGGTTCCTTAAAAGCCACTAAGTAAGTATTATTATTATTATTATTATTATTATTATTATTATTATTATTATTATTATTATTAGAGCCTGGGGCACAATATAAAGAAAATTTTGCTAAATATTTATGTATTTTGACAAAATATAAATCTATGAAATATATATTTCAATGTTAAAATATCTTCTTTTCTATATCATTTGGAGCAGGTTCATACAAAACAAGCCTTTGGAGATTCATAGGATTTATCTGTATTTAATATGCTTCAAAATAAAATACAACAAATTTGCGCAACTGAATTGTTATGTCACCATCATCAATCCATGCCCGAATAGAAGAACTAGGTAACTCAATTTTTTACAGTGGAGAGAACAAAAAAGTTCTTCCTCAACAGTTGCTCTAGTAGAAGAGAAGTAATTTTTCTGTATTTTCTGGCAAAATATTACACCATTTGTCATTCAGTATATCGGCACATATACGTATGTACAAACGTATTGATCTCTGAATAATTCAGTTCCTATAATTATATCTACTATGTTAAGTTTCATCTACAGTAATCTCACCAGAGATTTTGATTCATCTAGAGAAAATCAAAACGCGAGTGGGATTTAATTGACTATTACACGACTACAAGAAAGTATATAAACATTAGAAGAAATAAAGTACTCTAATACAATAAAATATTAATTGACTTACTGAATACTAAACTGACTTGAAAGTGTATTATTGTACCATCTCATCATTACAAATATTCCGCTAGATGGCAGTAGTGCGTTATGATTAGCTGTTCTCTTGTTACCAGTTGTGCCAACTATACAATCTTCATTGAACTCTATGGACGCTTACAAGTCAAGGAGGATTTGTTGATCCAATTTCATTTTTGTTAAAAGAGTTGCATTCAACTTCAATTATCAATATACGTTAAACAATTTAATACGTAACTACCCACAATCTCATACAGCAGAAGCTACAACATAGCCTAAATAGAGTAATATAAACAAGATAAATGATAGAAATGTTTTAATTAAGGATGATGAAATAAAACATGAATCATTTGAAAGGTACAATTATTGAAAGTACAATGCTGGCAAAAAAAGAAACAAATGCTAGCAAGGTGATAAAAACAAGCGCTAGAGAGGTGATAAAATTATAGGATAGGCAGCCATGATAGGTTGAAACACGTCGTTTCGTTATTGGTCAAAAGTAGTATGACGTAGTAATAGGCCTAGTGTAATAGTCTTGCTGATTTATAATATTCTTTGAGTGTTATAGATATAAATTATCACCCAATTAATTGTTTTTTTTTCTGTAATATTTAATTTGTATATATATATTTTTTCTTAACTTCTGATTAAATCATAATGTTCTTAGACAATTGTTTAATTAGTCTTGCCTATTTTAATATTGAATATGTGATTGTTTCTACTTTTACTTATAATTACTAATCTATTTGTACGCTACTGTATTCTTTTGAGCAGAGGAAGGGACGATTTGATGGCCTTAAGACAAGAATAGAATTCTAAAGAAAAAAAACCGAAGTCGTAAAAAAGCAGAGACAGCCAGAATAGAGAAGGAGTCTTTCGAAGTGCTGAACAAAAAGACTGAGTCAACATCTTCTGAATTGCCGCCTCTGGTTTGGTGGGTAAGACAAAGTCTAAGAAGAGAAAACAGTGAGTGGGTAAGATCAAAGAAGTCTCTTACCAAGGTTTTACTTTTCCTCATCGGGAATATGAACACGACTAAAAATTACAATTAAAATTCTTTATTTAACGTTTCTTTCATTTACAAATTTATTATATTTAAGGACGATGAGATGATGATACAACAATGGAGCAATGGTTTAATGAGTATGCAAGACGAAAACATCGTACTCGAGGTAAATCTATTCACGGCCATCACAAATCTCAAATAACTAACGTGGGATCGATCCACTGTTACCTTGAGTGAAAAGCCACCAGCTGAGGTAAGGTCCTCAAAGGTGGCATAGGCCTATAGATCATCAGGAAAAGGGTAATTCTAGATTCGAGATGTTGCTAATTGCTTAATTTTAAATGAAATTTCAAACGATAGTGTGTCTGGGAGTCAAACACACAACTCCCAGTACTACAAGACTCTTCTGACCTAGTCGGAGCTCAGTCAGCTAAGGGCTTCTAGCTAAATAATCTGTGATTCGATTCCAAGCATTTGCTACGACACATTAAGCGGCTGTTATACAATACTAGTGGCTTGTGCAGCAAATGCTGCAAACTAAGTTCATTAGACGTTCAAATAAACATTTTTCAGATTTATTTTCAATGAAGAATACCAGACATTCTGAAAGTTATTTGCTTCCATAGTAATGAAAGATACTCTCTCTCGAGCCAATACTGAAGAGAACCACGCATATAAATATCTACACCACACCGCCATTATATATATGAAAAAGACCCAACCCCACTTGATTAATAACTATAAAAATATTTGATTTTTAATAATATTATTATCTTACGTAAGTTTTATAGCTTCCAGTAACATATACCTACTATATAGCCGCCACTCAGTAAAATATAGAAATCAAAATCTAATTTAAGTTATTCTCTACATCTACTTATATAACCCCAAAACGTTTCACTTTCATATCATCAATATAGCATTAATATGTATAATTAATGAAAAATAGTCACATCATGGCATTAACTACAATAATATTTCATTTCTAATAGTAATAATGTCATCAAACCACCTCAAGTTTTGTAGTTTTTAATATCCAATACACAGCTGTACCCAGAAAATTACACACCACAGAATCGAACCTGTAAATTATTTTTAGTAAGTTAAGTTTTTAATAACCAATTTAATTGGATCTCTAAATATGTCAGCATTCTTGCAGATCATGGCCTTCGTGTAATATTGTTTACTGTAATGTGTGTTTTGTTTTATTCTGAAATGCTACACGGCCGACTTGATGCTCGCTTCGCTTCTCCTGAATGCAATTAGCTAGTTCTCAAAACTGACGACAGATGGATTTTGGAAAATAGGAAAATTATGTAGGAAAATTGACATTTCACTGAAAACTACTATTTTTTCGAAAAACGTTGGGTACCAAGCTTCAAGAGGGGCCATTTATTAAAATCCGTTCAGCCGTTTTCCCGTAATTTCCATTACCAGTTCAAATTATATATATAGATGTTTTCTCAGAATACTTCAATTCCCCCTGTCATTTTTATTCCACCGTATCTTCTTTAGGGTCTTAAGTGTCTCGTAGTGTCCTATATAACTTCTGCAGACTCAATGAGATATCAAATATTGGAGTACATTAAAATATTGTAGAAAATTCACTTCCGAAATTCGTTAAGTTTTGTGTCATAAGTCATAAATAGTAACGACATGTTATACTTTTAAAGAACCGTCATTATAATCTGGAATATTTGAGGCTATTTGTAGGGTCAACATCCTACTAATACTGGGTTTCTCAATAGCCCTGATAAAAACAAAAAAAAATTCCGTCTACTACATTCAACTGTTGAAAACATTTATGGGGTCAATGGATCATATTATCATCTCATAGATTGTTTACATTGAGATTGCGAAAATATATTGTGAGAGCAAACATTCACAACGCTTGCCATATTTTTTTTTGTCGCTGTGTCTATTTACTTTCAGTTTTCAAATCACTTTTTTATAGGCATAGGAGTTTAGAAGTCGGGGAGGAGGAAAACAGACGTAAAACTATTTGTACAGTCACTAAGCAGTCTTTTTGTTCTCTGTAACTGAACAATATAGGGGAATTTTCGTTTTCAAGGTTTATATTTATTATTTTATTTAGGGTGGAAACTCGTCATGCTCCATAAAGCAGCGTGGCCTCCATCTCAAAACAGCCTGTAGCCGGCCGGCGACCTCGGCAGACAGAGATAGCGTTACTGGAGATGAGAAGAAAGAAAAGAGGCGAAGGAGAATCGAGAGGGTACGAGAGAGTGACATTGAACTTTCTTCGGCCGAAGCATCCGACGGGAATGACCGCTAAACGCACGTGACATCTGAGTAACGCAAGTGCTTCTTCATTATTACATAGTATCCCATTATGACAGAGGCTGCGTTCAGCTCTTTTCTCCAGACTCGCCCTACAAATAATGCCGTCTTTGTGCGCTGCCAAAAATAATATTTTCTCTCATGTCTTACACTGGAAGTATTGAATTTTAAAGGAAAGGAAGAAAAACCGTGAAAAAATAAACTACATATATTTCTCGTTCAGACAACTAGTCAGTAATTGAAGCGTTGGGCCGAATAACGGTCTATGTTACAATTTTCCAAAATAGAGTTTTTAATGGAATAATGCTCTGTATGGGCTATTCCATCTCAAATCGACCGAAATATAGAGAAAATTGACCTTGCAATTTTTAAATACAATGAAACTTTTTCTGTCCGTTGACAACTGTGATACAATGCTTTGTGCAAAGTTTGAGGCATCAGAACTTCATAGTGTTTAAATTAAAAATATTTAAATGTATCGTATTTTCATAAAATTAGCAACTTTAAACTGTTATGGCTCCGAAACCCTTTCACCCAATGATCAAAATCATGGTTTATTTTGATGCTGAGAAATTAAAGTTTATATTGACATGTAAACAGTTTTTCTTACTTTTTATGGAAATGAAGAAATTTAGATTTTTCTTCATTAAGACGCCTTTGCCCACGAAAAAATATTTTTAAAATATATGATTAGATTCCGCATTGAAAGTACAAATAAACATATTTTTTACTGGTGCACCGTTGATAAGAAAGTATTGAAAATATCAAATAAAGAAAATAAATAGTACGCGCGTGAAGTAACCAGCTGACTTTGAGGCGGGAGCTAGCCGAGGCAAGCAAGGCCAGGAGACATAAACACGTGATGTTTCGTCTAGTAGCGCATAGCTGGACTAGCTTTATCACAAGTTTTCATAAATACAGGAGTAAAATAACGCCCAACGCTCGCTTATCTTCAGCTCTCGGCCATTGTGTGCGGTACTGCGCCGTTCAAGTCTAGGTGTGTGAAAATAATTTATTTAATACCCTCGAAACTTATTGCCGAGCCACTAAGCAAACAATGCCGAATCCCTATTAATAATGCAAGGTTTTTCTCAATATTTTTTACATTTTTACAAATGGGCAAAAAGCCTAAAAGTAAGTAAAATCAGATCATCTGTCTCTCTGTATGCAATAAAAATAAGGATTACTTCATAACATAACCTACCAAATGTCAGCTTCAAAATGAGCTCCCGTTCAATGTTGTGCAGAGTTCTGAGCGCTGAAAGAGGCTTGCTTTTATAAAATGCGCTAAATTTGTCGCTCATTAGTACGAAAACAGTTTGACTTTCGATAGTATATTTTTGCAAATGCACTCTCCTCAGCACCTTGTATAAATAGGGAAAAAATTAGAGTATTAAAAAATGCGAGGTTTTTTACTGATCGATTTCATATGGAATAGCCCGTATAGTCTTACACAGCTGTAATAAAAATTGTTTTTCAACATCTGTATCAAAGGCGCTTTTACACGAGTTACAACCATGAATTTCTTGATTGGAACAACGGTCTATGTCACTAGTCACTTCTACCGTATCCAGTTGTTTACATCGTATCGGGAGTTATTGCACGGGAGTTTGTTCTCTTTACGAATACTGGATACTTGAACTGTGTATCAGGTTTCGGTTGATCTATTATTACGTAAAATGGACGACTTCAAGACAGTGACGATTTCTACGGTAGATATTGACTGGCTAACTAAACAAATTAATCTTAATAAGTGGAAAGATGTGCCACGAAAGTCGCTGAGAGAAGTGGTCTTGAGTATACAACAAGGAACGCGAAGTCGCAAGTTAGTGCGAAAGATCCCCCAAGTAATGTTATATGCATCATATCAATCTTTAATATTGCCATGACACAAAATAATTAAATATAATTTTTTTATGCTCGACCATGCCGAAATGTAGTAATTATACACCTGGCAGTAGCCCTTTAAGCGGAGGTGGTACACCATGGCAGGACAAAATATAATGTGTATGTGTCCTGATCCATTTACAAAAATGTCAATCAGTACAGAAACCGTCAATATATTGGTGTACCAAATTTCATCGCCTTAGGATTGGTAGTTTTAGAGAAAATGAAGAATAAAGATAGCAAATTTAACATTGCCACCTCCCCTTAATGCACCTTATTATTAAAATACACCTATTCATTATAATTCAGTTGTTCATCCAATGAGAAATCACCATTGTACCATTATAAAACCGCAAAGTATCGATTATTCTCGGATATGCAATCGAAAGTCAATTAACGAAAAGTCACGGAGGCTGGAAATCCAATACTGTCGCAGAAGGTTATGTTCTGTTACTATAATAATTAGCGTTAATTGTAAATAATATTCAAATAAATTCAATTTGTCATCTCGTTTTTCAATTCTAAATCAATTTCCAGGTTATATCAAGCCTAATGTTCATGCTATTCTCTAGATTATATCAAGGTCAATGACATTCGTGCCTCGGAAAAAATCAATACTTTCGCGTCTGCGCACATATCACAATTCAGGTCAGTTCCGCTCCTCACTTACATAACCATAACATGAATACTTATGAATAATTTCAAGTTAGAAATATGGTCGAGCATAAAAGTCTATGAAACTTGCCTATAATGGTAATTAAGACGCTCGTATGAAAATTATGAAACTCGCTTGCGCTCGTTTCATAAACAAACATACTTGCGTCTTAATTACTACCATTATAGGCTCGTTGCATAATGTACTATTAGCAATGTGCAAAATGAAAAAGAGGCAAAAATAAGTTACATTAAATAACTTCCTTGCATTAGGTTGTGTAGTAAATATAAAATATCCCAAAACTTTAAAACAATCGAAGTTCTTAAAGAAGCGAGGCTTTGATATGGTAAATTAATATGAAATACATTTCTCGAACTTCAGACGTTATAAAAGCTAACAAATTTCTTCTACATCTAACCGGAAAGATATAAAATGGAATCAGTTTGAGTATTTCAGCGGAATAAATAGTTTTATTAGAAATATCATCGAGCAAATGATTCTTCTGTCACTGAGTATACTTACTTACTTACTTACAAATGCTTTTAAGGAACCCGGAGGTTCATTGCCGCCCTCACATAAGCCCGCCATCGGTCCCTATCCTGTTCAAGATTAATCCAGTCCCTATCATCATATCGCACCTCCTTCAAATCCATTTTAATATTATCCTCCCATCTACATCTCGGCCTTCCCAAAGATTTTTTTCCTTCTGGTCTCCCAACTAATACTCCATAGCATTTCTGAATTCGCTCATACGTACTACAAGCCCTGCCCATCTCAAACGTCTGGATTTAATGTTCCTAATTATGTCAAGTGAAGAAGACAATGCATGCAGTTCTGCGTTGTGTAACTTCTTCCATTCTCCTGTAACTTCATCCCTCTTAGCCCCAAATATTTTCCTAAGAGCCTTATTCTCAAACACCCTTAATCTCTGTTCCTCTCTCGAAATGAGAGTCCAAGTCTCAGAGCCATACAGAACAACTGGTAATATAACTGTTTTATAAATTCTAACTTTATGATTTTTTGACAGCAGACTAGATGACAAAAGTTTATTGTATGGATTCGTAAAAAGCTTTTTTACGGTGATGGGTTGTTAGCCCTTCCCCCAACCCCCAAGCTGGAGGACCACCCCTCTCGGCTGTCCATGACTGCTTATTCAATATATTCGCAGCTACCCTCCATATCTGGAGGCCGTCTCCTATATCCGCAGTCATTGAGTATACAAAAACCAAAAATTGATCTACATAATCTAGTTAGGAACTGGAATGAACAAGATACTCTGAATGTGTTATAATACAAAAATCTAAGAAATTTATTCTGTATGTGTGCATAACTTTATGCTAGAAGGAAAATCCGTACGTGGAGGTTAATAGCATCGAACTATCACAACCGAGGACAACATTACTTGCCTTGAGCTCCCCGTTCATGTGAGTCACTTACTCGAAATAAAATGCTGTTGAATTCTCGAGGTCACAGCGAGAATAGTTTTGCATTCCGGTGACTGACTTTGTGCACATTAAAATTCCTTGGTGTCGCATATCGCAACGCTTCATTATTCTTTTATAACAATTGTATCCGCTGTAGACACTGGTTCTGCCAACATAATGACGGAACAAGGTAAGAACGGCAGTTACTCTGAAGTGCTGTGATCCAAACAGATAACGCTCTCAGTTGCCAAATAAATGTCGTTCAGTGTTGCAAATTCTATAATCTCTTAACAACCGATATTCACTTACTAATCTGAAATAATTTATCGTCCTTATCAATTTCCGAAAATGTTCATTCAAGATACGACGACATGAATTCCAAATCGTAAGTATTTGTGAGTGGAGATTACCCTAGTTTCGTAAGCCATTCAATGGAACTTGGAAAGACAAATTCGGAATAAAACGTAAACCAAGACTTAGTGGAGCCAACTGTACGTGAATGAGTGATGTCAGTTGATAGTTGGTTACCGAAATAATTAATATATTTAGCTTGGAAGGGAATTTTACTCTTGTTGTTCAATCATTTATATATATCATGGCCGCCTATCCTATAATTTTATCACCTCTCTAGCGCTTGTTTTTATCACCTCCTAGCAATTGTTTCTTTGTTTGCCAGCATTGTACTTTGAATAATTGAAGCTTTCAAATGATTCATGTTTATTTCATCATCCTTAATTAAAACATTTCTGTCATTTATCTTGTTTATATATTACTGTATTCTGACTAGAAAATCCCATGACATTTGTGGCCTTCTACGAGACACTCTGATTTTTTTCTATTAGGGCACATCGCATTTTCCTGCCATTTTCATTTGATTATTGCTTCATTATCAACATACGAACATCTTATTGCCTCTGAATAGTTTCTGCAGCTGAAAAAATAGTTGAAAAAAATAATAAAATAACTGCAATAATAATAATAATAATAATAATAATAATAATAATAATGTCCTTATACATACTACTACCTCTTCCGGAAATGAAGTACTCGTAACTAACATAACACTTAACCTAATTAACTACCAGAAAAAGAAAATAACTAATTTTGATTTTAGGTCAAGTGGAATCGAAGTCATTATGGAAACTATATACAGGATGGGAGGGGTATACGTGCAAATATTTTTAGAGGTAATCAGGAATACTATATTGGACCATATTACCACAGTCTACTATATACAGTCGCGAAGCTTGAGGTGATTTTTTGCAAATCTCGTGATAAAGCGCTCCAAGCGGTTAGCAACTAGAAACAATAGACTGTCCACGGTCGACTTTGGACTGTGTTGTATTTCCATCGAGTGCTAGCTCGTTGCGTATTTCACATTGATGCTTGTGAAATGTTCGTTATTGGTTGTAATGAAAATGTTAATGGCTAAAATACAATAATTGGAATAATTATATTTTACTAGAGACGTAGAAAAATTAAGTTTGTTTTAATGAAATTTATTGATCACGTTTTATTTTAATTCTGGTGGGATTATTATTGCTTAGGCCTACTTTTTTTTTCAAAGGATCTGTTTTTAATTATAGCTGTTAATTTTGTTGTTATTTTATTTGTTACTTTACTAGAGACGTAGAAAAAGTCTGTTACAATAAAATGTATTGATCACGTTTTATTTCCAATTCTGGTGTGATTATTATTGCTTAACCTCATCCCACTTTGTTAACTACGTAAGCCTACACTACAAGTACCGGTACACGTAAGTTACTCCATTAATTCATATTTCCATTATTATTGTTGTAAAGGGAAATGCAAATTAATATTTATTGGTTTCATAGCTAATTATCGCTATAATCTTGAATGAGAGAAGCGATTATAGTAAATTTCAGTTCGTTTTGCACAAACAAAAATAATATTAACCTATTTCTTGCAGGTACCTTCGAGTTTATGGTGGAATTTAATATACTTCATTAAAATAATAAATTAACTTTATGCATTTAATATTTCAATAATGGAAGGAAGGTGTTAAAATTTCTAAAAGAACACAACGAAAGTGTAGCATATTTTGTCGTCTACTAGGAGAGAGATCTGCGATGATGAGGCGATAGTAGCGATCCTAGTGGTGGGCAACTACCCATGTTTGCATTTTTACTATATATTGAGCTTCGCGACTGTATATAGTAGACTGTGATATTATGTAACAAATTTCTCAATCTTCCAAGTTATTTTTAGACATAAAAATACCATGTTTTAGGTTAATTAATACTTCCAGGCGATTCCTTTTCTTTACGAACGCCTCACTACTTACGCGTAAGCTTGTGAGGCTTGTCTACTGTCCAGGCTTACCATGAAGGTCTTTGTGGTGTAACAAGTTATCAAATAATTTATCGTGTATCCAAACACAATCACCTTTTACATTAGCATATGAGATTACATTTATGATTTATTTTGTACTGTAATACGTTCCAATTTCACCCTGAGGCCTAACTGTTTATGCTGAGGTATAATAATGATATCGAAAGATATGCGTATACAGACATGTGCACATTATTAGATTCAGCACCACATTTTTTTTACATTTTCATTATATCATAGAATTACTGGCCACAAAATAATTCTATAGGACTCTATGCAACAGGATCACTACAAAAAAGTTCTAGAAACCCGAATTTTTCCACAAATGAGGGACTGGTTCCCTGATGGTGAATGTGTCTTCGTGTAAGATGGAGCACCTGTCACAAAACTAATTTTCTGGCTGAAAATAATGTAGACGTCCTTCCCTGGCTAGGTAACAGCCTAAAGCAAATTCAATTGAAAATCTTTGGTATATCATAAAAAAATGACGATTACCGCCAAGGTGGAATTCATAGAAGCACTTATCCAAATATGACACAGGGATGAAGACATCAAGAAACTGTGAAAACTCATGAACAGCAGGCCAAACCGCATAAAATTGATGATAAAGAACGAAGGGTTTCATACTAAATATTAATTGTTGCAAACAGTGTGTAATAAATGAGTTTTGTAGAATAAATGTTCCTTGAATCATATATATTATCGGTTGAGTCTAATAATTTGCACACGTCTGTAGTCTAAACTAACAGGCGTTTCATAGTACTACCATTCATAAAACATCATACCGTAAAATACGTGACACATTTATGGAAAAACTATAAGGGGATGGGAAAATGTAAACAGGGCATTATTTCACTTACATTTTTCTTAATTAAAAATATTTGCGCGTATACCCCTCCCATCCTGTATAATAAAAAGATGCACAGATGTATGTAAAGTGAACTTGAAAGGAAAAAAATACAAGTTAAGTGTAATTTCGCAACCTTGCAAAGTGTCTCGGAGCAGATGGAATATGTACGTGAGCTCTAAGGCAGTTTCCCACTTGTCCCACATCAGGCCATACTGTTTCACTTAAGGAATTAGATAATTTCGATGAAAAAATGTAGGAAAAAAAGAAGCTAACTTATCAGAACTCATAAAACAGAAGCAGTAAATTATTTTGTCGTTGTCTAGTTATTTCACCCGAGGTTCACGGGTTCGAATCTGATAAAGAGGATGAATTTTCAATGGCTATAAAAATCTTCAGCATGACTTTCTTCTGAACGTAAGTAAAGCTTCTAAGGCCATATCGTAATTCAAATAATGTAACTGAACCTTGTCCCTGAAGGAGAGAACTTCAGACAAAATTTATCGAAAATTTCTCGTCCACGTAATAGTACATTATGCAACGAGCCTATAATGGTAGTAATTAAGACGCGAGTATGTTTATGAAACGAGCGCAAGCGAATTTCATAATTTTCATACGAGCGTCTTAATTACCATTATAGGCAAGTTTCATACGACTTTTTATGCTCGACCACATTTCTAACTTGAAATTATTCATAAGTATTCATATTATTCTTATCTGACTGGGGAGCGGAAGTGACCTTGTGCAATATCTCGTAAATTGTGAGATGTGCGCAGACGCGAAAGTATTGATTTTTTCCGAGGAACAAATGTCATTGACCTTGATATAATCTAGAGAGTAAAATGAACATTAATCTTGATATAACCTGGAAATTGATTTAGACATTGAAAAACGAGATGACAAATTGAATTTATTTGAATATTATTTACAATTAACGCTAATTATTATAGTAACAGAACATAACCTTTTGCGACAGTATTGGATTTTCAGCCTCCGTGACGTTTCGCTAGTTGTCTTTCGATTGCATATCCGAGAATAATCGATACTTGCGCTTTCATATTGCTACAATGGTGCTTTCTGATTGGTGGAAAACCTGAACTTTAATGAATAGGTGTACTTTAATGAGGTCCATTAAAGGGCTGCTACCAGGTGTAGAAATTACTACATTTCGGCATGGTCGAGCATAAACATTTGGAGTCAGGGCTTAGAACAATGACCTTATGATTGATATAAATACGTAGGGGATTATATCTTCCTCAATCAGCAATAACTGCAGAATAGAGAGCGCCATCTCTCATGATTACTGAAACTCGAATCAGAGACTTTGGAGTTAAGTAGAATTAAAATCAAAGGCAAGGTATACCAGAAGTTAAAGTTGTATAAACAATAAATTCCTTTTTGGGGAAGGAAAACTTCAATTGATAAACAAATCTCTAGTCACTAAATAAACTGAGACAGCTCTGCTCTCTCTCTGAATTCGTGGGGTAGAGTTCAATCTCCATGCCCTCTGCACGCCATCCGGAAAAATTCATATCCACAAGGACATTTACCTCACATTTCGCGTTCATACCGAACAATAGATAAAAGTTCGGCGTGCACACTTGTGCCGGGTTGAAACTCGCTCTGAGTCACTACAGGCGGATTTTTTTTTTTCGCGGGGTTGTTAACCTTGACCTCCGTCCAATAACACGTAACGACGATGTGGAGAGTCCACAATTTTGTGGTGAGAATGAAGAACTGGAACTGGTTGACATAAACTCATGACAGCTTCGTAGTCACACCTCCTCGTACAAAATAACACGATCATCATGTGATGCAATAACTACGGATACACCCACTGTTGCTGAAACTACTGGAACGAAGAAATCTTAACACTTCTGTCTACCGCTCAACGTATTGATGCGTTGCAATACACTTTCTTTTAAGGGGACACTCAACTTAAAAATTGGAGAAAAAGTGTCATTTTGTGTATCAGCTTTAAAATATTATCTTTTTGAAGCTATTTATGATTTTTTAATCATTAAAAAATTTAAAATTTAATTTCACAGAAATAAAAAATTAAATTTTTACACTAATTTACGTGACAGAACTAAATCAATACACAGAATTCTTCCCCTCTTCATTGAGAAGGCACAGTCAAATGCACAAAGCGAAAAAATAAAAAAATGATAATTAAAAGTGATATTTCAATTAATGATTGATTAAAAATTGAAATATTTTTTTATTTTGAAAAGTATTGAATCTAATGAGCTGAGATTTTTCATGTTACTTTCCATGTGTATATTAAACTTTTTCTCCAAATTTGAAAAAGATTAGTCAAATAGGAAAAAAGTTCCAAAATATAGTTGAGTGTCCCCTTAAATCAGTTCATAGAAACTATTACATGATTGTTTTCAGACAATTTTATTTTCAAACACACCTTGGAAAAACAAATATTTCAAACTGTGACCCGTGCCTAAAAAACTCTTTTAAAATTAAGACTCGGAATCCAAGAGAGGCCTAATATTTAATCACTTTCACAATTTATTTCTCATGCAAAATAATTAATAGAAGCTTGTTGCCATGGTTATATAAAAAGATGTAATGGAGATATACTTACGAAACAAAAAACAGTCAGAGGCATTTTGTAGCAACAGCAAACATTTTTTTTTTCAAATTTCCCTAAAGTTTGATGAAATGGACTTGGGCCCCTCTTGGATTCCGGGTCTCAATTTATATGTCCCGGGAAAAGAAAACTTTCCAGATTTCAAACAAATCGCACAAAATAATCCCTTAATAACTTTTCCTTCATTCGCATTGCCACGGTCACCAGATTCACTCAAAATTTGCATATGATTCCGGATTTATGTTAATGTTACACTAGCAACAGAATCGACAGTAGCATACAAGTTTTCCATTATTTTAAAAGACATATTTTACAAAACAATTTTGGTAACTCAGTAGCTTGCCAGTAAAGTGTTGGCAATTTAGTGTTGTCAAAATTTCGAGAAAGAAAATTCCATATTATTAAATAAATTTATGTACGTGGAATCAGAAGCTCTAACCATAAAAAAATCATCTAATATTGGTAAACAAAAAATACACATTCGATGACTGTTCTTTGAAGGCGTGAATATTGAATCTTCTCCCGATAAAACGTGGCCAGAGGGTAATTCTCCTACCAGTGTGGTTCGGTGTAAGGAGCTATTTCGTGATTTGAGATTGGAGACTGCGCTCGGGCGTGGGTTCGATTTCCGCTGACACTTATAGAGACTTCTCATTCAGACCCAGAAAGTGGAAGAGATTTACATTCCTCCTCCCTGCTGTCCAAGTGACGTGTACTTTATATTTCTGCATGATTAATTATTTAAATTTATATAAATTCATTTCCGATGATTGAAAATCCGAATGTTAAAAGACTCAAGTCACAAACACGTCACAGTTCTACAGAGTAACGTGAACGAAAGTTGCGTCAGATTTTCTGACTGCTTGTTTATCGTACTCAGGTGAAAGCGAAAATTAGAGCAGACAATTTATTATGCTTCACTTCGATTGAAAGCATTTTATCTCTTTCTTGCGTTGAACGTAGCTCGTAACGAAATATTTTTATGACTGCTATAAACAGTGCGGACAGAATTGGGAACAAGTTGTATTTCACGGTAGCAACCCTAGTTTTCAAGACCTTACAACCCCAATCCTTTTGCTTTCGTCTCGGTCTTCTTTCATGGCATCATGTTTGTGTAAAGCTGTAGACTTGCGACCTTCAAAACATTTTAACCCTTAATAGAACTTTATTGGTGTACAGGAATGATTTGAAAAGAGAACAAAGGAAAATAAATAGGAAACGCCGAAAGTAAATTGCTGTATGTCCAAAATTGAAATTTCATGTCGTAATATTACAAGCGCTTGCTAAACTATGGGCATTAAGCAGGGACATTAATCTGTTTTGGACTATGAAGGCTGAGTTGTAATCTTATTAAAGTGTATAGGTAATAGTAGCAGTAAAAGTTGTTTATTTTGCCTGGCAGAGTCACGGTCATAAGGCCTTCTTTTCCACTGAACTAGGTTATAAAAATATATATAAATATATACATTATATATAGCTATATATATATATATATACACATTATGGATAGCTTATGTCAAAACAATTTATGCTCACATAGTCTAAAGACAATGGAAGGAACTTACATGAAACATGAAATTAAATTAATATTTCAGTAATTAAATATTATACTGGAATTACATGTCATCAAATACCTCGTTCTAAATTCCACGCCAAATTTTAATAATCCTGTGGGCAATAATAATCGTTCAAGCGTTGGCATTATTATTGATGATGATTTATTATTATTATTATTATTATTATTATTACTACTATTATTAGAAATAAGAAAAACGCAAGCTGAAAAGAAAAAAGTTATAAGAGACTTTAATAAAAAATACAAATAGGAACACAGAAAATAGGAAAGACTGGAGAATGCTGGGTTTGCAGTGAAAGACCTGTCCTTGAGCTGAATACTATGAATGGATGAATTAATAAAATTAAACAAAATTAGAGAGTGGTATAGCAATACAAAACTGAATGGTGTTTTAAGTATCATAAAATTCATAAATATAAATCCCAGGGTGTTGAAGAAAAAGTAATGCTCTTCTTTAGCACGAAAATAACTATAATCCTTGAAGGCTTGAAATTGAACAACCGTTAACCCCTTTCCACTGAGGACTATAAACCTACACAAAATATCCAATACCAGTGTCCAAATTTCTTTGGTTGCATCTGAGCAAGATTATGAAGGCTAGAAGAACTAAGGAGGAGAATTTTGAAGGATGAAACATTTTACAGGTACTCATGACCTTGCCTCTCCAGCGGTCTAGGGCTGATGAAATAACTGCGTGAGCTCCAACGCAGTTGGCCACTTGTCTCAATCTGTGGTATTCCTTCCACTGAAGAATTTCGAGAGAAGTTTGGAGGAATAAAACGAAAAAAGAGAACTAACTCATTTTAACATATATCGGTAAGGCTATCCATAAAAAGTAGTCCACGAAGAACAGACTTTACAAACACAGGAAAGATGTCCCCGGGCAATGCCATCTGCACCATCGATACTGAACCCCGATGCAAGAAAATATGAAATAGAAGAAACAGGAGAACTCCTACAGTGAACAGTGTCCTTTGGGACAATTCATGTGGAAGTTGTCCACAAATTAATAACATGAATATGTCACAGAAAAGAGAAGTAACACGATAAAGTTCCTTCAACTCTGTATATATTTTCAGAATGCAGGAATATTGAGCGCCGGATAGGATCGTAATGAAATGCGTAGAAGCAGGTGTTCCATATCCTCGCTCGTATCCAGGCAACAGGCAAAGCTAAGGCCTACAACAACTGAACCAGTGTATATTACTAGTTCATCGCTCGCAATCGACCTTCCTGCTGCTGCTGGCAGGTAAACGACCGGACCAAACAGAAGGATCGAAGAGTCGGGTCGGCGACCTACGAAGCTCTCTGCTAGTTCCACACCCGGCCGGGCCAGGACGGGACGGGACGGGACGGGTGCGGAAAGCATCGCCACCTTCTTCAGAGAACGATACAAAATTTAATGTATTTTTTCTTATGTGATCACGCGGAAGATCCAGTAATCCTAGCAATTGATCATTTTTATTGACATAATTTTGACATTTTCTTCGTGTGAGACAGGGATGTCAAAACGCCTGCACTGCGTGCTCTCAACAACCCGCACATTTCCTAAGAGCGATGATTGTATTTTATATTGCTAATAAAGGCTCATTCACAATGAAAATTAAACATAACGTAAGCATTAACTTAACGTTACAGTAAATTCAAGAAGTCATACCATCATTCACGATGGGAACATGAACATAACAGCAAACATACTTGGTAACCATGGAAACATAACAACGACGCCATTTCCTCATATTCTGTCGTATACTTCAGCGCTCCACGATTGTGTTCTTTTTGCAAATCACGTAAGCATAAGCATGAAAGTTTGGAGTTTGCAAACTTTCATGTTAACGTCTTACGGTAATGTTTATGTCAATGCTTATGTGTATCATTGTGAATGATCCTATTTGGTAGCCTGGGCGCAAACTTCTGTGTTTATGTTACGGTTATGTTTAATTTTCATTGTCAATGGGCCTTAAGTGAAACTTGTTGGATTTGTATTGCTTGCAGTATGAGCACGTAATACAGACGTCCCTGGAGTAAGAGAATTAATTCCAAATTAATTTTTGCTAAGAATAAATTTGGAAAAGGGGGATGTTCTGAACGAAACTCAGACGAATTCGTGTGTTGAATTGAGGGGGTCAGAAGCAAAGAAGTACAAGTGACATTTCTAAAAACATGAGTTAAGTGCATTCAGGGCAAGATAAATCATCTAAAATTTTAGTGGCAAAGGGATAGACTAAATCTTTTAACCAAATCACACACTAAAATTAAAATTAAAAATTTCACGGAATTTACGAAAGCTTAAATACTTTCAACCATTTGTTCTAAAGTATTTAAAAATATAGTGCCTCTAAAATCCATATTATTAATCATTATGTAAATGTGCAAATTTGAAATGAGATAGTAAAACAAATGAACAGCTTCAAATATTTGGGTGTATTTATAATACATGAGCTACTGCCAGGAAGTCAAAAGGAGGATAGCAATGGCAAAGGAAGCTTTTAATGAATAAAAGAAGCATCTTTTGAGGAAAATTAACTAAGAAAGAGACTACTGAAGTGCTTTGTGAGAAGTGTGGCATTGTATGGGACATAACATAAACATGGACATTATGACGAAGTGAAGAGAAAAGACTGGAAGTATTTGAAATGTGGTTATGGAGAAGAATGGAGTGTATGAATTGGGACATATAGAATAAGAAATTAAGCTGTGTGGGAAAGAGTGGGTGAAGAAACAGTAATGCTGAAGCTGATCAGGAGGAGAAAAAGAAATTGGCTGGGTCACTTTCTGAGAAGAAACTGTCTATTGAAGGATGCACTTGAAGGAATGGTAAGGGGGGAAGTTCGGGAAGAAGAAGGTATCAGATGATAGACATGAAGCTATATATGGATCATATGCAGAGACGAAGAGGGGAGATTGGAAAACGCTGAATTTGCAATGAAGGACCTGCTCTTGTATTAGAGTACTTTATTTCTTCTAATCTGTATATACTTCCTTCTGTTTTTACCATTTGTTTCTTTCTTTGTTAACATTTGAAACTGCAAATTATTTATGGTACGTACTGTAAAACATGCTTTGCGATCGTCATTTGTTTACCGTATAGACAGTCAATTGAAAATGGCGGCTACGTTCAAACGTTTTGGTGAAGCTAACATTAGTGAAATAGAATTTTAGTAAGTCAATTAATATTTTATTGTATTAGAGTACTTTATGTCTTCTAATCTTCATATACTTTTTCTAATCGTGCCCTAATAGACAAATCCCACTCGAATTTTGATTTCTCTAGATAAATCAAAACATCTAGTGAGATTACAGTTGATAAAATTTTTCATAAACTATTATTTATATAGTTTGTAATTATTAGGTCTTGAATCAATCATCAGTAAATTAATAATAGCATCCAGTCGAGAATAAACCCAAATATGAATTAAAACTAAAAAACTTCAAAGAACGTCACTTTCCCTTAAGACTGAAACAAACCAAGAAATTTCACTCCTGGGCAGTTACTTCCTACAGTTAAACTCGAAATCCTCCAGTTATTCCGAGATTTGATTAACTTAAAAGTGGTCAGTTTCATAACGGTATATTCACATCCACGTCTCCGGGGAGAGAGGATAATTCCGAACCGAAGAATGGGCTCGTCTTAGCCGAGACTAATCCATACTGAGTCATGACCTCTGTAACCTTTCAGTGCACGATTCAATGACCCCAGCAAAAAGACAAGAGTACGGGAACTGCACAAATCGATAGACTCGTGCACATAACCTAAAAGAGAAATGTCCCCGGGTTGAGAGGAAGGGAAATAAATCGGGATGTGCATTTGACAGAGAGCATCCCGTTATGTCAACACGGGACAGCTGCATGGTGCAGCGCTAGGTGTGGTGCCTGTCGTCACGCGCGTCGCCGGTTCGTTGACATTGCCTGACTCCCATGAAATTATCAATAAGTTCCACAATCCCACCAACATTTTCAGAGTTTAACGACTTCTGACTCCGCGCTAATCTCTGCCTAAAACTCACTTTCTCTAGGTGCTGTCTATCGTGTGAAAAAGGCACTGGACTTGTTACAATTTTCTTACATGAACTAGACACTTGTGTTCTGAAGGTTATGTATGCATTTTGAGTTAAACGCCTTATCATGTTTTGATAATAAGACGTAATTGGAGGTCATGTTTCACATTAATATTATTATTATTATTATTATTATTATTATTATTATTATTATTATTATTATTATTATTAATATATACCTCAATAAAGCCATAGAAGAATGACAGAATAAAATAGCAATTGGTATAAATTTAGGAACAACTGTATTAAATACAATGCTTTTTGCCGATGATCAGATATTGATCGCAGAATCTGAGGATGATCTACAAATGGCAACTTACCAGCTCCAGCTAATAACAGAAGGATATAACCTAAAAATTTCTAATAACAAAACTAAAACAATGGCTTTCAGAGGGCTTAACCATAGGCGATGTAAAATAGTTATTAATCAAGGAACTATACAACAGATATCTTCTTTTAACTACTTAGGCTGCAATATATCTTATTTGGGTGAACAGGATATTAACAGTAAGTTGAGCAAATTCCAACAAATGTGTGGAACAATAAGAAGAACTTTAAGAAATAAAACACAGCGCTCAACACAATTAAAATTTTACAAAACCCTAGCAGTTCCATTATTAACTTACGGCTCAGAAAATTGGTCATTAAACCGCCCATCAAAAAGAAAAATCCAAGTAAGTGAAATGAAGTTCCTACGAGGTGTTGCCGGTTATACTTTATTGGATCATCAAAGAAACGAAAATATCAGACAATTATTAAATATTTTTAATTTAGAAAAAAGATAAAAAATCAAAAACAAAATTGGTACAAACATATTACAAGAATAACTAATGGCAGATTACCAAAACAAATTATGAATTATGCACCAACAGGATATAGAAATGTCGGAAGACCGAAAATAAGATGGACAGATGATTTAAGCCTTGAAGACGGAACAGGCCAATAGGCCTAATCCCTGTAGCTGAAGATTATTATTATTATTATTATTATTATTATTATTATTATTATTATTGCACGAAATGGAAATACAAAAATTGGAAATTTATATTTTGAAGAGGTGGAGAAGTTCAAATATCTTGGAGCAACAGTAACAAATATAAATGATACTCGGGAGGAAATAAAACACATAATAAATATGGGAAATGCCTGTTATTATTCGGTTGACAAGCTTTTATCATCCAGTCTGCTGTCAAAAAATCTGAAAGTTAGAATTTATAAAACAGTTATATTACCGGTTGTTCTTTATGGTTGTGAAACTTGGACTCTCACTCTGAGAGAGGAACATAAGTTAAGGATGTTTGAGAATAAGGTGCTTAGGAAAATATATGGGGCTAAGAGGGATGAAGTTACAGGAGAACGGGGAAAGTTACATAACACAGAACTGCACGCATTGAATTCTTCACCTGACATAATTAGTAACATTAAATCCAGACGTTTGAGATGGGCAGGGCATGTAGCACATATGGGCGAATCCAGAAATGCATATAGAGTGTTAGTTGGGAGCGGAGGGAAAAAGATCTTTAGGGAGTCCGAGACGTAGATGGGAAGATAATATTAAAATGGATTTGAGGGAGGTGGGATATGATGATAGAGACTGGATTAATCTTGCTCAGGATAGGGACCAATGGCGGGCTTATGTGAGGGCGGCAATAACCTCCGGGTTCCTTAAAAGCCAGTAAGTTAGTTTTATTATTATTATTATTATTATTATTATTATTATTATTATTGTTATCATTAATGCAATAATTATTACCGGTACGTTTATGACAGTTGTTATCACTCCCACCATGTGTTTACCCATGTGTAATACGAATAAATACATGGGTCATTCCGGACAGGACACTGGGACTACATTTTTTCGGTCAAACCCGTTAATTGCGTTTATTTCTGTGATATTTTTTCGAGGGAGAAACGTGGCAGATGTTTTTGAATCTGCCTTCTTTCGATTGAGACAAAAACAGTTTTTATGATGATTTTTTTTATTTTAGTAGGTTATTTTACGACGCTTTATCAACATCTTAGGTTATTTAGCGTCTGAATGAGATGAAGGTGATAATACCGGTGAAATGAGTCCGGGATCCAGCACCGAAAGTTACCCAGCATTTGCTCATATCGGGTTGAGGGAAAACCCCGGAAAAAACCTCAACCAGGTAACTTGCCCCGACCGGGAATCGAACCCGGGCCAACTGGTTTCGCGGCCAGACGCGCTAACCGTTACTCCAAAAGTGTGGACTTTTATGATGAGGTAGCGACGAAAATTTGGGGTCAAACTTTCGTTCCGTTCATCACGCATTTCAGACACGCTTATTTTCGCTTTGGAAAATCCTAAATCTATGCGAAATGTTTAAGTCTTTTCAAATCAATAATTGTACTCCCTCTTAGTATGTTGTCCCTGATCAGTTCAAATATATTCCTGAGTGGGCTCTCACACGCACCATCATACTTCCACTAAAAACTGTACAGATTATTGCCAATGAATTGATACAGAGGAAGAAATCTGGAATAATTCGACCGTGTTACCTGAGAAATAGACTGGAAGAATTACAACCAGCTTCGGTGATCGAATGTTAAACAATTTCAACTCACTAAATGAGAAATTTTGATTTATTTTTCGGTACAGAAAAGTTATTCAGAAGCAAAATATATGTACATAAAAAGTATCTTTATCATTCCTGTTATAAGAAACTATTCTTTTTCCTTGTTTTGTTCCTACAATTTATTATCGACTTATTAAATTTGTATATTTTTTATTCATTATTAGCCACATTTCCTATGTTCTTTCTTAAAAGTCACAACAAAAATATAAATAAACACCAAACCTTGAAATTTAAAATATTACTCCACTTCTAGCCCATTCGGATCTTATGTAGAATGTTTGAGTAGATTCTCTTTAGGCTAAGCTACTATTAGTAGATTGCAAAATACATCTATAGAGTAGGCGTAGCGGGATATTTCTGTCCCTACGTTTCATTGGGGCTCCCACATTACCTTTGCTAATAGAGATCCGTATCTGCGTGGGTGGTTGGACGGAGGCTCTGTCTGTCGTCTCGTAATATAAGTCATCAGGTGTTATTGACTTCGACGATAATACAGCCTACGCTTTCCCTATATTATACTGAAGGCTAGATCACTAACCCCCGGGCTACTGACCCTCGACTTTCAGTGGAACAACCGGCAACAGTTTTTGTCACTGTCGTGTAACTACAGTATATTGACCAAGCCCCACCTTCATGTTATGAGCAGCAAACATCAGCTGAGACACTGGACACGGACATACTAACCTGTCACACGCAAAATTTTACCTCCATCAGCTGATAATTTCACTAGAGATACCAGGCTTTGATCCCCGAAAGGGGAGTGAGAGTTTCTGTCGAACAAATCAAATATTACGTGTATAACACAAAATATATTTATGTGCACGCTAATTTTTGTACCGCGGATATTTTTTCGCAGTGCTCTACCGTCCCTCTCGAGATGTAATTCAAAACCATCAAGCAATAATTGTATCTTATGATATCTGATGTTAAAATAGCCTAATTAGGCTAAGCAGTAAAACACACGAAACGTTATTCAAAACGATCAAGCAGTAAGTGTACCTCACGAGATGTAATATGAAAATAATCAAGCAGTAAAACTCACGATGCGATGTCAAAATGATCAAGCAGTAAGTGTACACGATGCGATGTCAAAATGATCAAGCAGTAAGTGTACCTCAATGCGATGTCAAAATAATCAAGCAGTAAGTGTACGTCACGAGATGTAATGTGAAAATAATCAAGCAGTAAGTGTACGTCACGAGATGTAATGTGAAAATAATCAAGCAGTAAGTGTACCTCACGAGATGTAATGTGAAAATAATCAAGCAGTAAGTGTACGTCACGAGATGTAATGTGAAAATAATCAAGCAGTAAGTGTACGTCACGAGATGTAATGTCAAAATAATCAAGCAGTAAGTGTACCTCACGAGATGTAATGTCAAAATAACAAGCAGTAATGTACGTCATGAGATATGTCAAAATTATCAAGCAATAAGTGTACGTCACGAGATGTAATGTCAAAATGATCAAGCAGTAAGTGGTACCTCACTAGATGTAATGTAAAATAATCAAGTATACCTTACGAGATGTAATGTAAAATGATCAGAGATGTAATGTCAAAATAATCAAGCAAAGTATACCTCATGAGATGTAATGTTAAAATTATTAAGCAGTAACACTTACGAGATGCAATTCAAAATGATCAAGCAATAAGTGTACCTCATGAGATGTAATGTCAAAATTATCAAGCAATAAGTGTACCTCACGAGATTTAATGTTAAAATGATTAAGCAGTAAAACTCACGAGATGTAATTCAAAATGATCAAGTAGTAAATATACCTCAGAGATGTAATTCAAAATGATCAAGCAGTAAATATACCTCACGAGATGTAATGTCAAAATGATCAAGCAGTAAGTATACCTCAGAGATGTAATGTTAAAATTATTAAGCAGTAACACTTACGAGATGCAATTCAAAATGATCAAGTAAATATACCTAAGATGTAATTCAAAATGATCAAGATGTAAATATAAAGATGTAATTCAAAATGATCAAGCAGTAAATATACCTCACGAGATGTAATTTAAAATGATTAAGCAGTAAATAACTCACGACATGTAAAAAATGATCAAATAAATATACCTCAGGAGATGTAATGTCAAAATGATTAAGCAGTAAATACTCACGAGATGTGTAAAATTCAAAATATGATCACGAGATTAATGTTAAAATGATTAAGCAGTAAAACTTAGGAGATGTAATTCAAAATGATCAAGCAGTAAATATACCTCACGACATGTAATTCAAAATGATTAAGCAGTAAAACTCACGAGATGTAATTCAAAATGATCAAGCAGTAAATATATCTCACGAGATGTAATTCAAAATGATCAAGCAGTAAATAGCTATAACTCACGAGGTGTAAAATGATCAAATATGTACCTCACGAGCTGTAATGTCAAAATGATCAAGCAGTAAGTATACCTCACGAGATGTAATGTTAAAATGATCAAGCAGTAAGTATACCTCACGAGATGTAATGTTAAAATGATCAAGCAGTAAGTGTACCTCACGATATATAGTGTCAAAAAATAAAGAGTTATAAAGACAAATTTAAAATATAGTGTTCAAGCATTTTATTTTGAAAACGACTTGTGTGCAGCATGGCCTAATTCCTGCTTTCAATGTGTTAATGATCATGATACTAGAAGCTGATATGTCGGCAGAGGTTATTGCCTTGTTTACTACAGTTCGTGCACCTCAGCTAAATCTAACGCAGACAGTTTGTTATCATGCTATTAATTGCATATTACTTTAGGGCATGTAGCACAATGACACCGACGAGGTTCTTTCCCCTGCTGATCGCACGTGAGGCCGTTTATGTTGCAAATACACATGCTGAGGAAACAGTCTATTTGCAGACAGAACCTCAAGGATGCATGTCGTGTGGAAGCTGTCTTCTGCTATGGGGATACCTTCTAGGTGTCTAACCAAGATGATTCATAACTATGGGCAGTGCAAATAGACGGAATCGGCGGAGCTCCGTGAGCACAAGCCATATAATTTGAAGCGAAGGTGTGCGACTCCCTGGGGTGTCTCTGGCATGCGTCGATCAGAAACGCCATCCAAATTTATTTTCGGTACAATTTCAACCGGTATCACAATAACGAGCAACTGACCTCTAAGCGACGCTATCATACTTGGGTGAAATTCATTTTAACATAGAACTACGTCCTTTTCCTTACTCTGTTGGGGAGGGGTGGTAACGTGGAAATTTATCGTTATATAAAAATGCAACCGTCTATCATCCTTATATTCCCCTTGTTCTCCTTATCGTCTACTTATTCTCCTTGTTGTCTCAGAGTTCTTCTTGTATTCCCCTTGTTTTTCTTACTGTCCCCTTGTTCTTTTCTTGTCTTCCCCTTTTCTCCTTGTTTATGTCCTCTTGTTCTCCTTGATTTTCCCTTGTATTCACCTTGTTTCTTGTCTTCCCCCTTTTCTCCTTGTATTCCTCTTGTTCTTCTCGTATTTCCCTTCTCATCCTTGTTGTTCCATTGTTCTCCTTGCGCTCATCTTGATCTTCTTGTACTCCCCTTGTTCTCTTTATCGTCCCTTTATTCTCCTTATCGTCCCTTTGTTATCCTTATCGTCCTCTTCTTGTATTCCTCTTTTCTCTTGTATTCCCCTTGTCTTTACTTCGTTCTCCTTGTCGTGTCTTCCTACTGGAAATCTTTGTCTTCCTGTTAGTAACCATTCCCCCGTCAAATCCACGTGGAGGCAGTTCACTTCTCATTTCGTCATTTCCTCAGTTCTCCTTGTCTCCTTTCTCTCCTTGTATTGAGGTTCTGGCTGATGCATCTACAACATCAGGTAGTACATCTCACTTGACCATATGTATCAAAGGAAGAACAATTGTTGCATACTATATCTCAAGTCTGATTAGTAAACTACAGTATGTTAATAGTCAGCGATATACCGGTGTGCAATGAAGGAGGTAAGGAACTCGCTATTCTACCTCATTATTCTCTGTCTTAGTTGCCTCATGAGTGGTGTCACGAGGTTCTAACCAGCCTTCGGACTGCTGACTAAACATAAATACATTTTACTTATTCTCCTTGTCTTTCTCTCACTGTTCTTGCCTTTTTAAATAAAACTTCTGTGATGTTCAAACTAAACCTAAATATTCATTATATTGTTTAATAAAACTGATCACTGCAACGAATTCACAGCTTTCTTCGAAACTACTGTCGCGCTGACCACATTACCGCATCCTTCCAAACTCTAAACTGGCTACGGCTTAACGAACGTAGAAATTTTCATTCTCTTGTTCTCCTTTTCCAAGTCCTTCACACTTCTACACCTACCTTGCCTCCCGTTTCAGTTACCTGTCATCATATCATAATCTCTTCACACGCACGCAAAATCGCCGCATACTAGCCATACCAACACATAAGACATCATCGTATTCATCATCATACACAATCTCGCTCTCGCGCTTGTTGAATACCCTACCCAGTGAATCAGACACTGTCGGAATTTAGTAGCGTTCAAAAGCAAGATTATTAAGCATTTTCTTACTCCGTAGAGTAGGTTTAATTTGTACTTAATCAATAAAAGAAATGCTTCTCTCTTCTTAACTTTTACAATAAACTGTCTAGCTTTTATTAATCAGTTAATCTTTTAGTACTTTGATTTTTATTGTATCTGTAAATTTAATATTAATTGTAATTATAATTGTAATTGTATTCTTAATATTGTAGTTGTAATTCCCTGGTAGGGGGAAGAGAAGGCCTGATGGCCTTATCTCTACCAGGTTAAATAAATAAATAAATAAATAAATAAATAATAGTGTTCTCATAATCAGTGGTGTATCTTAACAGAAAATGTTTATTATCTCGAAAACAGTTCATTTGCGGATCAATGATTACTGGAAGTTTTTGCTTTATACAGGGTTAAGAGTAACTAATGTTTAAAATTATTGATAATCATGTTTGAATCACATTCATCGTTGATTAAAGTCCTATAGATTTTATCATATGTTAAAAATGATAATGTTATAGATACATCATTTTATTTTTAAAATTTTTAATATTAACCTGTCTATACAGCTTTAAGAACTATACCAGTTTATACAAGACTGGATTTTATGGCATTACTAGCGTAAAACACAAATCAACATTTGAAAGGTAGTGAAAGAAGAAAATTTCATCCATTTTAAACTAGAAATTAAATTTTGAAAATTTTTTAGGTTTTTCTTTAATCAAACAGACAGTACAGTTTAAAATAACAGTTTTTACTCAAAATAAATCCATTGTGAACTATTCATTTTATGAGTTTATTATACTTCTAACATGCCTTTTGTGTACAATATCAGGAATAAATTGAAAAATAATCATAATATGAATATTTAAACTTTTTGAAAATGGTGGCAATTTCAACAGGCTTCAGCTGTTTTGGCATATTATCGCACTATAGTTAAATCTAATTTCAATTGCCAGTATTTTCCTTGCCTATTGGTAACTCATTTGAAATAATTCAGTGTTTGGAATCTTACGGACATTTTTTTTCAATCTTGCACTGCTTCTTTCATACCCGAAAATATAAAATTGACATTAAAATGTAAAGTGGTTATGCTAATTGTAAAAAGGAAATGACATGACATTAATTACTTTCGGAACGAGGCCCTTTTATTTACTTCTTAAACAGTATTCAATATTATAAAATTAATCCAATTCCTAAGAGAAATTAATGTTTTCAGAAAAGAGCTAAAATAGCCCAGCTATTACAGACTTTGGATAGAAGTAGGTTAGGTTTAATCGAATGCGACGTAGGCAAACGGACAGTTCCGAAAATATGATTCAACATTAAAGCTTTTACACCACTGGAAAACGCGAACTATTTCGAACTTAAAATTATTGATAACTCAGTTTTAATCTGCCTTGGTTCATCGTGGCATAAACTCCTAGTAGAAGGGGTTATCATATGTTAAAATTGATAAAAATAAAATGATGTCCCTGTATAAAAGAGGAGTGTTCGTATTTTATTTCTTATGCTGGGATGTCACTCGCCACCTTCTCAGCTCTTGAATTCGGAATGGACGAAACTCCTTGCTAGAGAGATATATGGACTGGAAGGTCAATCACCCTACTCTCAAAGTTTAAAACAGACCCGTTACTATCGTATATGTAGTGAAGACATTCGTGCAACAAAGGTTAAGAGAGGCAGAGCACTGCGGTGTGCATAATGCATCATAATGGGCAAAAGAGCGCGTCTTCTTTTTATTAAGGATAGACGTACATACATGCATACTCAATTACTCAGTGTAAATACAGAGTACGTTGACCCTTTGGCGTACTTTCACTACCTCGCCGCCTGCAGCTCGCAGTCCGATACGTACAGTTCGTGTAACGTGCGTCGTACCGTGTCAAGTCCTCCAACTTTATCACTCTGCTACAGAACTGGTGCCAAGTGCCAAAATATGTGGAAAATGGGTCAGTTGGCCTAACGTAATCTTTTAGTGGCATAGTATAAATTCCTTCTCTTCAGCTCGCCCTTCAGGGTATATGTACGTGAGCGACCACAAATATTATCAGAAAATGCAGGCTATAAATTTCTAAAATTTTATAAGGAAATGAACTCACAATTGGACAAAAATTACAAGGTACCACAACAAGACTTATTAGAAATTAAATATCTGATAAAAGTATAAGAAAGGTTATTAATAATATTTTTCAAACCAGTTTTATCAAAGTGTGAAAAAAACAAATTTTGCAGTTACGTCATTTGGTAACCATAACATTGTTGTGGTCTCTCTGACACTTTTCATATCTTTCCTGCATGTAATAAACACTTATTTCTGAAAAGTAAACTACTCTCAGACATGTAGAGCTGTTTATTTTAATACAATTAAGTTTTTTATTTGTCCTGTATAACATATATTAAAATTTACGTAATATTATGTGACCTAATTTTTCTATTTTAAAGAAATGGTCATTATTGTAGTCTACCTTTTGCATAAATGCATGTTAAATGTTCAGAATTCTGTCTCTAATTGTTGTTGAGTTATGAAATAATATGTGTGAAAATTTTCAAATTTTGGAAAATTTAATTTAAAGTAAAAATTGAATTCTAAAAAAATATTATCAGTAAACGTTTTTGTACTTTTATTAGATATTTACGTGCTAATAAGTCTTGTTGTGGTACCTTGTAATTTTTGTCCAATTGTGAGTTTATTTTCTAATAAAATTTTAGAAATTTAGAGCCTGAATTTTCTGATAATATCTGTGGTTGTTCACGTACATATACCCTTCAAAGAGATGTAGGGATTTTTACTGCAATAAACAATCGGAGCATAGAGTGTCTGTCTTTTTTTTTCTCCTTATATATATTTTAGAAACTGACTCAATATGAAGAATATTTTGGCAAAATATGAAATAAATAGGCTATTTAAATGGTGAAATATCTCCGTTCCTGAACCATTTCGAGCAGGTTTACATCATTATTCATAAAGTAAGCCTTTACGTTTATTATTAGGATACTCATATGCGGATGTAGCCCGGCTGTTCAGAGGCTGAGGCAGGATGGCCCACCTGCCAGCATCGGATTCACAAATGCCATCCAGGACACCTGTCGGACTAGGACAGTCATTGCATTTATAGTACGCATAATAGGTTGAAGCCTGACTCAGTGTACTCGTCCCGGGTCCAGCCCTCTTGAAGTCAAGTCAAGTCTCTATATTTAATATCCTACAAATAAAATAGAATAAATCTGCATAATTAAACGGTATGTCAGCACCATCAAATTCTTACTGAATGCAAGAAGCAGATAACTCCATTTTTATACAATAAAATCTCGTTAATCCGGATACCGATAAACCGGACTTCGCTTAATCCGGACAGACAAAAAACCAAGAGTTTCGAAAAATTAAAGAACCTTGTTTGCATTAAAATAATTAAACTATACAAACAAATATTATTAACGATTACACATTTTCCTGTACTATACACTGTATTTAGGCTTATGCCCTTTAAATACATCATAATAAAAGTGTTTCGTTGCTATAAACGGAGTTTTAATGCACTTTCTGCTGTTTTTACGTCATTTCAGTTAATCTGGACTTCCGTTAAACCGGTCAACTTCTCCCCTAATTAGTCCGCATTACCGAGGTTTTACTGTATTGAAGGAAAAAAATAATTCTTACATTGCCTGGACTCAATACTGGTCACAATACAACACAACACAATTAACAACTCAGTATTCAGTCTTCGATCACACGCTCCTTCTTACTTGCAACTTTTTGCATGTGCAAGTAAAACGTCAAGTGAGGAGGTTATTTTCAAAACGACCCTTATCCATTCCCATAATTTTGTGAGAAATCATGAAAAATGTTTTTAGGTCTAAAATTTCTTATCAGCTAGACATGAGACATTATGAAACCAAAGAGATTGGATGCATTCAGAATCAAATGGAAGCATGAGACTCTTTGATTTCAAAGCAGGAACTAATATTCTGTCGCAATTTTGCCAGTTTCATTCCAATTGTCACTTTTAGCACAAAATTTTAGTGGTTTACAGGGCGTTCTGAAGCTAAATCATGACAGTTGTATCATAGTCTAGTAATATACAATCACGAAGCTCAATACGTAAAATATGCATCCATAGATAGTTTCTAACCACTAGGATCGCTAATATCGCCTCATTACAGACAATGAGAAATAGTACCCACAGTGTATTGTTTCTAGCAACCTCACAACTCAAGCTTGTGATTGTATATACTAACTAGACTGTGGTTGTATGCAGAGTTATACAGGGACATCATTTTATTTTTACTTCAATTTTTATTGTACCTGAGTTTTGAATGTACTTCACACCCACCCCTTCTACTAACGAAATTCAACCGTCCTCCACACAGATCCAAGACCGCATATGCAGTCATAGTAGCCTTACGGTGATAGTAAACAGTACGTTCCAAAAATATGTTCGCGTTTTCCAGTGACGAAAGAGCTTTCAATATTGAATCATTTTCGCACAGATACTGTCGTCCATTTGCCTACATCGTATCCCGGTTTCCCCCATCAGCTTTTATTCGCCAGCTAGTGGCTGGGCTGTCTTAGCTCTTTTCTGAGAACATTAATTTCTGTTAGGAATTGGATGTCTACGTAATATTATACAACTGTTTAAAATAACTTAAATAAAAGGGCTTCGTTAAGTAATTAACTGTCGCGTGATTTCCCTCCTTTCTACGACCCTACGAAATAACCACTTGGACGGACAGTATATAGTATGAGTAATTTTATCCTTTCGGATCGGGCAGAAGTGAAGATTGAATTTACACTACGTAAGGTACTCTTTTATAGAGTAGGTACAGAATCATTTCAACATGAGTTACTAGTACGAAAAACGAAACTGGTAATTGGAATTAAGTACAATAGTCTATAGTGCGATAATATGCACATTAGAACTGAAGCCTGTATCGAAATGAACGGCCACCATTTAAAAAAAATGTGTTTAAATATCCATATTATGATTATTTTTCAATTTAACTTCATTCTCTATATTGTACGCTAATGTGCTGTAGAAAGTATAATATACACTGCATAATGAATACGTCCACATGGACAGCTCAGTTCGTGAGTAAAAACACTCATTGTTAATATTGTACTGTATTTTGATTAAACAAAAACCTAATGAAAATGATCAAACTCAAAAGCGCAATATTTCCTAGTTTATGTAAATGGATGAACTACTTTTCTTCCCTCCTATACCTAGTGAAGTGATTTGTTTGTATATTACGCCAGTATCATCGAACTCCAGTCGTGGAAGGGGGAAGCAAACGGCGTTGATCCAGAGGTATAGGCAAGTTAATATTAAAAATGTTAGTAAAAATAAAATGATGTCCCTGTATTTGAAGAATGCATGGACACAGGAAGCCCATTTTCGTTATCATGTGGACAAGAGATGTTTTTGAGCTCAAATAAGCTGTTGCGTCTGGACCGGGCTAATAATTTCGCAATACTTACTGAATATTTTATTTTATTGGCGTTCGTTATAACATTTTACTGCAGCTGGGAAATAAAAAAAAAAACCTTGCCCAAAACAGAATATGTCCAGAATGAAATCTCCGTCGCCTTTGATAAGGAAGCTGAATGCACAGGAAACTGGGGTATTCGCAGATATCTGTCCCACAACTGTTTTGTTCTCCATGAATTTTATAGAATCTACCAAGAATCGAAGACTATTATCTGTGCATTTCGAACTGGGGGCTCAAAGTCAAGCAATAGACTGTATTTTCCATGTGCCCGTGACGTCGCCAGGATCAGAGCAAGGGGGTGCGGATGGGGTGCGAGCTGTAAAAATGTGGTACATAAAAATCCAAAATTTCTCTGATGCACTTGCGCGCATACTATACATCTGTTTATTATTATTATTATTATTATTATTATTATTATTATTATTATTATTATTGTTGTTGTTGTTGTTGTTCATCACATCCATAATGATACACTAAGGGATGTAGTTTTTTCACATCCAAGAAATTGTTTATTTGTTTTTCAATTTCATATTGTGGTATGCCGATAAGCAATATTTGACTATAATTATTTATTTACTGTGCCACCTTTGCTTATCTTAAAAGTTAATAATTTACATTAACGTTAAATATCAAGATCAACAGAAGCAGCCCCATCTAACGAAGTCAAAAACTGGCAAACACAGCCAACAAGTGCTTACAGTGTTTTAAAGTGTTCTATAACGTTTTATATTTCTTTGATTACATTTATAGTTTCACATCACTCTTAATTAATTTTAAATCTTTTAAATTGTACTACATGGACTGCAAGTGATTTTAATTTAATATAATATGTGTATCATAGACCAACTTAGGTTAAGTTAGAGCAATTCACATTAGCAAAATCATAATAAGTTCCATACCATAAGGCAAGGTTTTCATTATAAATGTTCATTTAACACTCTAAATCTGAAGATGATACAAATGTATCGAAAACGTTAATGTAAATTATTAACTTTTAAGATAAGTAAAGGTGGCACAGTAAATAAATAATTATAGTCAAATTGTTTGTTTTTGTTTTTCAAAAAACTTATGCCTAGTATTTTTCAATAAATTGCGCTTTGGGTGCAGAAAGGGGTGCTCGATTTTTTATGGTGCGCTTGCGCACCCTTTCGCACCCCTGGCGACGTCCCTGAATCCTGACTATTCTCCTCAATTAAAGTCAGCTGAGGCAGCCGGGATTACCAGTGCTTCATTTCAGTTCAGTGACTCGTGTGGTTTGTACTTTTGTACGTGACCTTGGGCCGCCAGTTCGAAATGCACAGATAAAAATAGTCGCTTTTGGTAAAGAGTCCTCACGTAAGAGTCTTACTCCATTTTTTGTACATTACCAATTTAATATCTTTATGACTCCTGTACTTTGAAAAGTGCCACTAAACAAAAGATAATAAGCTCACGAAGTCGCCTGGAAAGCGATATATTTGTACGAGTATGTTTCCGATTAGCCGTTATCTATAGCAGCGAAGAGCGCTGTGTCAATATACCGTATGTATTTTTCACGCCACACAATAAACATACCTGTTACGAACAATCTAGAGGAAGGAAATGCGTGCTGCGGTAAGTATGTGAGGTTTATCGGTCGATGACGAAACAATGTAGTACTACGGTGGGCTGCGCCTTCCTTCTACGGACCGACTCATCCTCCGACGCGCGGGTCAAGGGACTGCCTTGAACCCTGGGCGAGCACGTCCACCCAGTTCTCCCTGGAAGCTTCTAGAACTCCCGACGTAAACCAATGAGACTGTCCCTTCGTTAGTGCTACATGTAATTTTCCCCTTGTTAATCAATCTGAAATCTATCAGATTACCATAATCGCGAACGTCTATCAAATTAGTCTATGCTGAAATACGGAAATGAAATGAACAGTAAACGTAATTGCGACTCGGTTCAAGAAACTCGAAACTAGCAGCAATTATGTGCAAAAGGAAAATAAAAATAGTGTCAATACTACGACAGATTCATAATGTTAATAAAGTAACAAGATACAATTTATTTTGTTTTCCTCACAGAATATATCTGAAAAAAAAAACACCAAAAAAGATATAGCCTATAGAGTTCATTTATCTCCATAACAATTTAAGTATATTTATCATAAGTATCACCATCATAATCATTTCTGGTGAATGATAGACGGTCTTTCAATTCTTGAAATATCACAACTAGGGCTAAAATTTTGATGAAATTGCATCTTTTTTTCTAGTAAGCCAGAAACACAGCTACTTCAGTATTTATACGTTATGTGATAAACTGAGTGTTTTAAGACATATTTGTTTGGGCATTTTTTTTGCATTTTTTGCCTGTTTCAACTCATAAGAGCATCTTTTATTTTATTCGGTTATTTTTTAGGCATTTTCATTTATTTTGGCCATAAATCCTCATTATTAATGTAAAATAATGTTTATTTTCTTTGATATTTTCTTTACATATTTTGTCCATTAATATCCATTATTTTGTATAATATTTTAATCGTTTTTCTACACAAATATTGCCATTTTAACGTAGTACACCCTCACATAATGTATCAGTCCAACCACCCTTCAATATAGACTCCTCTATACCTGCTAATTCGGGATAAGAGTGATCTTGTGGTAGACTACATGGAAACTAAAAGTAAAGTAAATCCATGGTGCTACAGCCCATGAAGGGCCGAGACTGACCACCCGACTGCTGACCTCACGTCCACATGCCGACGCAGAGGTGAACGATCATACATGGAAACTACATCAGGTAAAATAATTAATTAAAGTGTACTACTTAGAAAAAATGATGTAAAATGTAATTTGATTACTAGTCTAAATATTAAGTAGTACAAAACTTCATTTCCTACTAAGTCAATTATGTAAAATCAATTTTTAGGGCATTTTTGAAAGATTTTTAGGTCATAAATGTATTGTTTTAGGACATTTTTTCATGATTTATAGGTCATCAAAATCCTAGCCCTAATCATAACCTATAAATGGTATATTTCCCTTTACATATTTGTACCCCGCCAAAAAAAAAAAAAAAAAAAAAAAAAAAAAACAAACAAACAAACAAACAAACAAACTTCGTTCATGGGTTTTTCTTTTACTGTCCATCGTTCCCATATTAAAATTCGATGGTGTTCGGGTAAAGGGGGTTAAGTCATTTTTCGTGCTAATTGGAATTTTGTTCCTCAGGGGAACACACAAGTTAAAGTCTACAAATGGGTGTGCAAAAAAAAAAATACTAGTTAGCATTTGATGTGTTTTATTTAAGTAGAAAATTATTTACAATAAGATTCCGATGTTTAATTTTCATTTAGGGGAGAGTCGGGTAGTATCGGACATCGGGTAATATCGGACAGTGAGTTTCTTTCATATACCACACGATAATAGTACCTGATTGACATGGTTACGTTTCTGTGATGTCGCATAGAGAAACGTAACCATGTCATTCAGGTACTACCATAAGGTGGTAGATGAAAGAAACGCACTGTCCGATACTACCCGATGTCCGATACTACCCGACTCTCCCCTAACTCAAAACTCATTTTTATAACACTTTCTCCCTTCACCCAAACACCATCGAATTTTAATGTAGAAATTACCTGACATTTTAAAACAATATAATTTCTATTCGTATTTCGTACTACCTGCCTTATATAACAGCTATTATGTGGTAGGTACTTATAGTAGTGAGTTCGAATCTCGTCTGTTAATTGTTAATATGATGCACTGCGTTATCTCAGTTGGAAGTTCGAAACCCTGCTGATCGCACATCAGAGGGATCCCGTATGTTCTGTGTAAGGGTTGAAACTGTCCGAAAGGGAAAAGGATTTCCCCTTGACAAGAGTAATACATTTAAAAATAAATTATTTCAATACAGAATTGTTATGTGAGAAAAATGTGGCCTTATAGACAGAAGTATTATTTTGAACTCAAATTATTTTACAAAATTTCAAGATCATAATTATATGCTGGATTGCATAGATTCTATGCCAGCCTAACCTTGACATAGAATAATTTTCTTCGTACAACATTTCGTTTGTGTTTCTATAGTCTGTTGCTTTCTAAATTTTTGGGACTGTCCTTTAAGTACTTTTAATTCTTGCTGGAAATAATAATTTAGACCTCACAATTTTCTTCTCAAGTTTTGGAAAGGTTATTGAACAAGAGTTATTTACTTTCCAACGATGCCTCTTATTATGATATTCTATACTCAATGATTCTATACAGGATGGGAAGGGTATATGTGCAAATATTTTGATATTTGTTCAAGAAAAATGCAAGTGAAACAACGCCCTATTTACTTTTTTCCTTGCCCTTATAATTTTTCCATAAATGTATCACGTGTTTTACGGTATGATATTTCATGAATGGTAGTACCACGAAAACGCCTGTCACTTTAGACTAAAAGCACGTCATTCGATATCATTATTATACTCCAGCATAAACAGTTAAGGATTCCAAATTCTAACGTATTACACACAGTACAAAATAAATCATGAATGTAATACCATGTGCTAATGTAAAAAGGTGATTGTGTTTGGATATACGATAAATTATTTGATAACCTGTTACACCACAAAGACCTTCATGGTAAGCCTGGACAGTAGACAACCCCCACAAACTTAGACCTCCGCGTAACTATTGAGGTGTTCGTAATTTCTTTACAAATTACAAATCGCCTGGAAGTATTAACTAACCTAAAAACATAGTATTTTTTCATGTCTAAAAAAATAACTTCGAAGATTGAGAAATTTGTTCCAACTATTCCCGATTACCTCTAACAATATTTGCACTTACACTCCTCCCACTCTGTATATATCTGCAGTGCTTGGGAAAAGTGGCATAAGTCAGTTTCCACAAACCTTTTTTGATAATTTATTGACAACTTACAGTGGTTTATGTCGATTTGATTTTTTTCTGTATGAATTATTGTATTGTGAGAAATACTTACGTATTTTTTTCCAAGCGAGCAGATGTTCCGTAAGCTGTCAATAAATTATCAAAAAAGGTTTGTGGAAACTGACTTGTGTCACTTTTCCCGAGCACTGCAGATATGTCCCTGAAACTAATAGACGAATTCCATCGGTTTTAAATAGATGAATACGATTTTATATTGAAATATTAAGCAAAATCTATATATCATGTCAATTACAGATATTTTTACGCATTTGAAACGTTAATGAAATTTTTCTCTTAAAAAATTTGCAAACTATCGATACCCAATTCCACAGTGAAGCTTTTTACATTGTTATTAAGATCTGGTTTTGTCTTTTAGGACAGAATTACTTCATTCGTAAATATGAAAGAACGAATAAACCAAATGTCAGCTGAATATTGAAAAAGAACATATTAAATTAGCACCTTATTTACTTAATTATTTTAATAATTTATATCTTCTTTTTATTTTCATTATGTTATGTACGTTTCGACTCTTTCAATTATATAATTTATTTATCTACCCATTTACTTATTTATTCAGTTTATATTTACTGACATTGTGTTCAAGTCTACGCGCTTATTCCATTATTTATTTACTTCTAAAGTAAGAAGAAAACCAGCGCTTGAAGAGTTCAAGTAGTATTTATAGAGCGTATCATTCAAAATATCTATACAAGAGCATTGGCCTATAGAAACCCATAAGGAGGTCTGTTTCACAATTCCAGTTCTCTCTTTTGGCCAGAATAGAAACAAAGCGCAGTTATTGCCCGGGTAACCGAGTTCAACGCACTTGACATAGCCAAGCACAATGCCGCATCAATTCCCGTGCGCTCCGATTTCAATGGCAATGAAATGTGTTTCAATAATTTCTCGTTCAGCGACGGTGTGAACGAATGGAAAGTTTTAACGGAGTTTTAATGGGAAAAGGAATAAGAGGGTGTAATCAACACAACACGGCTTAAGGCTCATTTTTATTTATGATGTCATAACAATAGCGACTATCCCATGAGGAAATTTAATGACTCAACAGGAATCTATAGACTGCTTAATGTTAGATTTCGTAAGTATAACAGCGTGGAGTAAATGTTAAATATTCTTTTCAGTGCACAGAGTTATTGTAATTTTAAACATGCTGTGTCGATATATTCTCGTATTTCGATAGTTTCCGGTGAATATTATTCTTATAATGCATACAATGTGAAAATATAGGCAGAGACAAATATAACTACGAAAGTCCACAGCTACAAATGTAGCTTTTAAAGCAAATTTTCAGTTGTATAATTATATTAGCACAGCAAATATTGCACATTGGCTAATACTACCTTTTTCCAGATGACTCATTAAAATGATTTGAGATATAAACGCTTATGATATTCATCGAGCCAGAGTCGTTAATTCGGCACGAGTGTTACTAATTTCATATCTAGATATTTTACTTGAAATTCAGACACAGAAATGAGCAAACAAGAGCGTAAATGAAATAAAAAATGTCCAATTTATAAAAAAATCAGCTTCGTCGTCCTGGGACATCGTTAATAAAGAGTATTTTTCCAGAGGTACTGGAAAATTAAATTTATCTTAAAAGAACTTTCTTTTTTAGAAATATTTAACTTATTTTATCTTTTTATCATCCTGGGACATCGTTAGCCGAGCGTAAAAAGTATAGGTTTTCCATTCCGGAGACCTAAAAATATTGTTCCCATGCTTTGTACTTCAAATTAAATTTATCTTAAAAGGATTATTATTATTATTATTACTACTACTACTTAAATTTTCCATATTCTTTTGAGTGATTATTTAACTTATTTTATCTTTTTAATGTTATATTTTTGTATTCGATAATGGTATATCTATAATTCATAGATATCAAAAGATAACTCGGTTAAGAGCTATTATATATATTCTTAAAATTTTTCTTAATTAAAATGTCTACAGTAAAAATATTGTTTCATTATATGCTTTGTAATTCACTGCGGGCTTGCACTATTTCATTATTGCCATTATTCAGGATAACAGGCATTGGATTATTATTATTATTATATGTATTTAGGGAAAACACGGGAATATTATTTTGGATAAATCCCGAAAAGACAAAGTATTATGATTATTACTAATTTGTACGAAATTATAAAAATTGGAAATCCTTCGAAGGGGTGGAAAATATCTTGGAGCAACAGTGACAAATTAAATGACATTCGGCAGAATAAATATGGGAAATGCTTTTATCATCCAGTCTGCTGTCAAAAATCTGAAAGTTAGAATTTATAAAACAGTTATATTACCGGTTGTTCTTATGGTTGTGAAACTTGGACTCTCACTTTGAGAGAGGAACAGAGATTAAGGGTGTTTGAGAATAAGGTTCTTAGGAAAATATTTGGGGCTAAAAGGGATGAAGTTACAGGAGAATGGAGAAAGTTACACAACGCAGAACTGCACGCATTGTATTCTTCACCTGACATAATTAGGTACATTAAATCCAGACGTTTGAGATGGGCAGGGCATGTAGCACGTATGGGCGAATCCAGAAATGTATATAGAGTGTTAGTTGGGAGACCGGAGGGAAAAAGACCTTTAGGGAGGCCGAGACGTAGATGGGAAGGTAATATTAAAATGGATTTGAGGGAGGCGGGATATGATGATAGAGAATGGATTAATCTTGCTCAGGATAGGGACCAATGGCGGGGTTATGTGAGGGCGGCAATGAACCTCCGGGTTCCTTAAAAGCCATTTGTAAGTAAGTATTATTATAAGTATTATTATTGTCTTATATTTTTATACTTCTAATTTATTTTGGCCTATTACCTTTTGTTAGAATGTTAAATCTGATTTCTAGAGCATTATATTATGATTATCTATTTCAGTTTTATGCCTACTTTACTTTCTTTACTAAATTTTGATGCTATTATAGATTTACTTTTAATTGGTACTCCCGGTACTTATGTTTCTACTGAGAGTATTAGTGCCTACAGCAATTTGTTTTATTTATCTGTGTTAAGACAAAAATAATCTTGACATGGATAATAAGTTCGAGAAGAATTAAAAAGAACGCTGGGTTTGAATTCGTGAATCTCAATTTAATACCACCAAGAACAAGAGGGAAGTAAGAAGAAATAAGGAATAAAAAAAAAACAAGAAAAAATAAAACTTCCGAAAGTAGTCGATATTCCTCAGAGCGGTAACTGGCGACATCGAAAACGAAAACATATTTCCCTTCGCCTGAGCTCGAACCTGTAATCCCATGATGTTTCATAAGAAAGTCATAAGTGAAACGGAGACTGTCACTTGTTACACGAAATGGCCGGCAGCGTGACGCGAGTTATTCAGTTCACCTACCTTCCAGAGCGTTCTCGATCTTTATAACACACATTTTTTAATCCTCCTTCCTGCTTCGCGTCTTTTCTCGCATCAAATTGCTTCCTGTTGTCATCTCTGTCTGCACAGAGTCTCGTGATCGCTCAGTCTCGCTCGACATTATCATTGTTATTCAGAAATTATCCGTACCGTCAATCTATATCAGCAATTCATTAGGTAAGATGGTAATCATGTGAGACTCACATCTTCCTTCTTCTCAAACGAGGAAATCTCCCGTCGTCGCTGTGATATCGGCCTGCCTCATCCCATCCAGTCAATGAACCCATTCGCCTGTCCCGTTACTTGGCGAGCGAGAAAGAGAGGATCCGACCTCTGCTGGTGTTTTCCTCCTCCTCCTCGAGGCTCAGTCATTCACTCTGCTAGTAGCAAGGTACTTGCGGCTGCAACTGCCATCAGATAGTTCTGGAAATTATCTAGCCTACCCTGAACCAGTAAGTCCTTGAGGCTAAATTTCTTTCCCCTTCACTAGAACTTCTCTTTCATACTAGAATGTTCCTCTAAATACAGACGTGGACAAATTATTAACAATATTGACAATTTTTATAATTCTATTTACAAAATTTGACTTTTCAAATAAAAATTTTAAATTGAAGAGTCAAATTTTGTAAATTTTCAATTTAGTAATTTGTAAATATGCAGAACATCTTCAGTTTTGGAATTTGTAAATATGCTAAAATATCAATTGTAAAATTGAAGAGTCAAATTTTGTAAAAATATATAATTAAAAATCTTCAGTTTTGCTAATAAATTTGTAATTAAAAAATATGAACCGTAGTCTAAACTGAAGAGCCAAATTTTGTAAAAATTTATAATAAAATCTTCAGTTTTGCATAATAATTTGTAAATATGCAAAAATATCAATTGTTTTTTGAAGAGCCAAATTTTGTAAATATTCAAATACAAATTTTCAATTTTTCTAATAATTTGGAAATACGCAAAGATGTCACTGTAGCCTAAATTGAAGAATTATTTTGTAAAATATATAATAAAAATTTCAATTTTGCTAATAATTTTCCATTATCTGTATTTTCTAGGACTTATTTTAGTGCAAGGGAGGCAAATACAATACAATAAAACAGCTAGGCCTATTAAAAAGATGAACCAAGTTCATAATGTCAGGGTTTTTTTACATATTTCAAACAAAAAGGTTTTATTATTATTATTATTATTATTATTATTATTATTATTATTATTATAGCTCAGCTGGCTACGGACTGAAAGGTCCGAGGTTCGATCCCAGGTGGTGACAGGATTTTTTCTCGTTGCCAAACTTTCAGAACGGCCCCGAGGTTCACTCAGCCTCCTATAAAATTGAGTACCGGGTCTTTCCCGGGGGTAAAAGGTGGTCAGAGCGTGGTGCCGACCACACCACCTCATTCTAGTGCCGAGGTCATGGAAAGCATGGGGCTCTACCTCCATGCCCCCCTAGTGCCTTCATGGCATGTTACGGGGATACCTTTAATCACGCGCAAAATTATCATAAAATAATATGCAACTTTATTGATGGTCCAGTCATGCAAGATGCAGTGCAACGTGCCTACGCAACCTTCACGAATCTGCAAATATAATTAAGTAGAGTAAACTGGAGTACACGGAGAATTAACGGTGTGCGGGCAGACTGATTCCATTTGACCCATGCGCGCTGCTCATTTGTTGAGAATCCTCAGTCTGGGTCTCAAAACTGTTAACACTGTGATCCACTGCCAAGATTTAGCTTCTTTCTGATCACGGATCTGGGTGAACGAAATCTGTCTCGTAAATTCTCCCACGATGGTGACCATTAAGCGAGACTAGTCTCAGGATCGTTCCAAAACACATCTATTGCCAAGATGGCTCACAAGGTACGGGCAGCATTGAACTGTATTGTTTTCTTCAGGTCTTTGTGGTACTGAATTGCATAATTGCTTTACTTTTCTGTGTCTAGCGTACAATGATAATGCAGAACAATAACATCAGGGTTTTCAAAAGTCAGATGTAGCTTCCATCGCTCATTTTTTCTTCATTTTGTACACAATCTTAAAAATTCTGACATTAGCAAATTACTATAGTCTAGTATATACAATCACGAAGCTTGAGTTGAAGGGTGCTGAACAATAGTTGTGAGGTCCGCATTTCACGAGAAGATCAGTTTGGCAGTTTTCCCCCACTATAACCTACCCCTGGAATCGGCGGCCATAGACTGAGTCTTGATTGTCCCAGCCGGCCAATTGACAACCCCATCCACCTCTATGGATGCATATTTACTAAGTATTGATCCTTCAGTGACTGTCTATACGATAGACTGTGATATTATGTATCTATGGATGCACACTCCATTGAACTAAAAATAACAACTTGATATTACATAAGGGGATTTTCACCAAAAATAACAACTTTTTGAGAGCATGTTTACTATGTAAAGGACTAACAAAATCCAAATTTTGAACTCCCAAATGTTTTTGGCTTTTGATCTTTTTTAATTCTTTTTAGAAATATTTTCAAACCCAAGTTTTTAGTAGAAGATCTCAATTTTTAAGCTTCGTTTTTTTTTTCGGTTACAATCACAAGACATAGTGAAACATTAATTCTATGCATCCATTTTCTCATTTATTCACTTCGGAATTTTCTTTGAAATTTTAAAAATGTTATTATTCCTATAATTCACGAAAAAAAATATTAATAAAATAAACTAGAGGCATTTCTCACAAAATAAATGGATATAAACATGCAGCTATCTCATAAATACTTGCAGTAAAAATTTCATCCAGACTGATTAATATTTGGCATAAAAAAGTTGGTACTGAATCAAGAAAAATAAACTTACAGAAAAATGGATTTGAAAGTAAAACAGGAGCATTATATTGTTAATTCATGAACATCTGTGTGAGTCAGGATCGTTTCTCTCTGGAAACTCTGCGACAGCTCTGATAATGGGCAATTATACGTCATATCTCTTCAGAATGTAAATTAGAATGCCTGCACGGATGGCGTGCCCAACTCATTTTCACTGCACTTCTCTGTAATTTCGTTTTACTTTCTTTCCAACGCACGATGAGCTCCTAAAGATGCTGTAATTATACTATGTACAGAAGCACAAATATTATTGCATGAAGAAAGTGACTCTTTGGACGTCACTATGGACTGTCTCATAGTCACGAACACTTTGTGAACATCTTTATTTGCTACAAACTTTGAATAAAATGTTGAATATGAATTAAAACTCTGACCGATCGCTGTGTATACATGTCAGAGGAAGCGATGATGCCATAGACAAATACATTAGAAGACATAAAACTCAATATATACAATCGAGATACTATTGAAATTGTAAGCGAATGTTATTGTAACTGGTAATAAAAATCGGAACTCATGTTGTACTGCCCGATCAATAGTAAAGGTATCCATTATGCCAACAATTTTTTCTTCCATATTTTTCCCCAAAGATAACGATTTATCTGTTTAAATGAAATGTATAACCATAATGTCCGTAACATATGTTTTTTTGTTTAACATTTGCATATGAATAGTGTATAGGCCTAATGGTTGAACATTGAACTGAAAGTATGCAATTCTCTTTGATTTATCAGTTTAAATGAAACAATATGTTTAACCAAATGTGCTAACAAAGCTGCTATGGTTTTTTTTGACTAAAATTTTGTTTAATATGTTATAGGATGCATAAAAAGAATAAGAAAAAAAAAAGCCATCAAACGAATTGCGTATCACACTTTAACTTAAAATCTCAGAAATTTGAAATGACAATAAATCTGAATTTCACCTTTTCTCCCAGTACTGACATTTTGTTTTATTACCCTACCCGTCTATCGACTTCCCATATTGAAACTATACACGTGGTGTTTCTCGCCAACATTCCCTAACATCTGGCCAGCTGAACAAAGGGACTGCCCGAATTCATATCGACTACTTTGTCTCAGAATAAAATATCTAAATTTGCCTAAACAAAAAGACGATTTTATATTTCTGACTTTAAAAGTGGTCCTCATTCAAAAAAGTTTGAGAAACGCTGGCCTAAACAAAAAGACGATTTTATATTCCAATAATTAATAATAATAATAATAATAATAATAATTAATAATAATTATTATTATTATTATTATTATTATTTAAAAACTGGCAAATTCTGTAAATAATGGTTTTCATAATTGTTTAAAACTGTCAGATTGGCAAGCACTTGGCAATACTCTATAATCAGTTTTTCCATCATTCCCATCGGAACACAGTAGTAACACCCCGACCCTAATGCGGCAAACTGACAAACTTCCAAGATGATACACATTTAATTATAAGAATTAAATCCATCTGGTTGATGCTATGTTGAAGATACGGACGGATTTGAATCCTGCCTATGTTAGTCTGTTGTTCTATATTCGTTAAGTTTTAGGTCAAGAATACTGGGTTCGAAAATTGAAAGGGAAAAATAAATCTACATACAGGCCTATAGGAGTGGAAACTTTGCATTTTTTTGTAAATTTTGCATTTTTATAAAAAATATATATATAAGCAAATGAAATTGTAGGTCTACCTGATTTCTCATTTGCCTCGCCGAGCTTCCAGCCATATTACGACGAGAAGAAAGAAGTTGCACATCCTTGCATCGTACGACCCTTCCTTATCTTCATGATCACAATTTTCTATGTATTACTTTTGTTATTTTTCTTTTCTTTCTGTTCGTCCGTTATTTTTTTTTTCTTTTTTTATAAAAGTTTCTTGTTTTCTTTGATTACTCAACTTTTCCCTTTTATCTTTTCAATTTCTCTCTAAGTTTATCTTTCTTTTTAAATTTACCTGACATATTTAAATTTACCCTTATAATTTTTAAGTCAAATTATAGACTTTATTTCGGTATAATAGTACATTTTGTTTCCTATAATGGTTTTTTAGTAATTAAGATGCAAAGAGTATGTTTGTTTTGAAACGAGTTGTATGTTGAGAATTCATAATTGTTTTCATACTGTAGCGTCTTAATTGTTCAGTCTGTAGGCAAGTTTCTAAGACTTTTTGGTTGACCATATTTCTAACTTGAAATTATTCTGTAAGTATTCATTTATGGTTATATAAGTGAGGAGTTTTACTGACCTGAATTGTGAGATGTGCTTTGCAGACGCGAAAGTATTGATTTTTCCTATGGCACAAACGTCATTGACCTTGATATAATCTACAGAATAACATGAACATTAGTTTTGATACAACCTGGAAATTGATTTAGAATTGAAAACGAGATGACAAATTGAATTTATTTGAATATTATTTTACAATTAACGTTTTATTATAGTAACAGAACATAACCTTTGTGACTTGTATTGGTTTTTCTTCAGCCTTTTGTGACTTTTTTGTCTTACGTAATTCTTTTCTATTGCATATCCGAGAATAATCGATACTTAAAAGGTTTTATAACGGTAACAAGAAAGCTGACCTGTCATATTCCTGAACAGTTGTAACCTGAGTCGTCATTGGCTAAAAGACCCCTTTTCCTTTAATGAGTAGGTGTACTTTTTTCGTTTTATGACATGCATTAAATCTGCTACCAGGTGTATAATTTTTAACTACATTTCAGACCTTTATTTCGAGCATAAAATAATTAAAAAGACCAAGCTGAAGAGTCTGTTTATAACACCGGCATTAGAGATGACAAGATGACACTCGAGGCATATTTTGTGGTCCATTCAACGTCCGAAAATAGAAAGGCCTGGCACAGTTAAAATGTCTTTTGTTGACATACACGCCTAACTGTACAAGAGCTGCGAAGATTTACGATATGGGAGAGAGCTACTTGTAGCACATAATTGTTTTTAAATAGCCTTTCCTGGATTACTAACAGCCACAAATCTACAGGTTCTCAAATATGGGTCAAGAAGAATGGCAGAAACAAAATTTACTGTTAAGGCTTTGGACCACACCACTCACTTTCTCGTACTTTCTAATTCCCGCTCGACACAGTAACACAACTCACTACTTCGACACAGCATGCTGTCGAGGGCTCTCGGATCACGGTTTAGATTCCTATCGACGTTATTGTCTCACGATCGTAAGCACACGACTCACGGGAACTTGTTAATAAATTGTTTTAGTAGCTAATACACTTCATGAAGCGCGATAATACGTTCAAATCCCACAAATTTATCTTCAGATCTGAAAACTGAACTAACAGTGCAACAGTTACCACAAAATAGTCTAATGCTGCTACTGGATCCTGATAGTGAGTAAAAGAATCGTAACCTTTATTGGATACGCATGATTTGTATTTCTGTCTGCAGTATATGAAAAAAAAAAAAAAGAAGAAGAAGCTGCAATAAACAAAACTTTTGTCAAACATTTATTTCTTGAAATAACTCTCCAAATTTTGGAACACATATATTTAAACTTTTTCTTTGAGAACTATCTGAACTATTGAAAGGTTTGTAAACTATAAACACTATTCAGAATTCAAGATTACATTTCGAAACGAATACGAACAGAATCACAAAAATAGGAAATGCAGAAATGTTGGTGGAAATCTCGTCTAACACTTGCTTTGTCCACAAGACTTTCTCATAATCTGACGAGAATATTTTTTTTACACCACCCCGATGCTAAAATACATATATTTTTTTTTAGTTGCGAATAAGCCCACTTAGGCAGTGCTATAATGGTAATTTTTTTCTTGGCCATACACTCCACCCCTTGTTTTCTCCCTTGAAATATATTTTACCCCCTCACCCCATCTCTCCGACTGTCATTAATGATTTTTTTAATATTAAAGAAGAAGTAAAGAAATTGTTTTGCTGTACAACAAGCTTGATGTAAAGACTACACCATGTAGCACCACCGTAGAAGCACACTTGTCTCGATGAATTTTGGAGTGTGTATTTGCAGCACTTCTTGTTTTCAACTGCAGAGGTGGACAATTTTTGTTTATGAACATCAAACAAAATACATTAGGAACAGCAAGAGATGATCTAAGATCTGTACAGATCTCCGCGTATAAAAAGTAGGCACCCATATGCCGTATGGCTCCATACAGACAAAATTTTCTTTTTCCCCATACGATTAATTAAAAAAATAGGTTCCCAAACGATGTATGGCCCCGTATGGCCTCCATGACAGCACTCCATTTAGTACTACGTAAACTACTTAGAGGTGTTTCTTTGCCTTTCTTTTCGTCCATAGTTTTCTCATTCTTTGCCATGGGCTTCTTTTCTGTCTTCAGTCCATGTAATTCCTGTCTTTTTTCCTTCGGTTTTTCCTCTTTGTCAACTTGCCATTTATGAACTTTGATTTCAAAGATCTCTCTATTTAAGATGACTTCATGTGTGATTTCTGCCAATTTTAAGTCATTTTTTGATTTCGCTAATCCATTTTGTAGTACCTATCTCTTTGTTGTTTACTCCTATCTTCATAAAATTCAACTATTTGTTCCGTGAGACGTTGGAGTTCATTTAAAATTATTATTATTATTACTATTACTATTATTATTATTATCACCATCATCATCATCATCATTAAAATTCTGATTACCCCGAGCTCACCTACATGATACAAGAAAAATAAACTCTGGAAGTTTAAGAACTCATTTTTTATAACTTCGGCTCTAAAAGATGAGGACAAACCAATATGCTCCTTACAGGACAAGAACCCCAGATACTCTAGCTCGATAGCTTCTTTGGTTTAAACCCATATCTGAATGTTTTGCAGAACAAATCAAATTTTAGATGATCACAGGGCGATGCTCCCAAGAGCACTCCTCGACTTAGGCCCCTAATGTTGTCATGGTGTATGAAAAACTATAAAAGAAACTGCATGAATTCAGATTGCTATAGATTTGGTCCTAATTATGGTAGAGTTTTTCTTAAATTTTTTGTGCTAAAAGGGGAACTTTAGATTATTATTACACCACATTACAATGGCGCACTTTATTGATTTTCTATAGCCCTGATGGTAATGAAATTTCAACCACTTGTTGTCAGAGGAAACTAAAGTAAAACAACTAGCATATCATTTTAATATGTCCATTATTTTTGCACTAGAGCTCAAACGATTATTCATTGTTAAAAAAATTACCTTTTTTTCCTTCTAGAAAAATGAACACAAATCAGAATCTTTTAAAGATATTTTAAAATGACTAGGGTCATTAAGACTAAAACATATGTATTAACAAGCCCTATAAATTTTATAACATTAAGTTCAATAGATTATCAGAAGAGTGTACCGATAAAATGAATTTAAAAATACAACTTTAAAATTTATAAATTAATTTATAGCTTACGATGCAGTAAGTAACAGTCCTTCTATGTCCCTTCAAATGTCAAAAGTTTCTTTATTGAGCACAAAAAAATTAGAAAGTTACCATCATAAGGATCAAATCTATGACAATTTGATTAATGTAGTTTTTTTTTTTTTTTCTAATTTTTCATACATCATAACAACCACAGTCTAGTATATTACAGCCACGAAGCTCAATACGTAGTAAATATGCATCCATAGATAGTTGCTAACCACTACAGTCGAGCCGTTCTTATTTCCGGCGTGGCCACGCCTTCTCGACTTTTGGCGCGAAGAAGGTAGGCAATAGCGGTGTTGCTAAATCTCTGTCAAGCCAATAGTGAACGGACGCAGTTCTAATAGCTGGTTGTCGAACAATCAGTCGGTATTGTTGTTAGTGCTGTGTTATCGCTGAGTTTTCAGCATCACTATGCCGCGGAGGAGTCGGAAGACGATCAATTCGCAAAGCAGAAAAATGATTCTTAGCGTTAGAGATTATTTCGAAAATGAACGTAAAATAAGAGTAGTTTATTGCCTTTAATGCAAGTGGTGCAAAGAACAGCTGATGCGTGTGATGTGAACAAGTTCACGGTTTCTCAAATAACGACAGAGAAATACGGACAATGCGGCAAAGAAGAAAATAAACTGAGAACTATGGCGGCGGCAGGTACTAACAATGATTGTAGCGATCTAGGCGTAGGACCTCTAAATTGAACAATACCGTTAGGCAAGGTTCTTCGTGTAATTTTTTTATGTAGCAATGACATCATGACAAAATTTTTAATACTAACATATTAATACTTAATTTACCGGTTTTGTGGTTTTAGTTATTCATTCACATAAAAAATGTTTATTTATTATATTTTACAGCTTTCTCCCATTTTAGTAATTTCTAATATTGTTTCTGTATTTACGAAAATCGTTACTTCAAATGGTCGGAAAAACCAATTACAGCACAACATGGTAAGTCTTCTGTGTCCTGGGATGCTAGGATCAACAATAACAATAATATATAATATTATGTATTCATATATTACTAATTATTTATCGAAGGAAATAATTTTTCGTTGATGTTTAAGACTAGACATGTGCTAAAACTTCGTTAAGAGTACAAGGGTAGCAGTGTTGTCAGATCTTTAAAAAATATTTCCGGAGGTTATAATGAAAAAAATCCGGAGATTTGTCCACAATTTCCGGAGGCACTTTCGAAAATCACATAAAATGTTATTTTAACCTTCTATTACAAAACATGAACCTATAATAAAAAGATTTCTACTTTAATTTTTTTAATCACCAATTTGATTAGTAGTTACCACCTTCTTCTCCTCATAGATGTTTCTCCAGATCAGATATGTTCATTTTTACGTGTTACATATTTTATATTTAGGGAAACTTTAATAGTCAAGTTATAAAATATTAACAAAACTTTAACTATATAATGTTCATCTATCAGTTTTAATGTATGCCAGAGATTGATTTTTCTAAAAAAGTAAATAATTTCCTACATTAAAAAATCCGGAGATTACAACATTATTTCCTATTTTTCCGGGAAGTTAAAAAATTCCGAAGATCTCCGGAAATTTCCGGAGACCTGGCAACACTGAAGGGTAGACTTGACAACGCAGTAACATCCACTGTGAGCGGGAAGCGGTATGTCGTCTGCATAACCTTGACGACAACCACTGCCAGTGAAGCAGCGTGTCAGCTGACCAGAAGCTGTCGTGTGATTTGCTGCCGGAAATAAGAACGGCTCGACTGTAGGATCGCTAATATCACCTCATTACAGACAATGCGAAATAGTACCGGCACAGTCTATTGTTCCTATCAACCTCACAACTCAAGCTTTGTGACTGTATATACTAGACTGTGATAACAACCATCTTCCCTTAGTATAACGCCTGCATGTTGCAACAGACACACACATCAACACCATTCATGTGATACAAAACAATGACAGGCAATTCTGTTTCCTGCTATGAGAATATTAGAATATTAATATTTAGAAAGTGATGTTCAAATTTCGGGATGGAATTAGGAATGCTGTTATAACGGAACACAAAATTGAAGAGCAAGTGCCATACTTCGCAGCACTGCTTCAATTAATGGAAGATTGACCCGGGGGAACGGAACAGAAATACATACCTTTAAATGCGTATTTCTTTGGCCCACCTGTTCCACGCACAAGAGCTGGGGGTCAGTGACACCGTCCGCAAGAGCGAGCTGTGAGGACTCACGTCTCAGATGCTCTTCTAGAAACCACAAGACCCATTCCACCCCGGAAATACCAGCGCCTTTTGTATCGTTTCAAGGAAAGAGCCCCGTGTATAAATTGCAGGAAAACCTTCTTCGACATCCCACAGTGTAAACTAAAAAGAATTCTGAGATACATTGGCCTTACTGGACAAAAAAACATCGCCGAGATACTCATACTTTCTGCATGAATACTTAGGCCCGATTGTATAAACCATTTAATCTTAGATCAGAGGTTAAATTGATCCTTGTTTCAGCTGAACTTGGAATTTTGTGTTGTATAAAGTCTAATCTGAGATTAATTTGTCTCAAACTAAAGTCAACTTTGACTGAAGAAATTTCTCCGATTAAGTTAGATGATCCAAGTTCAGTTATTTCTTTTCTGTTTGAAATATACGAGTGACAAATTGTGCAAATAAAATATCCATTATTATTAATATTAATAGACATGATAGGTACATTTATATATATTTCTTTCAATTTCTTGCCTTAATACACAAACAATCATATTTTATAAGGCTCTATCGTGTTCAGTAGTATCAAATAACATAACCTATAATTATATTATGTTTATAACAACCATTAATAATTAATGGAAATGATAGGTACATTCATCAATTTTCAATTAACTGTATTACTAAACGAAAATTGTGGTTTTATAAAGATTTATTATGTTTAGCAGTATCAAACACCATAACATGATAACAACTCGGAGAACAGTCAACCTTCTTCTTATTGTCCGCCATTATTTACATTGAACAAAAAACCAGTGTCTCCAACAGAGTGTACGGAAAGTCGCCAAAAAGTAGTTGTAAAGTCGCTAGATTTCTCATTATCAACAAAGAAAGATTAAATTTTGTCACTATGGGGTGCTAAAAAGGTCACTAAATCCCTATTTAAGCAATATAAAAGTTAAAAGAAATTGTTGTTCAAAAAGAGTTAAAGTCGGTAGATTGGCAACACTGAACAAACCTGTCCGCGCATCACCTATTTCACCTGTTTATGCGATGTTGCCAAATCCTTTTCACGTGAACTTAGATTGCATTTGAACCAAGGTAATTTGATCGCAGAAAAGTTTTATACAATAGAAAAAGTGTCTGAACTCGGTTCACTTTTCGATCTTCGATCAAAGTTGATCTTTAGTCAGGGAGTTTTATACAATTGGGCCTTAAAGCTTCGATTGACAAAACTTCATTTCTCACACTTGTTTATTAAACCGTGTCGGACTGTAAAGAAAACAATTATCGCAGTAAATCAAGATTTCAGGTATAACTCCCTGTAAAGTTGATTTGAATAATTTCGAGGGAAAAATTGTTCCGGAGCCGGGTATCGAACACGGGACCTTTGGTTTAACGTACCAACGCTCTACCACTGAGCTACCCGGGAACTCTAACCGACACCGATCCAATTTTTCCCTCTATATATTATTTGCAGTACTTAGTACTTTATACTCTAGAGAAGTAAATTAATGACAAGACACGCAAATCACCCATTTCATAGGAAAAAATTGGATCGGTGTCGGTTAGAGTTCCCGGGTAGCTCAGTGGTACAGCGTTGGTACGTTAAACCAAAGGTCCCGGGTTCGATACCCGGCTCCGGAACAATTTTTCCCTCGAAATTATTCAATTATCGCAGTGTCCATATTTTATATACCGTACAATATTATAAGTATTGTGAAATTTTAATTTTCCTACCAATTTTTTTTTCTATTGTACTATTAAAATTATAGCATATAGCCTATTAACCTGTTGTATTCTATAGGAAATTTTGCGAATTTAAGGGTTAACTTACTTACTAAAACATAAACAAATTTAAATTAAGTAACGCATATCCAGGCAATGGAAATATAAAAATTGGAGATTTATCCTTCGAAGGGGTGGAAAAATTCGAATATCTTGGAGCAACAGTAACAAATATAAATGACTCTCGGGAGGAAATTAAACGCAGAATAAATATGGGAAATGCGTGTTATTATTCGGTTGAGAAGCTTTTATCATCTAGTCTGCTGTCAACAAAATCTGAAAGTTAGAATTTATAGAAAAGTTATATTACCGGTTGTTCTGTATGGCTGTGAAACTTGGACTCTCACTTTGAGAGAGGAACAGAAGTTAAGGGTATTCGAGAATAAGGTGTTTAGGAAAATATTTGAGGCTAAGAGGGATGAAGTTACAGGACAATGGAGAAAGTTACACAACACAGAAATGCACGCATTGTATTCTTCACCTGACATAATTAGGAACATTAAATCCAGACGTTTGAGATGGGCGGGGCATGTAGCACGTATGGGCGAATCCAGAAATGCATATAGAGTGTTAGTTGGGAGGCCGGAGGAAAAAAGACCTTTGGGGAGGCCGAGACGTAGATTGGAAGATAATATTAAAATGGATTTGAGGGAGGTGGGGTATGATGATAGAGACTGGATTAATCTTGCACAGGATTGGGACCGATGGCGGGCTTATGTGAGGGCGGCAATGAACCTCCGAGTTCCTTAAAAGTCATAAGTAAGTATGTGTCTATATCTTATTATATCTACAAGTGTATATTTATTGTCATCATTAGTCTATAAGTTTCAATTTGTTATGATTAGTTTAAATTATAATTCTAATATACTATAGGGTTTATAAATATGGAATAAATACTACTACTACCCAGGCAAAAGAAATGCATACATACCCAGGTAATAAATTATTCTTTTTTAAATAATGTTCTTATTGTATTTATATTTGGTAGCCACTATGAATAAAGAAAAAATTCAGATTGGAAGGGAGGGTAGGCCTATTAAAATTTTTATGCTCGACCATGCCGAAATGTAGTAATTATACACAGTCCTTTAATGCATGTCATTAAAGTACACCTATTCATTAAAGTTCAGGTTTTCGATTATTCTCGGATATGCAATCGTAAGACAACGAGGGAAACGTCATGGAGGCTGGAAATCCAATACTGTCGCAGAAGGTTATGTTCTGTTACTATAATAATTAGCGTTAATTGTAAATAATATTCAAATAAATTCAATTTGTCATCTCGTTTTTCAATTCTAAATCAGTTTCCAGATTATATCAAAATTAGTTCATGTTATTCTCTAGATTATATCAACGTCAATGACATTATTGTTCCTCGGAAAAAATCAATACTTTCGCGTCTGCGCACATCTCACAATTTACGAGCTATGCACAAGGTCACTTCCGCTCGTCAGTGAGATGCGAATAAAATGAATACTTCTGAATAATTTCAAGTTAGAAATATGGTCGAGCATAAAAAGTCGTATGAAACTTGCCTATAACGGTAATTAAGACGCTCGTATGAAAATAATGAAACTCGCTTGCGCTCGTTTCATAAACAAACATACTCGCATCTTAATTACTATCATTATAGGCTCGTTGCATAATGTACTATTATTTTACTTCAGAAAAATATAGTTTTATAGATGGTTCCAGAATGAATCAGAAGTCAAATTATTGGCGGTTCTGTACGGATAAAGACAAACATTTTAATAAGTCACTTCCGTCCATCAATAATCACATCCTTGTCTAGTTTCCACTTGGTTCAGGATGGGTTTTAGACAGACCTCTGTGAGTAGAAAGCTGGTCAAACTATTTGCACTAGAGAAATGTTTCCCCAGACGTTTATTTATTGCAGCGTTTAACTTTTCGTGGGAAAGAGAACTCAAACAATTTGGGATGGTCGGTTTTGATTTATGAGTTACTTGTGCTGTGACAAGACACTCCATATAAATACGGGTGATGGGTTTTCACTCTTCTTTGTAGTGGAATCGCCATGAAGACAGGCCATCATCCTTGGAAGCCATTCAGTGGTCATTCCCCCCATGTTTGTGTTGTGGAGGTAAGCCATGGTTAGACGTCCTTCCCCTCCCCCCACGCGCCAATATGAACCCTGGTGAACTTGGGCTCATTCTCCACGGCGTTGGTATTCCTGGTATACTTCTCCTCTTTCCTGGTGTTGCGGTCTCCACTATCCTCTCATCAGCCCCAAGTCCCGTAGCTTTCTTGGAACTCGAGCTGGAGGTAAGTAGAGCCCAATGTTCAGATAGGAAGGAGATGTCAGGCCGCTGACAGCTCAGATAAGTGTGAAGCCTGTCCGCTCTTCACGACTTTGAGGAGTCTACATTCTGAATCATGCCGATTTTTCTGCGATTTCAGAAGTCTACAGGAAACCTACCGTAGGCTGATGTTACACTATCAAAAATATGTGTCAAAGATCTATACCCTACCCAGTGACATCAGAGACTGTCGGAATTTAGTAGCGTTCAAAAGCAAACTTATTAAGCATTTTCTTACTGCGTAGAGTAGGTTTAATTTTTACTTAATAAAAGAAATGCTTCTCTCTTCTTAACTTTTATAATAAACTTTCTAGCTTTTATTAATTAGTTAATCTTTTAGTACTTTGATTTTTATTGTATTCGTAAATTTAATATTAATTATAATTATAATTGTAACTGTATTTTTAATATTGTAGTTGTAATCCACTGGTAGAGGGGAAGAGAAGGCCTGATGGCCTTATCTCTACCAGGTTAAATAAATAAACATGCAATAAATATACAATAAATAAAATACAATCTGGGTCAAAAGTCGCTTTCCCCAAACACTTCTCGCGGTATATTGCATTCAAATCATTCTAACCTATCCGATGATATTTTTTCCCCCTTTTCTTAACTATAAATGAGCACAAACGCTACTTAGGTGTAAATGTTTCTGGCATTTTGTATATTCGATTCCCTAACCGTTTCAAATGTAAACATTTTGCCTTTTAGGTGTGTTTCCAAATTATATGTAATACGCTTTGTTAAATCTGACAACCTTTTCATAAGAGAAGCTAAATTTATTTTTATTTTTATTATTATTATTATTATTATTATTATTATTATTATTATTATATTTAATTACATTTAATTTACATTTGACCACACATTCCTTTATAGATTTTGTTCAAAATGGGGGCCCTGTTTCTCGATACATAATTCACAACGTTTAGACACTGATTTACAGATGGCAGAACATAACTCATGATTTTCATCGATTTTCACGAATGACTGTTCGATCATCTGTCGCAACTGATGCAGATCCTGTGGTTTCTAAGCAAAAACATCATTTTTCAGGATACTCTAGCAGCGAAAAATCGCATGGCATCAGGTCGCATGAACTGGGTGGCCATTCTGTTGTGCCACGACGGCCAATCCATTCATGGAATTGCTGGTTCAAGAAGTCCCTCACTCCTACACCAAAATGAGGTGGTGCTCCATTCTGTTGCCATATCAACTGCATTTCGGCAAAACGAGGGCTGTTTTCAAGACATGACATCGGAAAAACAGTTGACTTACGAATATGGCTGTCAACCCACCACATATTACCCCAGGCTATTCGTTTGTTCAAGTTATGACATCTGTATATGTGTACAAGTGTGAAACCTAAGAACGAATAATGGGGAAAGCGACTTTTGAACCACTTTGTATATGACACTGTAATGGGTTATATTTTATAAAAGTTTTTTTTTATAAAAGATCTTTTGTAAAATGTAAGTGCATCCTATTATCTTTTATAAAATATCTGACTAGCTTAAAACCAATATGGCGGAACGTAGCCTACTAAATACTGTTGGAATGTTACGACCAAAATGCTGATATCAGAATATGAAGTAAATGAAATGTTATATAATACAAGACACATGGACTAAAAAAACAGAAATAAAAGACGTGTAGGCCTACATAAAAACAGCAGCTATAACTGCTGTACAGGAAGGCTGCACAAGTCTGCACAGATTGAAACATATCTTCATCCATTCTCAAATAATTTATGTAACTTTTCAAGTCATCGCATTGTAGCTCTTTTAATACCGTTTTGATGAATACTTTTCTTGTCACGTCTTGTAATCCATGGTTTAGGGGAGAGTTGCGTAGTATCGGACATCGGGTAATATCGGACAGTGCGTTTCTTTCATCTACCACACGATGATAGTACCTGAATGACATGGTTACGTTTCTGTGATGTCGCATACAGAAACGTAATCATGTCATTCAGGTACTACCATATGGTGGTAGATGAAAGAAACGCACTGTCCGATATTACCCGATGTCCGATACTATCCAACTCTCCCCTAATTAACACACAGTCGTTTCCTTTTCTTTTATTTCTTTTTCAGCAATACGCATATTGCAATATTTTGAACACAAGCATGGTCCTGTTTTTCAGTCATTTTTTCATATCTGTGATCAAAAAATATTTTATTTTGCTCCAAACTGAGTCTGATGTTCCGTATTCCTTAATTTTAGGTTATCTTTGATAAAATATTTTATATGGTTAAATCTTTTATCATAAATATAAAATATTTTTTTCTCGTTGCCAAACTTTCAGAACGGCCCCGAGGTTCACTCAGCCTCCTATAAAATTGAGTAAATTCCTAAAAGGCGGTCAGAGCGTTGCCGACCACACCACCTCATTCTAGTGCCGATCATGGAAAGCACGGGGCTCTACTTCCATGCCCCAATCCTTCATGGCATTTACGGGGATATATCATTTTTTTTTTTTTATTTGATATAATATTTTATGATATTCTTTGTCAAAGAACTTTAATAGTGTAATACCAGCCTTACACCAATTTTCAGCCTTCTTCAATTCACGGTACTAAAATTATCGAGGCACAAAAATATATTTTTAAGGGGAAGTTTTGCTACTGAAGTAACAAGTATTAAAACTGTAGTTCATTTGCAAAATTTATAATCCTTATGTTATTCTTAAAAATACAGAAAAAGTTTAAGAGTTATTACTCACAAACATAAAGATTATAAAACTATGCAAAATAATACAATTTGGATTCCTTCAATAACAGTGACATCATTTTTAGAGACTGGCGCGCTCGTAAAAACAGGTGCTGTTACAACCAAGGCTACTGCAAGAATGCGCGCAAAGTAAACAGAAAACATGTGAGGTTGTATCTTTCTTGTGTTGGTGTGTCCGCCAACACAAAAATTACAGAATAGCGGTTATGGCGAAGTTTTATTCACTCTGTATTTAGGTTTCTCATCGCCATCCCACATTCTTCTCGGCAGGGAATCGAACATTGACCCCTTCAGTGAGAAGGCGTCGGCTAAGTTTCAGCTGGTTTAATTTGGTTTGGGGCTTAGATCGCCACGCAATTGTACGATAGTAAAAACAGGCTTAATGCTTGTACGTAACTAATTTCCTACCACAAATCCACATTCAGTGTTGTTTAGGATAATTTTCGCAGCAAGAAATTGTTGTTCATTAGAACACAAAGACCAATCCAAATCCCTATTCAGGCTTCTCCGCGAGCGGTGAAGTCACCGGAACCCGCTGCTCGTCATTATTTTCAAGATTCCACGTGCAATACTAGCTACCGGCTACCGAAATGGAGCTTCACTTCCACCACTAACTAGGAAGAAAAGCGCTCTAGTTTGCCTGATTTTCAATGACAAGCATTTGACGACTCTGTTGTCTCTTTTCAGCTGTTACTCATTTTTAATAGATACTCATTTGTGCAGCTCTCCAGGTGTCATTATGCATAGAAAGCTGCGGTAAAATGAGATTTTCAATCGAAATATTTCTTGTATTATCCACCAAAGACCTCCACATCCGTTATCACGATTACATCTGTCACAAAGACTGATTTATGAAGCAAAATATTTATGTTTGGATTTTAACTGATACATAGGTGCATTATAATGTATACTAGTTATCCAAACTACATTCATTCATTTATTTATTCATAGTGTTCTGTCCAAGGATAGGTCTTTCACTGCAAACCCAGTATTCTCCAATCTTTCGTATTTTCTGCCTTCCTCTTAGTCTCCGCATATGATCCATATATCTTAATGTAGTCTATCATCTGATATCTTCTTCTGCCCCGAACTCTTCTCCATTTTTTTATTGTGTACATTTTATTCAATTGTCGGTTTCTGGTTTAATTATAGTATGTGAATCCTACTTACTTGTAATCTAATACTACTAATATGTATTCCAATGTGTTTATTTTATTTTTACTGCGTACATTTTTATTGAATTACCGGTTTCTGTTTTTCTGTGATTCGTATTTGATTCTAACAACATTAATATGTATTCCACTACGTTTATTTTTATTCTATGAGGTAAATTTTTATGTAACTACCTCTTCTGATCTCATTATATACCTAAATCGTATCAGTATGTAATTACTTAATTCCGATCCAGTTGTATGTTCAACTATGTAAGCAAGTTTTAATCCTGGTTGACTGTAAGAGAAGGTCTTACGGCCTTAACTCTGGCAGGTTAAATAAAGTTATTATTATTGTTATTATTATTATTATTATTATTATTATTATTATTATTATTATTCCTTCTAGTATATCCCTCAGTAGGCAGTTTCTTCTCAGCCAATAAACCAACCAATTCCTTTCCCCATTCCTGATCAGTTTCAGCATCATTCTATCTTCACCCACTCTTTCCAACACAGCTTCGTTTCTTATTCTGTCTATCCATTTCATACGTTCCATTCTTCTCCATATCCACATTTCAAATGCTTCTCTTCACTTCACTTCGTCTTAATGTTCACGTTTCTGCTCCCATACAATGTCACACTCCACACAAAGCACTTTACTAGTCTCTTCCTTAGTTCTGTTTACAGAGGTCAGCAGAATATGCTCTCTTTTTCCTTGACCATTCCTATTCTCCTTTTGACTTCCTGGCAGCAGCTTATATTACTGCTTATAGTACACCCCAAGTATCTGAAGCTGTCCACTTGCTCTACTGCCTCATTTAGAATTCGCAAATTTACTTTCTTTATTTTATTTTTCTTTCTATAACAAGTCTTCGTCTTATTTGCATTTATCTTCATCCCATACTGCTCACAGCTGTCATTCAGCTCCAGTAGCATATCCCTTCGTATCATCTTCTCTTCTGCTAACAATGTCATATCATCAGCACATCTTAAGCACTTTACTCTTCTTCCTCCTACTATCGCTCCTCCCATGTTCTGCAAACAGTTCTTCACTAAATCTTCCAAGTAGATGTTGAACAGAGTAGGTGATAAAGGGCATCCTTGACGTACTCCTCTACCTATTTAAATTCCTTTTGACATTTCTTCTCCTATCTTGACTTTGACTCGTTGTTTCATATAAAGATTACTGAACAGCCTTCTCTCTTTCCAATTCACACCAATTTTCTTTGGAATAACATCAGTTTATTCCAATCCTCTCTGTCAGAAGCCTTTTCTAGATCCACAAGTACTATACACATTTATTTTTCTCTAGGTATCTTTTAGGTTTCAGATCCAATCAAGCTTTTACGAGATGAGTACAATATGGACAAAATAATTTAAAACAGTCTTGTTTGTTGTGGTACAAGTTGCATCATTTTCGGCTACAAAGCCAGTGGCCCCGTGTTCCATTCTTGGTATGGAAATGGGAATTTATACATACTAGGTTCAAAAAGTTCCCGGAATTTGCTAGTATCATATAAACAACGTACCTTAAACACTATTCTACAGCATTCCCTTCAAAATAGTTGCCTTCCGCAACAACACACTTTTGCCAACGCGTGTAGAGTTCCTGGAAGCAGGCCTGGAAGCCATTTTGTGAAACCCGTCTTAGTGCTCTCGTCGCGTTTGCGATAACCTCTTCAGCATTGAATCTCCGTCCTTTCAGATGACTTTTCAGACGGGGAAACAGAAAGTAATCAGGTGGTGAGAGATCAGGAGAGTATGGTGGACGATCCAAAGCAGTTATGTTGTGCCTGGCAAGAAAATTCTTTACAATAATTGCGCGATGAGCAGGTGCATTGTCATGCATAAGGAACCAGTTGTTTTCTACCCACTTTTCTGGACGTTTCCTTCTCACTGCATCCCGAGGCGACGGAGGATTTCTACGTACAATTCTTTCGTTACAATACGACCTTCTGGAATGAACTCATGGTGGATGAGACCCTGAGAGTCGAAGAAAACTTCCAACATAACTTTGCCTTTGGAAGTGTCCCTAGGAAATTTTTGCTTCCGAGGAGATGTTTTCGATTTCCACTCAGATGACTGTCGTTTAGGGACTGGATCATACAAGTAGCACCAAGTTTCATCACCAGCAATAATTTTGTTTAAGAAATCACCATCTTCATCAGCCATACTGATCATGTCCCCAGCAAGAGTCATTCTTGTTTCTTTCTGTTCTGCCGACAACATTTTCGGAACTAACTTCTGAGACACGTAATGCATGTTGAGATGCTTGTGAAGAACATTGTGTACACTTCCGGCTGATATTCCGACCTCTGCTGCTATCTCTTTTATGGTTTTACGTCGATCGTCCCTCACAACATTACGCACACGCTGAGCGATTGCTTCATTTGTTGCAGTTGTTGGTCGGCCGCTGTGTCATCTTTGATGCTATCGCGGCTACCAGAAAAGCATTTATGCCAGGCATACATTGAGTTTTTTCATTGCTGCTTCGCCATATGCTTCTTCCAACAATCTTAATGTCTCTGCAGGAGTTTTGTGTAACAAAACACAGAACTTGATGTTTGTGCGTTGCTCTGTGGACATAATCGCAAAATGCGACGAACAAACAAAACACTATGATAAACAATTGCCTACAACTCAAAACCAACAATCGCCATTATCAACAAACTTTAAGGAAATGACATAATGAATGTTACCAACAAAACAAATGTATAATATCCCTTGTTATATATTAATACGAAAAATGGTAGTAAAATTCCGGGAACTTTTTGAACCCAGTAGTATATCTTCTAAGAGTATATAGAGGATTTCACGTTAAGAAAAAGGCATTGAGCATATGGGGCTATTCCATCAAATGACCAGTTGCCATAGGAACGCCTGCCTATTACATAGCTTGTACAATTTATTAGGCAAGGTCCATAAAATAAATGCTTTTTTCTTAACGTGGAGTTCTCTATATATTATTCGTGCTATCCTGTTTTAGCCAGTGATCTTGTTGTTTCTGACTATCTAAGATCGCTTTGATGCTAAATTTTCAGAAGAACCTCCACCCCATGGCAACTAAAATGTTAAAAGAAGCAGAAGAATAAAACTTAAACTGACCTTGTGTGTAGGTCGAGGAAAAATGAATCCTTGGCCTTGGTTGTCCAAGAATTAACACGTAAAGCCCGGCAATCAATTTTTTGTTACGGGCTGCATAGAAATTAGGTTCTTCTCGGTAGGTTGAATATATTACAAGTGAAGTCATTCTTGTGCTTCGTCATGGAAGACCGCTGTACGCAGAACTATGACGTACAAAGGTATACGCATGACGTAAAAACTTCTTGGAAAAAGTCTCTTCTTCACAGCTAGCATCACAAACCCGTACGAGTTAACTACATGCCAAATCTTAAAACGCCTACTGTCAATGACGTCATGTATGTCAACTAGCATACAAGAAGTAATCTGAGGAGAGTTGAATGACACTTGTCATTGATTTATGAAGCAATTAGTCAGTTATCTTGATCATAAAATGGATTCCGGAAGAGTGTGTAACACTAAAAAACAAGAGGCATTGTGTTCGTGTTTAGGTTACTCTTTTTTATCAACAGACTCGTCGTCATTAGGCGGCCATTTTCCTGCATGACGTGCGCCGTTACCGTTATTGCGAAATAATACAGATTAGCTATATTTAAAATCCCACTAATGCTTTTTATCGAGCCGCAAATAATATCTGGAGATGAAGGGTCACGAAACAAGCAAGGCTTAAGGCATGTTTAGTTTCATGACAATACAAGATGTTCAAAATATGTTGAAAGCTTCCGCGTTAGCACACAGATTGTGAGAATTTTCTATTATCCCTCTTCGTGAACAAGGAAGATATTAAAACTTTGCCTGCAGTATCTTTCTTACAGTTATCCCATGGCTTTGCACCAAACAGGTCTGAGTTCGATATCCAATAATTATGTCATGTAAGGCTGTTGGTAGAATATGACAAATTTAATGATGTTAGTTTGTCGTTTTCTGTCCTTTTATATTATATAAATACTTATCATTGAATAGATCTCAACAGTTTCAAGTTTGGGTCCTTCAAGGTCTACAATTTTCTTAGTTTTGCGTCTTAATGCTCTCCAGCACACTAAATTTTGAGCACTGGTTCATTACTAGTACTTACTTACTTTTTACTTACTTACTTACTTACTTACTGGCTTTTAAGGAACCCGGAGGTTCATTGCCGCCCTCACATAAGCCCGCCATTGGTCCCTATCCTGAGCAAGATTAATCCAGTCTCTACCATCATATCCCACCTCCCTCAAATCCATTTTAATATTATCTTCCCATCTACGTCCCGGCCTCCCCAAAGGTCTTTTCCCCTCTGGCCTCCCAACTAACACTCTATATGCGTTTCTGGATTCGCCCATACGTGCCACATGCCCTGCCCATCTCAAACGTCTGGATTTAATGTTCCTAATTATGTCAGGTGAAGGATACAATGCGTGCAGCTCTGCGTTGTGTACCTTTCTCCATTCTTTAACTCCCCTCTTATTTTCTAAGAACCTTATTCTCAAAAACCCTCAATCTCCTAATTATGTCAAAGGATACAATGCTTCATTTCTCCATTCTCCTGTAACTTCATCCCTCTTAGCCCCAAATATTTTCCTAAGAACCTTATTCTCAAAAAACCTCAATCTCTGGTCCTCTCTCAAAGTGAGAGTCCAAGTTTCACAGCCATACAGAACAACCGGTAACATAATTGTTTTATAAATTCTAACGTGGTTATTATTTGTAAATTATACAGCTCAGTGACAGAGCACCTAGTGCGTAGAACTGGGGGTCCTGGTTTCGATCCCCGGCGCCAGAGCGAATTATTCTCCGTTATTATCGAATAACTGCTCCAAATGGTTTAGGAATGAAGTTATTTTAGCATTGAAATATTTAGTTCATATTTTAACAAAATTTTATTCATATTGTGTAGGCTTCTACTCATTACATACCCCAGAAGTCGTTAAATAAAACTACACTATTACTACTAACTTCAAAATCCTAAACTTGGAGTGATTGTAGGACTACTGAAGGAGTGCTGTCATATCAGGGAGCATCTACAGGTTCGTTATGAATGCCAAGCTGCACACTGCTGCATAATGGTTAAGGGGCAGACGCCTTGGTTAATTAAGCAACGTCACGAGCGCGATGTGGTTCAGTATTGTTACGTAAGGCGGCAGAGTACGCTAGTAGCCCAGAGCGCTGGTCAATCACCCGAGAGCGGGACACGCGACCAGGAGTACAAGCAACCGTACGACTCGTTTCGGAGTTTTAAATAACGCTGAACTGAATTTATTATTCACTCCCACGCCTGCACTTATCTATAAACAGCTCAGTAGTCTTATACACTTGACTTTCACCTCCAGCTTCTGGGTTCAACATCCGAATGTATGCATGCTGCTGGGAGGTCAATTCACCATTCAAGGGGAGAAAAAAAAACAATTCCCTTTCCACCTACCACGTTCTCTTGATTCTTAGCCATTAAATTAGATACTGTATACATAATATTAAAGTTATTTATATTGTTATCGTTCTTTAGCGACATAAATCTTGAACTCTTCTATTCCTTCGTACCTGTCGTCTCGCTTCACTTACCTTTCTTCCCACCACAATCTGAACACACGCTCTCGCCATGAAACAATACTAACAATATCCCATCGCACCTCCTCATACTCATCCTCTTTCACAATAGCCCTGCCAAACTCTGGAATTCGTTACCTGCTAGCATCAGGGACTGTCGAAATAAAATTCAATTCAAACGCAAACTTACTAGGCACTTGGTCAGTAATTGAGACTCGTTCAGACATGGTTTCTTGTAAATAGTTCTTTTAATCTACCACAAAATATCTCAATATCCGGTAATTTCATCACTATAGAATTTTGTTATTGTAGGTTTAATTTGTAATTTAGTAAATACAAAAATATTCTTTGTTCTTAACTTCTATGATAAAATGTCTAGCTTTCATTAATCAGGTATTCTTGTCGTACTTTAATTTTTATTGTAATTGTAATTGTAAATTTAATATTAATTGTAATCTTATTGTTCATGTTATAGTTGTAATCCCTGGTAGAGGGGCAGAGAAGGCCTGACGGCCTTATCTCTACCAGGTTAAATAAATAAATCTAATCTAATCTAATCTAAATAATATTCAAGTTATAATTTATACTCAATTATCGTTCTTTAGCGATATAAATAACATAAATTTATACAAATGTATTTTATTGCTCCAACGGCTATTAATCGACTTCCTATGCCGGACTCCCGGATTCCATTCATGTCGAGTCTGAGTGGAATTTGTGGTAGACAAAGGCGGTGTTGGTATCGGTTTCCAGTTTACTTGGCGGTCTTACTTTTTCTTTATCATAAACTGTGGAGGTTGCGAACAAAATCAAAACAAAAATGAGTTTTTTTTTTTAGGTTTCGGTATGTTTAAAGAGGCATCTTTCTGAATATGTTGCTGGTTTTATTCTAACTCGGTCATTTCCATGAGAAACAGTAGGCCTATGGTAAAATCAGTATTTTCAATCAAAACCGGATAATTTCATATCATACAAATGCCAATATTTTCCTTGTCTTTTTGTATAAAAAACGGACATTTCCAACACTCTGTATGTGTTGCAATTACCAATTTATTTCAAATCGGCTATTTCCATTTCTATGTGCAAGAATGATAATATATTATTGCTAATTGAAATTATTGCAAAATTTATGTAATATTATATTCGTTGTTCCATGATACAGTTGATGTAAGTGACGTATATGTTTTACTGCTATAAATGTCAAATAGCTTTTTTTCGAACAAAAGTAAATATTTCCGTCACATTTCCAAACAAAACCGGACATTTCCAAAATATTTTTTGTCTATAATATACACAGAAAATAACTAAAATCAAGATCATTGACAGCATTAGAACAACGGATGTAACATGTACGATACGTAAAATTATCGTTCACATTGGGGTAAAGTGAAGGCTCGATACAGTTTTTTCTACTTCCTGAAAAAAAATACTATTTTGGAAATGACCGGTTTTGTTCGAAACATCCACAATTATTCTTCATCATGCCATCATTTCCTACGACGGGTGGGTAAGTGATGGGTAGGTGGATAGGTTAATGGATGGATGGATGGATGGATGGATTGATTGATGGGTAGTAGAGGGGTAGATGGATGGAAGGATATAGACAGACAGACATGCAGACAAACAAATAGGGCCTACTATAGACACAGAAAGAAAGAAGAAAACAAATATTATGTAGGTTGGGGCAGTTGGAAATTGGTAGCTGGGTCGACTGAACAAATAGATTTCACCAGTTAAACCGACCCCAACAAGTAGTATAATATTCTTCCTTATTCCCCCATTTTCTCTATCCATATGTTTCCTAATAGGTTACTGCCTTTTTTCGATTTTTCAGCGCGACGGCGTTATTTATTTATTTATTTATTTATTTATTCTGGTGTAGTTAAGGCCATCAGGCCTTCTCTTCCACAACACCAGGAATACAAATACAATAATATAAATAAACAGAAAAAAATACACTACATACAAAATAAAGCTACACAAGAAATAAAGAGAGAGAGAAAAAAAAACACTATAAACAAAGTAAAGCCACACAAAAATATACACAGGTTGCAGTCACACAAACTTTAAATGAGTGATTAAGTATCATAATTAACTGTATCCTAACTAATTAACTAACATAAACAAGAAACTTGGAACTTTAATCTAGATTATAAAAGAAAAAGAAAAAAAAACACAAATCAATACTTCTAGCAATACCTAAAAACATTAACTAAGACAAAATTTTCCAATTTAATTTTGAATTGTGATAAAGTCCGGCAGTCCCTGACGTCATTAGGTAACGAATTCCAGAGGCGAGGTATTTCTACAGTATAGGAAGATGAGTATAAAGACGTTCTATGATGAGGGATAGAAAGAAGTGCTTGATGTCGGTTTCGAAGAGTTGTAAGAAATTGAAAGCGCGATAACAGATAATTCGGAGTAGAAGTATGCATGATTGTTCGTAGTGAGACAAGTGTCCAATTAGCTTGGAACTTACACAGAAATATCAAATCCAATATTCTTAAGGAGGATGCAAAATAGCGCGTATCGGTATATTTTGAATCTGGCCCCCCCCCCAATTGTCGCTTGTCATTAACACTATTTTTTTCATCTCATGATGAAGTAGTTTCAACCTTCGAAACGTCGCGTGGTTTCATTACGCAATATATTAACCCCTCAATTACTAAGTTCAATTCTGTAGTGAACTCATTCTAGAACAAGGTCGCAATTTTTTATTTGACCACAATACAAAAAACCATAGTACAAATCAATAGGAACAAATTAGTACTAAAGAGAAAAGAAAATGAGCGTATCAAATGACAGGACTGTTGCATGTCCCAACGCATAATCGTCCACACTCTGTGGCTGATCGTGTGACTCAATCGAGGCTGTCCCACCGCCTGTGACCTCGTTGTCGGTCAGTCACCTCCTCGAGAACTGGAGCTAAAAAGTTCGCCAATAAGGGCGGGAAGAAAGCGAAGCACGCCATGGCGTCAAGGAAAATCCCTTTCGCCTATGCAGTAATATCAAGAGCTTTCCAGCGATGATGAAAGTGTCAGTTAAAAACTCCATTTCACCAGATACTAGTTACACAATTCGAGCAATAAAACAAATGCCATTTTTATTCTCACTTCTTGCTACGGATATGAAGTGCACGAATCATTTTTACGAAATAAGGATTTCAAAATAACTTAAGTCCCTGAGTTTTGAAATGTTTACAATTTTAATCCGATTTGTTTAATTTTTAATTGTTTTTAGATACATCAAGAATAAGGTGTGTGCAAATTTTCTGCTCAATCGGACTGCTAGTTTCGAAGTTAATTTTATTTTAATTATTCAAATTAGTGACATAAACTGTTACAGGCGCAAGTTTATACTGTTTTCTTTTTTTCACACGGACCTGATTCATGGTCAATATTTTAATGTTGAGAAATGCATTGTATCTAGGTTAGTTCAGGCAGAATACATTTTTGAAAATCAGACTTTTTTTTCATATTTTTTATTTACACAATTTTTAGCTCTTAATTTCAAGATACTTCGAGATTTCTCAATGTTAGATCTCAGATAACATATTCATGAACACGTATGAAAGTATCAATCCAATTTTATCAAAACTGCATGCGCATGGAGAATTTTGAACATCTAAAAAATGTAGTGTCCAGAAAACGGTATTGTGAAAATGAATGCAATAATGACGTATGGGGCAGGTTTGGGCCTCAAAGCAGACGTAGAGGCAAAACAAAAATCATCTTATTTTAAGCTTTCTAAGTGCTCACAGAAACATTTTTGTGCAAAAAAATAAATAAATAAAACAATTTTTTACTTTTTTTTTGTGTAAATTAAGTTCTAGTGTCCCTTAAGTATATATTTCTTAGGTCGCAAGTAGGAGAAACAAATAACAACCAAATCTAAAATATGAAAAAAAAACAAAAATTATTTCCAGGACCCGTCCGATATTCAGCTTCGTATAAACTGTAACTTATTGTTTATTGTCCCAGCCCTTATTTTAAAATTCGTTTTTTGCTTCGCACATCGAGTCTGAACAGCCGCTCGTCAAAATTTAACAAAAAAAAAAAACAGTGCTTACTCTTTCTCGTAAATAATTAACATTCCACGCAAAAGTTACAATAATTTTGAAATCCACACTTTCTTCTAAGAGCTTGGTTCCATTTTATCGCCTGACTAGTACAACGTAGCCATAAAATTAGCCTAACAGTATAGGCCTACTCATATTCATTTTCTTTTTTTGTCATTATAAGCAATTATAGGTATTTGCTGTAGATATTGTCAATAAAAGCGTAACATGGTTTCAAAATACTTGATCTAAAAATTCCCATATGAAATAAAAGAATTTGTCAACTAAAATATGTAAATTGCAGTTTCAATTTTATTTAGTGATAAATCCCTGCAGTCATTGGACAATTTAATTTAAAACATAAAACCAGCATATATTGAAGATTTCTCATATTTGCTACTCTTATGTCTTTCAAATCAGGATAAATTTCCATAACGAGTATCATGATTAAAAGAATCTTCATTTTTAAATAATTTGAAGTAAATGTTGTTTCACTAGAATTCATGTTTTATAAACATTTATAAAGAAACACTAAGAATTTTGAGATTTACAAAATGAGCTTCACATAAATCTTATTAAGTTTGTAAATTATTCTAATAATACCTTTCTAAGATATAAAAATTCTATTTACGTCAACAAAAATACGCTTTAAAAATATTCATGTAGCAAATTGAGATGAAATTCTTTTTAACTAAAAATTATCTTTAACGTAAAATGGCAAAACATGCTACTTTATTAAGAAACATTAAAGATTATATATTACAGTTATATGGACACTAATAAATATAATATAATTATTAAAGAAATTAGTAATAGACATACATGTGTCGGAGATGTTTCTCCTTTCTCAGTGACTATTTACCACGACGGATGGTTCAGGTGATCGAACCGCGTTGTTGCTTGGCTTAAAGGAGAAACATGTCTGACTTTTACTAATTTTTTAAATAATTATATTATATTTATTAGTGTTCATATAACTGTAATATATAATCTTTAATATTTCTTCTCAAATCTATGAACACTGTATAATTGACCTAACATGTGTGTTTTATCTTTAAATATGCTACTTTATTTCTTAGCTACAAAATCTGTTTGCTGATTCCAGTCCAATAATTCATCAACGTACAAACCAATTGACTCGTAACATGTTTCGAACGCTCATTAGAATGCCACCAAAATGAAATTAGTTATTAATAGAACTCGTATGAAAATTTAAAATACACTCTCTTACTAACATTACTTATTAATTTTTTGCCAAATCACCAAATTTTTAAATTGGCGCACAATATTTTCAATTTTAGTTACTAATTATTCAGAACTTCGTGCTGAGACATCGAAACGTCGTCAGCATACATAAAATAAATACTTTTCGGACAGTCAAAAGCGAAAATACTGCGAGAAAAAGTGAAGAAGAGGCATAAAAAACACTTAATTAAAAAGGCAAACCGTGCGTAAAACATCTTACACTACATTAAAGTATAAGTAAAATATGTTATTTAGTTTAAAATTAACTTACTTTTTTAGGCGTTTTATTAAAACTATATAAATTGCACAGTTTAAACTTCAGAAGCTCCATCGCTGAACATAATAACTTTACATGTCAACCAACAGATTTATGATAGTAATTTGACAAATGACAGTCAAATCCTCTTAATTCAATGCGCGTGACCCATGAAAGACTTCGTTACTCCACGAGTCCTATAAGTGAAATAATGCATTATCGATTTCACACAAACCTATCTTACAAAACCGCTGAAATGTGAAAGTTCACTGACATTCATTCTCTCCTCGTTTCGTAATGCTAAAAAAATCTGACTCCGCCATTTTTAATTCCTTCGTGTGTAGGCTAACCACTATATTATCCAATATGAATTAATTAAGAGTGTACACAATGCTTTCCACCGCCGAGTGCTGCTAAATGGCCGACGAAAGGCCTACTTTGAAATCACGCCAACTATCGCACACGTAATAGTATGACGTAATCAGATCCTGTAATGCAATCTTCACGTCATAGGCTACAGGCGCAACTAACTGTAAGGTATGCAACCGGGTGCACAGACGTGCCACATGGCTTGCCGCCTGACAAGGAGACTTTTACTCTCCTCTAATGAGGCACGATAATGAAAAAGTGAGTAAGAGCAATTCTTACAGCGATTAGGCGTTAGTGAAGGTAATTTATTACGTTGTAATTTAATGATTAATTCTGGGCGGTAGTAATGTTACGTTAACAACTCAATAACTGATTTACATTGTAGTGTGTGACATTTTAAGGACATGCAGGAATTAATGGAGCGTTTTCTCGCCACTTCTGACACAATCATGCCCTCCAGACAGAGCAGGTTGAAGCACAATGGGCCGGCGGTGTAATTGTCGTGTATTACGCTGCGATCACGTTTGCAATAAAAGGGAGAGAAAGTGCAACTCAACGCAAATACTGCCAGGGGTGCACAAAACGTGCAGTAATTGGTTACAGATTATCGAAAAATCTTACAATTTTCGGAAGACCTTCCTATAGGATCTACACTTTTAGCCATCAACATTTTTATTCCGCCTAGGGCATCTGTATTTTCCATTCCTTGCAAAGGACTATCGCCGCAAGTCTACCTAAAGCGTAAATTTAAAATTTGCTCGAAAGAACTAAAAGAACAAAGAATGAAAACTCAGTATATGTAGTAATTCATAATACTCATTGTTTAATTCTGTGGCCGGGAGGAAAAAGGTCTTAAGTAAAAATTTTATATTTTTCAGGAAAGCAGTAGAAGGATTGAAATTGGTGTCAATTATAGAGTTTTTTTAATTAAGAGGTTTTTCCTGGATATTATTTGTTTATATTTCTTCTAAAATAGATAATGTTGCTCATTTAACAATTTTCTTGATTATTTCCAAAGATAGCCGCACTTAAGCCCTTTTAAGACTAGAACCCAAACTGAGTAGAAGGGATTACTTAAACATAAAACCTTTTTCATGTCAAAATAAATGAGAAATGTAAATTATTAGGAATGCAAAATGGGTCTTAAACAATTATAGGACTGTTTACCCTAGTGCTTAAAGTTTTAAAAGGAAAGGGCATCAGTGTGTGATAAAATGGCTAAAATAAAAGTTAGACCTTTTAATAGGGAAGCATGGAAGTTAAACATGGGATATTTGTAGGGAATAAACTATTAAATATTCTTAAGTCCTTTATTCTGTGTGATAGATTCAAAAGTACTTAGGACATTTGGTAACATAAAAGTCAGGAGTCTTATTTGACTTTAACCGTTTTACCAGATTGTAGAGAATTGTTTCCGCTTTCAGAATATATAAAAATCTCATTTTCACAAAAAATTGACTTAAGACCTTTTTCCTCCCGGCCACAGAATTAAAGACTGCAAATGTCTTAATGTTGAAGTGTTGAAAAGAAATGCTTGGGAATCATTATTCACAAGCATTTAAGCTGGAGTAAACATACAAAGAAAGCTTTATTACTATAGAAAAAGTTTCATCTTTTGCGGGCCTCTGGAAAAAAAAAAAAAAACGAAAGAAGAGACTAGTGAAGTGTTTCCTGTACAGAGTGACATTGTAAGGAGCAGAAACATGGACATTACGACGAAATGAAGAGAAACGATTATAACTATTTCAAATGTGGATAGGGAGAAGAACAGAGCATGTGAAATGGACACAGGGAATAAGAAATGAAACTACTGTATGCTAGAAAGAGCGAGTGAAGAAAGAATGATGCTGAAAATGAACAGGAAGAGAAAAAGAAATTTGATGGGCCAAGACTGCCTATTGAAGGACGCAAAGCAAGAAATGGTGAATGGGAGAAACGTTCGGGATAGACAGGTGATAGACAACATTAAGATAAATGGATCATATGCAGAGACTAAGAAGAAGGTAAAAAAGAGGGGAGATTGGAGAATGCTGGCTTTCCAGTGAAAGACCTGCTTAGGTAAAAAACTATATTTCTTATTTAGAGTATGTAGGCCTAACATACTTCGTAAAACAATTTATAAATTTATTCGTCGCTCTTACATCCCTACAAATACTCTGCGATTAGTTAATGTAGGTTTGGTTCAATCTGACATACAATATTTTACAATCGGATAGGGAGGACCAAATAAAAATTATACTTTTTCCATTGATACTGTTCCTGAAGATTTGCTTAAGGAAGTAAATTGATAATTCAACAATTCTGATTATTCCGATTTTAATGTTTTTCAAATTGAACAAATGTAGCTGTAAATATACATTATTAAAATACCACAAAAATCGCCAAAACATAAGAAAGAACCGCGTGTTTATTCTACCCGAAGAAATTTAACAAGTTCTCTGGCTGAACTTAAATATGTTACACAGACTAGATCGTAACCAGAGTTACGGGACAAGGTTATACAACTCTATATTTATAAATCCAGAGCTAGATAATTTTAATTTTTATAAATTTAAGAATAAAATTAATAAAAATTTCAAATATTTCACTTCTTTATTTATATTTCCATCAATCTATTTATTAATTCACACTTATATTATAGTCTTCATTTGATTCTTTGACTTTTTTTCCTTAATAATAATTCAGGAAGTAGACTGAAAAAGATCTACGAACCCACAATGCTTTAAAAACAATAGCTTGTAGATAGTCTGTCATCGGATTGACGATCGGTAGCTATGGAACTATCACCAAGGCTTTTATAAATTTCTATAAATCCTTTTTCACTAGCCAATACTTGTATACTATATACTTGTATACTAGAATGTATTTTCCTGTTTGTGATTATGTATTCAGTCTCTTTTTTATTATGTTTAATTTTTTTATTATTATTATTTTTAAGTTAATACTGATTGCGTATATGTATTCAATCTCTCTTTTTATATTATTATTATTATTATTATTATTATTATTATTATTAATTTTTTAGTTAATATTTGTATACCGGTATGTATTTTTCTGTATGTGATTTGATCCTGATTGAGTGGAAGAGAAGGCCTGATGGCCTTAACTCTGCCAGGGAAAATAAAACTATTATTATTATTATTATTATTATTATTATTATTATTATTATTACTATGTCACAAAATAGTTGTTTTGAGAGATTATTCAAATTTTGCGACACCATAGTTCCATAGCTACCTCAATCCGATGACTACCATGTTCTGTACAGTTCTCAAAATTAATTTTCCAATTAATTTTCCATTTTTGTAACACATTAGGTCTTGAAATCCAAGTTCTGTCCGCAGTCAGGAGGTAAAGCAAGCTTTAGGACTGTGAAACAACTGTTCGTGTCCGTGTTTGAGAGTGTCCGTAAACGAGAGTTAAATTTATCGTTATTTCTATATTATTTCAGTTGGGACATAAAAATCTGTCCGTACATGAGGAGTGTCCGTATCTTGGGGGTCCGTAAGGAGAGGTTTTACTGTATTAGTTTTTATAATGAGTCGGGAAACGAAGTTAGAACATCCAGAATACGAATACTCAACTACCAGAGTTCAGTACCAGTAGTTTTTCTACAGTTGCAAGCGAGAAAACAGCTTTGTGAAGTTCATTTTGGTTGGTATGGTTTGCAACCACGTTATGCTGTACTCCCCTGCCACGGCACCAAACCATCTCCAAGAGCCGAAGAATTTGGACATGGTCCGAGTGGACACAAGGTCGACGGGCTGTTACGGCGCCCGGTGACTGACCTGCAGGGTGAGGTAACAGCCGGTGCTGGTGACGCAAGCACACGGACAGCTTCTGTACATTATCTCGAGACGAAATGCTCACCAGCATAGTTAAAATTAGGTCGGGAGCCAATGACTTCTTAAGTACTTTTCAACTTGGTATTTGAATCCTTTTCTAACTCGTGGTATGACTCAATACAAATCTGTGTTACTTCTCTCTTTTTCTACAGTAGAGTACGCACGTCAGAACATACCAGAAGACTGACACATGGAATAAGTAGCGTCATCTAGGGATTACAAGAAAACTTACATTCCAGACTCAATAGGTTTAAAGTGTAATTACTTGAAATCTTTCTCCTGAAGAATGTTTTCTGTCAGAGAGTTAATCTGTGAGGAGAAGAGATTCCCCAATCATTCAACCTTCCTTGAAGAATGCAATTTCATATAACCTCTTTCCGACAACGGGAAAATAAACAGAATTAGTATTACATTTAGATAATTTGTTAAAGGAAGACTTTCGTAAACTTTCAGGCCTATGTCTCCAACTTTATTCGAGGTATTTACCTTTTCTAACTAGAGAATTTCAAACAAAATAAAATTATTTTACTGATCTCACGTATTGGTCGCCATGAATTTATTAGGAGGCCGATCATAGGCTATAAGTAGATTCTCTAAACAGAATTTTTATTAAATTTACGTAAAATAAGCATATCAATTTTATGGCTAAATTAAACATAAAAAGTCATTGCAATATGGGGAGAAACATTAGAAGAGTCTTTAAGAAATTTTTCTACTGCGTAGATTGAATTGTGTTTTTTAGTTCGTGATTGAAAAGAACCTACGGGCTATTCCATCTCAAATCGACCGAAATATAGAGAAAATTGACCTTACAATTTTTAAATACAATGAAACTTTTTCTGTCCGTTGACAACTGTGATACAATGCTTTGTGCAAAGTTTGAGGCATCAGAACTTCATAGTGTTTAAATTAAAAATATTTAAATTTATCGTATTTTCATAAAATTAGCAACTTTAAACTGTTGTGGCTCCGAAACCCTTTCACCCAATGATCAAAATCATGGTTTATTTTGATGCTGAGAAATTAAAGTTTATATTGACATGTAAACAGTTTTTCTTACTTTTTATGGAAATGGAGAAATTTAGATTTTTCTTCATTAAGGCGCCTTTGCCCACGAAAAATATTTTTAAAATATATGGTTAGATTCCGCATTGAAAGTACCAATAAACACATATTTTTTACTGGTGCACCGTTGATAAGAAAGTATTGAAAATATCAAATAAAGAAAATAAACAATACACGCGTGAACTAATCAGCTGACTGTAGGTAGTCGAGACAAGCAAGGCCAGGAGACAAACACGTGTCGTCTAGCAGTCACGGCTGTGCTAGCTTTATCACAAGTTTTCATAAACACAGGAGTAAAATGACTCCCAATGCTAGCTTATCTTCAGCTCTCGGCCAGTGCATGGAGTACTGCACCGTTCAAGTCTACGCGTGTGAAAATAATTTATTTAGTACCCTCGAAACTTATTGCCGAGCCACTAAGCAAACAATGCCGAATCCTCTTAATAATGCAAGGTTTTGTCTCAATATTTTTTACATTTTTACAAATGGGCAAAAAGCCTAAAAGTAAGTAAAATCAGATTATCTGTCTCTCTGTATCCTATACAATAAAAATAAGGATTACTTCTTATCATAACCTACTAAATGTCAGCTTCAAAATGAGCTCCCGTTCAATGTTCTGCAGTAAATGGTTCCAGAGTTCTGAGCGCTGAAAGAGGCTTGTTTTTATAAAATACGCTAAATTTGTCGCTCAATAGTACGAAAACCGTTTGACTTTCGATAGTATATTTTTGAAAATGCACTGTCCTCAGCACCTTGTATAAATGGGGAAAAAATTAGAGTATTAAATAATGCGAGGTTTTTTACTGATCGATTTCATATGGAATAGCCCCTACGCAGAACACATCACAAACTCCAACCATAATTACAAGTTATAGGAACGTCGTTAAATAAACCATAATTTATCTTATCTATTATCATTGAGCGGTCAAGTAGGGTGCTGAAATTTCCTTTTTCCTTTTTTTCCCCAAAAATTAATCTAAAAATGTAGGTGCGGCTTATATTCGGGGGCGGCTTATATTCGGGTAAATACGATACTGTAGAATGTAGAACAAAATTTAAAATCGCGAATGTTTAATACATAAACTAATATTAATGAATAACAACGGGCCATCTGTTATACAATGTCCAATATTATCTATTCCAGTCTCATTGATCCGGAGTCGCACGGACGAGGTGCATGCGGATAATAATCAATACTAACGTTACACTACGGGCAAGTGTCATTCACCCTTCTTTCTAGCTTCCTCAGCGTCATATAACGTATTATCATAATCGAATTAAACATGTGTACATTCTCTCAATATGGAAATTAAACACAAAACATTGTGATCACAGGTACTGCACGAGAATTCAAATTAATGGTTCTATTTCTTGTCAAACAATTGAGTACAATGCTGAATTAGCATTTAATGACAGTTCAGTCAACTCGACGAGAATTGAACTCAGACAAATACGCTCTCTTTTTAAGTGTTAATGTCGCAGGTCAAATAACAAACAGACGTAACAAAAGACGTCTGATTGCGTCGCTTTGGAAATCAGCCATATGTTAAATATCGTCCTAAAGAGGTTATGTGAAGCCAGGAGAAAAAACTAAGGTAAGCTATTTCATAAAAGTCTTTAATAAATTATATGAACTAAACTTTAAATATCCTTGCGTGTGCAATTTGAAATTTGTGGCGAATGCGTTGGGCCTGATTTCTCGGGATATTCCCGTTGCCTGTAACATTACCATTCCTCGCAATCAGTACTTCGTTATTACAACCTTGTCAGTAATAAGACAGCCACCAACATATAGCACGGATTCTTATAACTGACATGACCTACCCGACTAGGAGCAACAAAGGCAGCGAAATTTTAAATTAACTTCACATTTTCAACTCTGCTGAAACCGATTTGTCACTACAGAACTCCCAGCTTTGGGTCCTTAAGTCAGTTTTACTCACTGTAATTTTAAAGAGACTATTACACTTTTACTACACCACACTACGTTTGACCAATAAAACGGTACGGAACGACGTGTTTCAACCAATCATGGCTGCTTATCCTACAATTTTTATCACCTCCCTAGCATTTGTTTTGATCACCTCTCTAGCATTTGTTCCTTTGTTTGTCAACATTGTACTTTGCATAATTCTACCTTTTAAAATGATTCTTAATCAAAACTTTTCAGTGATTTATCTTGTTTATATTATTTAGGTTATGTAATAGCGTCTGCTGTATGAGATTATGGATGGTCACGTATCAGAGATTGATTAATTTATATCGATAATTGAAGTGGAATGAAACGGTTTTAATAAAAATGAAACTGAATCAACAAAGCCTTCTTGACTAGTAATCGTCCATAGAGTTTAATGAAGATTGTATAGTTGGCACAACTGGTAACAAGAGAACAGCTCACCATAATACACTACTGCCATCTAGCGGAATATTTCTAACAATGAGATGGTACAATAATACATTTGAAGACAGTTCAGTATTTTTGTAAGTCAATTCATATTTTATTATTGCATTAGAGTACTTTATTTCTTCTGATTTTTATATATTTTCTTCTAATAGTGTAATAGTAAATTAAATTCTACAAATTTTGATTTTCTGTAGATAAATATAACGATTTTATGAGACGATTCGATAACTGTTTCATTGAATATTTTAATAGATTTAAAAGACGATTTAACAGTTTCATTGAATATTTTACGATTTAAAAGACGATTCGATAACTGTTTCATTGAATATTTTATATAGATTTTATAAGACGATTCGATAACAGTTTCATTGAATACATTTATATCGATTTTATAAGACGATTCTATAAAAGTTTCAGTGAATATTTTTATAACAATTTTATAAGACGATTCGAAAACAGTTTCATTGAATATTTTACATCGATTTAAAAGACGATTCGATAACAGTTTCATTGAATATTTTATATTTAAAAGACGATTCGATAACTGTTTCATTGAATATTTTATAGATTTAAAAGACGATTCGATAACAGTTTCATTGAATATTTTATATAGATTTTAAAGACGATTCGATAACAGTTTCATTGAATACATTTATATGGATTTTATAAGACGATTCAATAAAAGTTTCAATGAATATTTTATATTGATTTTGTGAGACAGTTCGATAACAGTTTCATGGAATATTTTTATATCGATTTTATAAGACGATTCGAAAACAGTTTCATTGAATATTTTTGTATCGATTTTATAAGACGATTCGATAACAGTTTCATTGAATATTGTATATCGATTTTATAAGACGATTCGAAATCAGTTTCATTGAATATTTTATATCGATTTTATAAGACGATTCGAAACAGTTTTATTGAATATTTTATATCGATTTTATAAGACGATTCGATAACCGTTTTGTATCATTTTAAAAACGAATATTGTATATTGATTTTATAAGACGATTGGATAACAGTTTCATTGAATATTTTATTTCGATTTTATATGACGATTCCAATAACAGTTTCATTGAATATTTTATATCGATTTTATAAGACGATTCGATAACAGTTTCATTGAATATTTTATTTCGATTTTATAAGACGATTCCAATACAGTTTCATTGAATAATTTTATATCGATTTCATATGACGATTCGATAACAGTTTCATTGAATATTTTATTTCGATTTTATAAGACGAAAAAGTCTCATTGAATATTTTATACCGATTTTATAAGACGATGAATTTTTTTAATTTTATATCGATTTTATAAGACGATTCGATAACAGTTTCATTTAATATTTTATTTTTTATAAGACGATTTTAATAAGACGATTCGATAATAGTTTCATTGAATAATTTTATATCGATTTTATAAGACGATTCGAAAAAGTTTCATTGAATATTTTATTTCGATTTTATAAGACGATTCGATAACAGTTTTATTGAATATTCTATATCGATTTTACAAGATTATTCGATAACAGTTTCATTTAATATATTATATCGATTTTATAAGACGATTCGAAAAGAGTTTCATTGAATATTTTTGTATCGATTTTATGAAACGATTTGATAACAGTTTCATTTAATATTGTATATCGATTTTATAAGACGATTCGAAAAGAGTTTCATTGAATATTTTATTTCGATTTTATAAGACGATTCCAATACAGTTTCATTGAATAATTTTATATCGATTTCATATTTTTATTGAATATTCGATAACAGTTTCATTGAATATTTTATTTCGATTTTTATAAGACGATTCCAATACAGTTTTATTGAATATTTTATTTCGATTTTATAAAACGATTCCAAACAGTTTCATTGAATAATTTTATATCGATTTTATGAGACGATTGATAGCAATTATTTCATTCAATATTTTATTTCGATTTTATAAGACGATTCCAATTCATTGAATAATTTATATCGTTTCATTGAATATTTTTATTTCGATTTTATAAGACGATTCCAATTATTTCATTCAATATTTTATTTCGATTTTATAAGACGATTTCAATTCATTGAATAATTTTATATCGATTTCATATGACGATTCGACAACAGTTTCATTGAATATTGTATATCGATTTTATGTTTCATTGAATATTTTTCAATATTTTATTTCGATTTTATAAGACGATTCCAATACAGTTTCATTGAATAATTTTATATCGATTTCATATGACGATTCGATAACAGTTTCATTGAATATTTTATTTCGATTTTACAAAACGATTCCAATACAGTTTCATTGAATAATTTTATATCGCATTGCTGTAGTGTAGGCCTACCTTAACTAGCTCCTATGACGAAATAGAAGCAAACTAAAAAAAGCTCTGAACAAAAATATTAAATTAAAGACAATTAAATTCTGCAATAAATGTTATTTGCATAGCAGTATCAGCCTATGGAATGTTAGCTAGGACGTTAACTCGCAGTATAAACAAAGCTGTGACGGCAATCGGAGTGGCTTGTGTTATGTAGTATCTCAGTCAGTCAGTGACCTCGTTGGCGGGCGTTCACCTCCTCTCCGTTCAACAATGCAGCATACCTACAAGGACAAGTTGCACTCATATCTCCGCTGATGTTACACTTTACTTTCGCTAATTGAGTTAGCGGTCTGTTATCGCCCTCAACAGTACAGCACAGTGCAAAAGTGGAGGGGAGAGGTTCACACGTGACCTCAATTCTGGTCAAAGACCTCCAGTACCCCGAAGGCTGTAGGCCAAGAACCAGCATAATGCCGTGCACTTAATAACAATCGTATTAATTATATTGCGAGGAACTCTCGGTCTCAGAACAGCGTGGAAATGGTTTTCATCGAAAGTTTAGAAGAAGCAGATTAGCTCATTAGGAGATTTTACATACAGGAGATCGAATCCTGTTTGAGGAGGCCTATTAATTTTAGTGAAAGTGCCGTCCCCAAAAAGTAACTCAATAAACAAGAACGTTTGATTATAACTTAGAAAAACTAGTAGATAAAAGCTCGTAAAGCCTTTTGAAGGCGATAAACTCGAATGGTAGTAGTCAAATTCTCAGGAATGTTACATACAATATGTTCCCCTGTTTTCATTCAATACAAATTATCTTTCAATATTGTTAATATTTCGCCTGGTTTAGATGTTTCCCACTTTATGGAGGTACATTAAAAGTTTATTTTTTCACTTCACGCCCGTCAAAGTTCTTAAAATGACGTACTTTTCTTCTTATTATTTCATAACTCATTCAATGCACTCTTTTGTTTCTTGCGATAGCTACAATAGGCCCATCTGGTTCTTTGTATAGTCTTCTAATTTATTTATCTCGTCCATTACGAATTCTGCAGTTTCTGTCCCCTTAAACTCGATGGAGAAAATTTCTCATTATCGTATTTTCAAACACAATGAGTATATTTCCTCTTCTTAAATGAGAGTCTACGTTTCTACGACGTGAAACTGGTTGAATTATTTAATTGTGGCATCTTATTTTGGTGGCTGATATGTTTTCTGTTATTGCAAATTGAAAATTCTCTCGATAACACGTCTTAGTTGAAACGTGAGTTCTAATATAAAACTACAACTCTAAAAAGTGGAGAAAATATTTTTAAGAAACATTACTGCAAAAGAAAAGAAATCAGACTACTAATCTTATATCTAATTAGAGCCCCAAATAAAGACATGCTTCAACTCAGTACAACATTAAGGGGAGAGGATGGTATTTTTTGGTGAAAAAATGAGTAAATTAAAAAAAATATATTTAAATACTCTGTGATATGTGTGGAATGCATTGCATAACATTTTGTGGGTATTTGTGCCCTCATCGGATGTTGAGACGTCATTTTTAAACTTCCTGCGCTATGGATTTTTAAATCACACGTCCGCTTTTATCGGTTTCCAGTAACTTCATTTTTTTTTTGCTACATTGTCAGACAAAAATGGATATAAATTCTGAACTATTAAAGATACATGCATGAAATTTAGAACACACATTCTTTAGACTATTAGAAACTTTTTTCTGTAATAGAATTTTGTTAATTGATTTCATTTTAAAAATACGTCCGTTTGTTTGCAAGAAAGGAAATCAAAAAAATTGTTATTAAATTTTAATTGTTTATTTTACAAACGTAGGGACTAATATCAAAATTCTGTTACAGACAGTTTGTAGAACATGCTTTTGTAAATACATTGCAAAAAACTGTTCGAATCTATCTTTAAAAACTGTTTAGATATATCGGTTTTAGTACAATCCTGCATTGGGTATTTTTTTTTTCAAATTTGGAGCCCCAAATAATTTTTTTTTCAAAATATTTTTATTTGGTTGAAATGCCACAGCTAAGAGTTCTCTACATACAAAAATTAATATTTTACACCAAATAGGAAAAAAAGTTAAAAAAAATACCATCCTCTCCCTTTAATTAAAGAATCCAGTTTCAGGCCTAATAAAAAATCCACATACGAATATTTGGAAACAATTATGCCGCTCACTAAATATTAGAAGACACAAGAAGATTAAGTCTTGAAATGAAGCTGGAAGTTGTTGGTTGAACTTGTTAATGTTTTTTTTTTTATAATGTGTTTATTTTACGACGCCTTATCAACAGTGATGGTTATCTAGTGTCTCAGTGACAATGCCAATGAATTGAGTTCAGGATCGAGGACAGAAAAGTTACCCAGCATTTGTTCTAAATGGGTTGAGAGATAACCTCGGAAAAACTCTCAACCAGGTAATTTATCCAAATCAGGATTTGAATTCGAGCCCGCTCGTTTCACGATCAGATATGCTAACAGAACGGTGGACTTGTTAATATTATTACTCACATTAGGCTCTATATATTTTTCTATTTAACGTGCATTCTACAACGCCTCATTCGGACGCGATGAATTAAAGATATGTAGGTATAATGGACCAATGAAAGAAAGAGAAGACAACGCTCGGAAGCGCTTAGGTCTATAGAAAGATCAGTTCCACAACCTCTTTGTCTACCACAAATTTCGTAAAATCTGGGAGGCATAGACTGCCACGAGAAGATACCTCAACGGTTAAGGTAGGACTGGTTAGTTGCAAAATACATTCGTGGGTTCTTACATTTTTGTCATGCTTTCTTTTCATTCACTTAATTTCTACATAGATTCGCGACGATAATCGTTGAAGACGCAAATCTTTTTATGGTAATTATAATGCACAGAAGAGAGAGAACTGGAAGACGATAGATATCTCCTTCAATGACCTATGGTAGCCTACAATAGAGGGAAAAAAGTTCATAGTCTTAGCCTTGAAAGCAAACTGTCATCTTGTGAGATGAGTAATGGAAAGACAGGCAACATATTAGAATGGTATGGCTTCGAATTCGAAATTAGGGAACAACTTCCTTGATGATGATGATGAAATGTACTCAGACTTACACTGAATAAGTTTGAGAGATATTTTCCTGTGAGTAAATAGTCGGAATTTGATGCCAAACCTTATTTCTTTGTACTGTCGAGTTCTACTTCCTTCATTGTCTATGCAATTTTATGGTTTTTTTTTTTGTTGGATATCTTGTTCAATAATCTCAGTGGATACGAAATAAATTAACCTCGAAGTCGTCCTAGGTTCTCGGGAATGTACCAAGCTCCCCTATTGTCAAAGAAGGCATTATTGCGATGAGTTTGTAAGGGCGATAAAAGCCTTAGTATAGATTTCTTGGGGAGAGTAATAAATTTGCTCCTTCATATCGTAAATTCATGAAATTCAAGGTACTTATTCCTTATTTGGTAGGTCTCTAAGCAAAAGTTATCGGTCTCTTCTCCAAGACACTGAATAAACAATGTAGATGAAAGAGTTGCCACGTAAAATAATATTCAACCAATCAAACTTCAGATTCCACTAGCTAAAATTGTGTTCTGACGTTGGCAATTGAAAAATCATATTTAATTAATTGTGTTCTTGAAGGAGATGGACGGCAGGAGAAACATTATCTTTTCTTTTTTTTTATTAATTTCTGCATACCCAGTTTCATACATATATATTATTCCAACAATGTCAGTATACGATATTAAAAATATATATGTTGTGTTTTTTTCTGGGTATGACAGAGGGATTCAACTTTTCTATAAGAAACTTATGTATAGAAACAATGCAGAAATAAATCAGTGAACCATGTTTAGAAATCAGCAGAATTTGACAATTTGTAAAATAAGAGAACATAAGTTTTTGATTTAGTGACCATAAAAAATGATGTTCTCTTGTTTTGTAAATTGTCAAAGCCATCTAATTTCTAAACATGGCCCACTGAAAATTTGACAATTTGTAAAAGAAGAAAACATCAGGCTTTGACCATAAATGTTCTTCTTTTGTTTTAAAAATTACCAAAGCCTTTTAATTTCTAAACATAGCCAAATGATTAAGTTATTTCTTCTTTGTTTTTATACATACATTAAGTATCTTACGGAAATATTAAATCTCTATGTGCTATATACCCAGAAAAACACATGGTATATGTTTTAGCCACTTGAAGAATACGTTTAATGACTCAACAATATGCGTATTACTGCTTTAACCTTCTATACAGTATATCGAACATTGTGACTCACACAGAATTCCCCCCAATATCGGTTTTATGACGAATAGGCGTCGGTAACTGGGTTGTAGGCCAACGTTCCAATGTTGCTGCTAAAAAATTTACCGGTTAGTGACGTCACGAAATTTCCAAAGCGTCCTACCTCGTGATATTGGTCCGATCGTGACTTGTGACAAGGGCATTGGCCAAGAACTGAAGATGTTATGATGAGTGGGCAGAAAATTAAAGAGAGTGGCCAATCTTGCGGCCATCATGTCTGACGGTCAATTAGAAGCATTATAGTAACTCGAAGAGATCTTGAACGAAGATAAACGATCATGAAGCACAATCTTCTATAATCACGAGTACCTAATCACTGGAACTTATTAATTTATACGTCACTTCGTAAGTTACATGACCACAATTTCGGGAATGAATCAGGAAGTGAGGAATGAAGGTATGACGTCGATCCTGTACCTTTTAAATAAATTAATCATAACGTTACGTGTAGAGAAGGACGGGGGGTGTCCCCGTGCCTATGAACTGAATCGCTTGTAATACTATGTAACGGTGCATTCAGGAACTGCTGGTGGATATTATTCTTCTTCTTAGAGACGCAAGTCATCCCAGAGTCGTCACTGCTTACTTGATGTGCATACAGCATATTTACCGCCTCCGTGATTCTACAACAACGACCTGCCCTGAGTGACGTCACAGCAGAGTCGTAAAACCCCGGCCAAGTGCAGGCGCAACTGTTCCTGGTTGTGACTGGCATACGGCAAAAACCCTTGAACTCACACTGCAGGCGGTATAGATCACTTTGTGAGACAAACGCTACCATGAGAATGACATAGACTTTTAGATTACGTACCTTGTGTATCTGAGGATAATCAACACTTATTACATCAATTCATGACTGTCTAAAATCTAAAATGAAAATATCAATTAAGAAATCAAAATATCTGGTTGTATCAAAAGAACCTCGACGATGGAAACTCGAAATTCAAAGAAAAATTTATAGATCAGACCATGAGCTTTAGTCTACTACATAACAAGCAATGGGATCCTACAATCAGAGAAAAAACACCAAGAATTGCTGGATCAATGGAAGACGTAATCTGGAAAAGTAATATCTAAGAACAGACACCAAAGTAAGAATTTATAAAACTGGGCCTATATGTGGAAACTGGAAATTTATTGTAAAGTGGGGTAAACTTGGACATAACAAAAATAATAATAAACCACGATATTAGCTCTATTTGTACTTAAAATATCACAAAAAAACTCAAGAAAAGGAGAAAAAAATAATGAACTTTCAAAATATATTCACTGCATCTGTATCAAAGTTAAAAATCTTTTTTATGGTCAATTTTACCCCAGTTTACTGTAAGGAAAATAGCTCATTTCGGAGGAAATATGGAGGAGGTATTGATCCTATATACCCCTAGACCTATATGATCTTATCACCATTAATTCGAGAAAAATTCGTTCCGGCACCGGGAATTGAACGCTCTTTCCAACTGAGCTATGCCGGGACACGATACACGGTGCCGGAACTAATTTTTCTCGAATTAATGGTGATTATACACATTGACTACTTCATAGTAGTCGTGATAATATTCAATGAGGATGGCGAGACCTCATATAATTAATAGGTATGTGATGTACTATATGATCTTCCCTAAAAAATGCTGCTCCTCCAAGAAAAGTTGAAATGAGGCCCCTGGGCTACGTAATTATTGCAATGAAAGAAAGTCATCTTTAAATGTACTTCGTCAGGTAGAGCTGCAGACAATCTTCGGGCCTTGCCACAGCCTGAACGATGAAAGGAAATTTGTCACATTTTAGACACTCACTACGTCGTATTTCGGCGAATATTTGGAGATTTTGATTTTTATAAAGATTGAAACTGAACATTTTCAGAAACGAAAACATACCTTGTTTCAAACCTGGCAATGTTCATTCTCAAAAGTGTGAATTTTGAGTAAATTAGTTTTCATATTTCTTAAAAAAATAATATTTTTTTAAGTAAAAGGTATTTTCATATCTCATTTGGATATTTGCCTGATCTATTTTATTTAATGAGAATCAACAAAATTCCTCTATTATTTCCCGCAAAAATTGCTGTACCAGACAGGCAGGCGGAAAAAGATAGGCGGGTTCCACTCAAGAAACCACTTCAGAGCATCGGAAATACGAAGTCATATGCTTCGCAAACGATAATTTAATGCCCCGTACGAATATTTTCCATTCGCTCCGGGGCGTTCGCCACGACGACTGACGAGTTGGATGACCTGCTAGGCTTCCCATATGCATGTTAATACGAATTGTGAGTGACGCACTGTCTTACCACCTGAGCGGTAAGCCCCACGTGCTGGGAATTAAACTGTGTCACTATAGGCTTGATGCGTTTCCAACACTTTAGGCAATAAGATGGAAACATTTGACCTTCTATCACTTTCGTTTCATATAACACTGAGACTAGGATCAACCATGATAATTGAGGGGAATTAATTAGAGTGTTCTGAGATTCGAACTCCAAAATTAACTATAACTAAGAATAATTATTTTTCTTAAAAAACATAAACTTCTTCATAATTAAATCATATAATTTATTTTATAGTTTACTTTTTAAAATCAATAAAACTTGAAATTAGCCTACTTACAGACTGAACCAAGAGAATACGTATAATTTATTTTAAAGAATAATACTTTTGATAATGCTACCCAGAAGATTATTAAATTACAGACCCCTTGGATACAGAGATCGTGGACGCCCGAAGAAGCGATGGAGAGACCAGCTTTTCACCTGAGACGGAACAGACCAAATGGCCTAAACCCTGATAGCTATTGATGATGATGACTTTTGGTTATGGTTTTCATTCAAGATGTCAGCCGAAACAGAATATATATTTAGCTTAAATAAGAATAGAGTATTAGTATTAGTAGTAGTAGTAGTAGTAGTAGTAGTAGTAGTAGTAGTAGTAGTGGTGGTGGTGGTGGTGGTGGTGGTGGTGGTGGTGGTGGTGGTGGTGGTGGTGGTGGTGGTGGTAGTAGTAGTAGTAGTAGTAGTGGTGGTGGTGGTGGTAGTAGTAGTAGTAGTAGTAGTAGTAGTAGTGGTGGTGGTGGTGGTGGTAGTGGTGGTGGTAGTAGTAGTAGTAGTGGTGGTGGTGGTGGTAGTGGTGGTGATAGTAGTAGTAGTGGTGGTAGTAATAGTGGTGGTGGTGATGGTGGTGGTAGTGGTGGTGGTAGTAGTAGTAGTAGTAGTAGTGGTAGTCGTGGTGGTGGTGGTAGTGGTGGTAGTAGTAGTAGTAGTAGTAGTGGTGGTGGTGGTGGTGGTGGTGGTAGTAGTAGTAGTAGTAGTAGTGGTGGTGGTGGTGGTGGTGGTGGTAGTAGTAGTAGTAGTAGTAGTGGTGGTGGTGGTAGTGGTGGTGATGGTAGTGGTGGTAGTAGTAGTAGCAGTAGTAGTGGTGGTAGTAGTAGTAGTGGTGGTAGTGGTGGTGGTAGTGGTAGTAGTAGTAGTAGTACTAATATTATTAGTAATAATAATAATAATAATAATAATAATAATAATAATAATAATAATAATAATAATAATAATATTAATGAGTTAAGTTCTATAGCCGGTATCACATTGTGTATTTCTTACCAAATTCTAGCATTTAAATTGAAAATCTTTTAAATTCAGATAACCTTTACTAACACTGTTTGCGTCAGAATTTTATAAAGTTACAGATAACAACTGCAGTTACATAATAATAGTAAAATTTATATGACAGATTTTGTAGAAGAAATTACATCAATATTGAACATTTCTTACCAAGCAATTCGACTAAAATGGAACCGGCGCTTTTAAAATCAGAGAAAATTAGTAACAATGTTTGGTTCAGAATAATATAAAGATGCAGAAGGGCAACAATTGCAGTGACATAATAATAATAATAATAATAATAATAATAATAATAATAATAATAATAATAATAATAATAATAATAATAATAATGTTTTGTAGCCGGTATTAAATCATCATTGCGTATTTCTTACCAAATTGTGGTAAAAAAATTCAATTCACAGCCTCTTTTCAAATCAGGAAGCTTTACTAAAAACATTTGCTTCAGAATAATATAAAAATACAGAAAAGCAATAATTGCAATGACAGTATATAGCCTATTTAAAATATTTCCTTAAAAATAATAGTGGATTCAATAAACACTAAGCTTTAGAGTTACATTTATTTATCTGTAATAATTGATAATTGAAATTCTCTATACAAATCATAGTTACAATGGTAAAAAGTAATCAATTTAAAGGTTACACAAACATAAACGCGCTAGAAGATCCTATATTACTAATATTACAATCGATGGCAGCGCACCGTTTCAATTGTAACGTAGAGACATGCAGCGACATCTAACATCTGTACCGCGAACTATAGCATTGTACGCGAATCGACCACTAGATGCCACTAGTCTCCAATTCGCGCTGGTCGTTGACAGGGATTATTCACCTCTAGCAACCAGCCATTGTCACGGCTATGCACGTGATGAAGTGCGGCCGATCCCGAGAGAAACACAATAACCGTAAAAATGAATTTGATACAGTTCGTGTCAAGACATGAAGTTTAGCATGCAGTAATGGGCGAAAATGTGATCTGTTAGATTAAACAGCACACGAGAGAGAAAACATTTATTCATTAATGTTATTTACTAACCTGCAAAGTACATTCCTTGGGATCTCCGCCTGTAATCTGCATCCCACGACGATACGCACTCAAATGTTTCACTGGTTTGTTGAAGCATTTTAAAATACGCTCAAAAATGTTCACAAAAATATAACAGTACAAATGTCCTGTTTCTTTTAAATTTTTACCGCCATTTCTATCAGAAAAATAACTCGTATTTGTGTATTTAGTTGAATAATGACAATTGTACCGGTAAATTTATCAATATTTCACTCAGGTTGCTGATATTTGGTCCCTCCGATCCCAAATATTGGAGTCGATAGTTAGTAAACCGACGATTGTCCAGTGACTGATTGTATGTAACCGACGAGGGTTGGTTCAGGAGTTGCAGCGCCTCGCAACTGCGCAGGACGCAACCCTCCTTCCTCTCACTCTTAGCCCCTGGTGGCGCGTTGTCCGCAGCACGTGTTCACGTGGACTTGCCATGCGATAGTTCCTGACCTGCTCTCTCTCGCCAAGACCACAGAGATTTAATAATGCTCACCCTGAATTGTTGCTTTCACCCTCAACATCTGGCCACGCGTCCCAGAGATCAAATGGATGTAATCACGTTTCATATTCTGCATAAAGATCATTCATCTAAATTTTCCAGTTTGTGCAGATTACACTGAACCGTCAATTGTTTCATTTGTTATTTTCTTAGTAAATAAAACATTGGCTATGGGTAACTAAATAAATTATATTAAAATGTGTCACTTTCTACAACATCTATATATATAATTTGAACTGCAAATTACGGGACAACGGCTAAACGGATTTTAATAAATGACCCCTTATTTTGAAACTTGGAACCCAAAGTTTTTCAGAAAAATAGTAGTTTTCAGTGAAATTTCAGTTTTCCTACATAATTTTCCTATTTTCCAAAAACCATCTTTCGTCAGTTTTGAGAATACTTGTATTTCAAAATAAAACAAAACACACACTACAATAAACAACAGGCTATTACACGAAGGCCATGACCTGCAGGATTGCTGACATATTTAGAGTTCAAATTCAATTGGTTATTAAAGCTTCAAGACTTAGGCCTATTAAAAATAATTTACAGGTCTGATTCTGCGGTGTGTAATTTTCTGAGTACAGCTGTGTATTGAATATTAAACTCTACAAAACTTGAGGTAGTTTGATGACATTATTACCATTAGAAATTTATTATTACTATTAATTAATTATTATTATTATTATTATTATTATTATAGTTAATGCCATGATGTTAATATATAAACTACAAAAATTGCGTAAGATAATAATATTGTTATTAAAAATCAAATGTTTTTATAGTTATTAATAAAGTTGGGTTTGGTATTTTTTATATATATTTAATGGCGGTGTGGTGTAGATGCAGTATGGGCTCGAGAGAGCGCAAAAATTACAGTTCCTAAGGAAAGACGATACTACTTACTGATAAAATAAGAGGCCTAGAAAATTTTGTAGTATCCCGATCATTTCAGCAAGATCCCTTAACAGAATAAAATGATTTTACCCTCTACATTTCAAGCTCTACACGCAGCAGCTATACCAAGATGCTATGTCTATTGTTCGAAAGCATAGCAAACCTGACTTTTTTAACTTTCGCCTACAATCCACAATGACCTAAAATAGCTATTGCTTTACTCCCACATGAAAAACCCACTGAGCGTCCTGACATTGTTACTTGCGTTTTTGCGTTGAAATTCAAAACCTGAAGGTGGATAGGTTCAAGAAAAAGTATTTGACATAAAAAAACAATTCAGAGGGAGTATGTTTCATTATTATGGAAGCAAATAACTTTCAAAATCTCCGGTATTTTTCATTGAAAATAAATCTGAAAAATTGTTATTTGAACGTCTAACGAACTTAGTTTGCAGCATTTGCTGCACAAGCCACTAGTAGAATAGAATGTTTTATTTTCGCTGGCAGAGTTAAGGACATAAGGCCTTCTCTTCCACTCAACCAGCCTTAATCAATATAGTAGATATTTAAATTACGAATATTTACACTACGCTTAAAAGATTCTCCAGCAATATTCTTCAGTTAAGTTTTAACGACTAGTACATGTTTATTTAAATTTAGATAAACCTATAAGATAAAGTAATAACTTAATTTATGAGCTAATTTAATTCAATCACTTATAATTAAGTTGAGATAGCTAGTGAAATGATGAGAATTAATTTAATATAAGTTTACTAGAACTGTGTTTTAGGAGAAAAATATCAATCTAAAAATATATTTATATAATGAGAATATTAATGTAATGAAATTTTGCCATTAGAGGTTTTGTATTCTATCTAGAGAAATTAATGATAATAATAAGAATGGACAGATGTTAGTTTCATTATAAGTACCTAACAAAATATATTAATCAGTAATTAATCTGTTAAGTAAGAATTTATGTAATTTTGGCCTAAATTAAATTATTGTCCAACAACCCCTTACATTACTCGGAAGCGAGTTCCAATTTCTAGCAACTGAAACTGTATGAGATGAAGAATATAAAGATGACTTGTGGTAGGATATAATGAGTAAATTGGTATGATGAGACCTGGTGCTTAGCTGATAATTTGCGGATAAATTTTGAAAACGAGAAGCCAAATAGATTGGGGTAGCGGTGCGCAGAATTTGAAATAAGAGAATAAGAGAATGCAGGGCTCGTCGGTCACTTGGCCTTAGCCAAGACAGATTTTGAAAAGACGGGGAAACATGATCATATTTATGAATATTGCAAATTATAATGGACGCACGCATTATGCACACGTTGTAGCCTGCTGCTCAAATTTGCATTTAGGTTACTTAATATAATATCGCATTAGTCGAAGTGTGGCATCACGAGTGTTTGTACAAGGATTAATTTTAATTTATCTGGAAGAAATTCAGACTGTGTGGAAATGATATAACTGTGAAGACTGAAGAGGACAATAGAATACATTTAGATAAATAAATAAATAAATAAATAAATAAATAAATAAATAAATAAATAAATAAATAAATAAATAAATAAATAAGTAAATAAATAAGTAAGTACATAAGTAAATAAATAAATAAGTAAATAAATAAATAAATAAGTAAGTAAATAAATAAAGTAAGTAAAAATAAATAAGCAAGTAAATAAATAAATAAGTAAATAAATTAAATAAATAGATAAATAAATAAATAAATAAATACGTAAGTAAATGAATAAGTAAATAAATAAGTAAGTAAATGAATCAATAAATAAGTAAATAAATAAATAAATAAGTAAATAAATAAATAAATAAATAAATAAATACATAAGTAAGTAAATAAATAAGTAAATAAATAAATAAGTAAGTAAATAAATAAATAAGTAAATAAATAAATAAAGAAGTAAATAAATAAGTAAAAATAAATAAATAAGTAAGTAAATAAATAAATAAAACATTTCAATGATTGCGTTTGACATGTAGACCTACTGAAAGTTGGTGAGTAAAGATGATAACTTGTAATGAATATTAAGTAAATATGTGTTCCACTTACTACTTGTTGAAACAGAATTTTATTCTCATGGCTGCAGTTCACTTACCTGTAAGTCAAACAAAAAAATCATTAGCGTACTCAAAATATTATAACATGCATATATTAAATATAAAATATAAAACAATATCACAGTGAATTTATTGTCTGGCCTGTTTTCGTTACCTAATCTTTTTCTTACAGTAAGTTCTGGCTTTACCATCGTGCTTACTACGTCACAACAGTTTCGCCGCGTGATTGCCTAGTGTTGGTCTGAAATTGCCTGAGAGTGAACAAATGCTAAATTCAACACGGCAAAATGCAAAGAAGCTGTTCTGGAATTCACAATCTACAGACAACGCCTGAACACACTGATTAGACTTCACTGCACAGCAAAGACGTCAGAGATGTTGCCGCCTGAGAGCGGCGAACATAATAAGCAAGAAAAAACTAAAAACTTCTAAAAATAAATAAAGACACTAAAAATCCACAAATTAAAAACTAACGTTTTCTACAGCAACCACATTACACAATTTTAATTACGAGGTGTACTTACAGCTTTTAGAGAACCCGGAGGTTCATTGCCACCCTCACATAAGCCCACCACCGATCCCTATTCTGAGCAAGATTAATCCAGTCTCTACCATCAAATCCCATCTCCCTCAAATCCATTTTAACATTATCCTCCCATCTACATCTCGGCCTCCCCAAAGGAATTTTTCCCTCCGGCCTCCCAACTAACACTCTATATGCATTTGTGGGTTCGACCAAAATGTTACCATAATAAATCGCTTCAACTACGTTTCGGTGTCTAGTGTGTGGTGCAGATAATCCATTCCATCCACTATAGGCATTGGAGTGACGTTTTACGAGGGGTTAAAGGAATAGGAATAATAATAATAATAATAATAATAATAATAATAATAATAATAATAATAATTACAAATGGCTTTTAAGGAACCCGAAGCTTCATTGCCGCCCTCACATAAGCCCGCCATCGGTCCCTATCCTGTGCAAGATTAATCCAGTCTCTATTATCATATCCCGCCTCCCTCAAATCCATTTTAATATTATCCTCCCATCTACGTCTCGGCCTCCCCAAAGGTCTTTTTCCCTCCGGTCTCCCAACTAACACTCTATATGCATTTCTGGATTCGCCCATACGTGCTACATGCCCTGCCCATCTCAAACGTCTGGATTTAATGTTCCTAATTATGTCAGGTGAAGAAACAATGAATTCTACGTTGTGTAACTTTCTCCATTCTTCTGTAACTTCATCCCGCTTAGCCCCAAATATTTTCCTAAGCACCTTATTCTCAAACACCCTTAACTTAAGTTCCTCTCTCAGAGTGAGAGTCCAAGTTTCACAACAATACAGAATAAACCGGTAATATAACTGTTTTATAAATTCTTATTTTCAGATTTTTTGACAGCAGACTAGATGATAAAAGCTTCTCAACCGAATAATAACACGCATTTCCCGTGTCATTTATTTAATAATAATAGTAATAATAATAATAATAATACTAATATTAATAATTAGAAGAAGAATTAATAATAATAATGGTGATAATAATGATGATGATGACGATAATAATAATAATAATAATAATAATAATAATAATAATAATAATAATAATAATAATAATAACAACAAAAAGAAGAAGTTTGAAAACTGTTAAGGCATTTTTAAGTTAACAATGTAAGTACAGCTTGACCTCTGATTAAAATTCTATAGATCTATTAATATCAGGCAATAGGCCTACATCTCACTTGACGATATGCGTCAGAGAAAGAACAATTTTGTTTCTATACATGTTTGATTACTGTAATACGTTACTAGTCAGCGATGTATGCAATGAAGGGGAAAAGGAACTGGTCGCCCTACCCCATTATCTCCTGGCTTATTTGCCTCATGAGTGATGGCTTATTGGAGTCACTTATGAGGTTCAAACTTGTCTTTGGACAGTTTAATAAACAACAAGCATACAACTTATAGTTATTTTGTAGGGATATCAGTCCCCACCGCCCTATCTTTATCCAAATTAGCTATTAATTTGTCATTCTTCATTATTGTGAATATTTACTTCTATGAGACCTTCATACCTTAAAGAGCCTTAATTTCTATAATTCTACGTCTTACGAGATTTGACATATTTAAACTGTCATGATATTCATTCACTGATTCATTGATTCATTCATTGATTGATTCATTGATTGGTTGATTCATTCATTCATTTATTTTATTCCATAGATCTTACATGAACAATGAAGCTTTAAGATGTGGAACAAGTCAAAATTTTACAATATTACAATTACATTTTTTACAAATTTTTATAGCTTTACAATTTAGTAATTTTCTACAATTTTTACAATTTTGTGCAATTTTTTACAATAATTTGGTGAGATGTAGTGAGATGAGGTGAGGTCCGAGGATTCGCCAAAATATTACCCGGCATTTGCCTTTTGGTTGGGGAAAACCTCGGAAAAACCCAACAAGGTAATCAAATCAAAGGGGGGTAATCAAATCAAAGGAGTTGATGCCAAGGACTCGCCATAGACTCGCCATAGACCATCTGGCTTCAGTCCCACGGCTGTGGAAAACCTCGGAAGAAACCAAAGACCAAAGGGGGATCCAACCCAAGCCGGCCGCAGCTCCGGATCAGCAACGTACAACGTCATGTTATCACCTAATAGGGATTCGAACCTAGTACTGCAGTTTGAACATAACATTAAAGCCACGTCTTAGTCATTGGGTGAACCGTGGTTTGTGAAAATATTGGAGGAGAAAAATTTTCTATTAAAAATAGAGGCTGAAGACAAAATGCAAATAATGGACGATTTCAGTATGGTTATTCCTGCTTGTATAACATTCATTTACTTAATCACTTAGTACTGGAATAGCTTTGGGCAAGTAAGCGAAAGGAATTTTTGTGCAATCTAGAATATTTAAAAGCAAGAAATATATTTGAAAAAATATATATAGTCAGTAGTCTATTCAAATGTAAACTAATTCTCCTAATTTGTCATATTCATTGTATTCTGTTATATCTGTATGAAAGTCGCCAGTTCGAACCTCGCTGCGATGGATATTTGGACAGAGAGTATAAGTCCACGTGACGTCTCATCCGTAGTAAGCACGTGCTCTGCGTCGTCCACCTGACCCTTGAAATACGCAAACACTGGCCTTTAGAGCGCCCAATATATATCCTACACAGGGATTGTAATTACTTGACTTCGAAGGATAATAGCAAGAGTAAGGCAAGAGTCGGAGAGCATTGTGTGGGAAAGGAGATTTGTGCGTCATCAGATCCGCCAAAGCAGCAAGGCAGGACGGAATTAAACTTTCGTATAAGATCGGGGGATCTTGAGCGTGGTTTCCATTCAGAAACACGAGCTGAAGCTTTACAGGCTTAGATAAAACATTTCATGATGTACAAGCAGTATTTTACTTAACGACGCTAGGTTTCGGAGTCTAAATTAATTAATAATTACATCTATCCTAAATCCTAAAAGCCAAATTGGCTAGTCTCTTATATTGAGACAACTCATCCTGCCTAAGGTATTTCCGTGGTTTTCCTAAGGCGTTAAGACAAATGTCAATGAGCCGTTGAGGAATAAACCAATGACCTAATGCCATTCCCCATAAGTTCCCCTTTTTTCTAACAAACAACTTAATGCCTAGTTCAGAGTCTATAAAATAATGAAATACATTTGCAATGCGAAAGGACAGGGAACCTTTCAATGTGCAGATTCAGAATTCACGGCGTCTCTACTGGCGGTCTTCACCTGCCTTGTCATCGAACAACAGACGACAGAGTCTTCTCGACTCCAGAGTCTTCTCGACTCCTCCTGCACTGCGAAATGACACAGTTCATTTCAATGTGCAGATCTTCACCAGCCATCGCCTCCTCATCCCGTCCCGTGATCATTTTGATCACATTTCCGTCCCCCTCGCGTATGTGGTACCTAAGAGGTTACGTCCATTTTCGGCTTTCCCCTTCAAAATTTTCTAGAAATCCTTCATTGGAGAAGCGTAAACCGGAGTGAGACTAGTGGCCAACAGGCTTGGAGCTCACATATTTAGTTTGTTACAGCCCCCAGACCTTTGCAAGGACGCGTTCTGCGTACCTTTTAAATTTGTCCTCCAAATTCTCCTCTCTTTTTTCGGTTTTTTTTTCGGAGTCTTGTGAACCTGGTCTAAAATTCCTCCCAATACTCAACACGTCCATCCAGTCCACTCTGTTGTAGTCTAGTCCTAGCTTTCAGATGTAGTAGAGGGCACATAATGAATCACTTCTGGAAATAAACTAGTGTACAGAAATGCTTCCATATCCAGATATAAAATAAACCAGAAGGGCCTACCTATTTCAAAGAATGTCAACATGACAAGTAGACTAACTTAGTGTTGGTGATAATAATAATAATAATAATAATAATAATAATAATAACAATAATAATAGTAATAATAATAATAATAATAATAATAATAATAATAATAATAATAAAAATACAATATTTTGTATTTCACCTTCATTACCTGTACGCTGCAATTATGTTTTAAGCTCTGTTTTATTTCCTGCTATCCTTGAATATTTTCTATGGGATCTCGAGCCCCTTGTAGGTTTTCACCTTCTTCGCTTAACCTCCATGACATACATATAAGCAGTGTATCAATAAAAATCACGTGTATTAGCTAAATGTATTGTCTGGGGGCCGTTACTGACACGAGACTTCGGTCTTAACTTGAAGCCATATTACTAGCGTCGGAGCGTTGACACATTAAACTTGGAGTCCGTGACTTCCCGCCTTGTCGACTCTTTTCTTCACGCGTGTTTTGTGTAAAATGGAAAAGTTAGGTTGTATCTAATTTTGTGATGCGGCAAAACCTTCGTAGCTCTTTACTACTATGCTTTACAGTACCAATCTAGCTGTGGATATCTTCTCACTAATGTAAGGTTTTGAAATATCAGAATAACACAGGATATTATTGATATATTATTCATTTAAAATGACTCATTTCAAGTGATACCGTCGGTATTTTACGGTTTGATGCAATCTTACTCGGAAATTGTACATGACTTTGTTTAATTTTATTGTTTTTCAGGTATTCACGTTACCATGGAAACTATTAAAGTTGATCTGTTTTTGCTATACATATGTCACAAAATAACTTCTGTTAGATGTATGCATAAATTTTTTAATAATTGAATTTTTAATAATTTAATAATTGACGCTTATGGTCTCTAAAACATCTTAAATAACCTATTAATAAACGATGGTATTTACAAATAAGGAAATGTTCAACAAGAAATTTCAAGTATTAGGTCTACTTACAGTCTCTGAAAGTTCGTAAAATATGTATCACGATTCCCGTGACTTACGACACACGAATTCAGTCACGCGTGTGATGGATTTTCCAACCACATCCCAAACTTTCACATGCAACGAGAAGATCCCATTGCTCACACAAAATAGATAACCAAAGTCATTCTTCTTTGATGAAACAATGGGAAAGGAACAGTTGAATATCTCGATGACGTAAATGTAACTATGGCAATAGGTGTTACAATGAAGGCGGCGACGACGTCCTGGTGCTTATGACGGGAAGACGAAGCACATAAAAGGAGTAGACTTCACCCTCACGGGTACAGCAGTACTTGCTCACGTGTTACGGGTAGCCTAACCATCATCCCATATAGTAACCAACAATCCGCTTACGAAAGCTCGCGCAGAGACACGAGACTGCTGACGTCACTACAGACGCAAACCCCTGCCTACCTTCTAGATTCCTCATTATCACTACTTCTTCCATCTGGTGCAGCACCTATGTGTCTATATGTGGGAGTAACCCGAATGGGGCAGGTTCTCAACGAGTGGATCGCGACCTCTTATTATTATTTTCGCTGTTTTTCTTATCTGGGGTTCCAGGAAATTAGCTTAAAGATTAGTGTAAATACAAGGAATGACGAATTCATATGCCGTTGGTCTGATATACGACTCTGAACAGGTTGTATCTATATCAGCGACACCCAATAGGCGGTCCGATTAATTTTAGTTCTGGCCCACAAAGCAAACAGTACATAGAAAAAATCAAAATGAATAATGTAGTGAATACAAAATTACATAATGGTTATATTTAACCTAGCATAGTTAAGACTACAAGGCCTTCTCTAACACTCTACCAGGAGTAAAACTTCGATACAAAGAACATTATAAATACACCAAATGTACACAAAAAAAAGAAAGAGATAATTATAATACACTGTAAGCAATAAGTCAGTAGAAATGAAACATAATAATAATAATAATAATAATAATAATAATAATTCTTTATTTATACTGGCAGAGTTAAGGCCATAGAGCCTTCTCTTACACTCTACCAGGTTACAAAGTACAGTATATAAGCAGTTAAAATTTAACAAAAAGTTAAAGAAGAGAATACTAACATGTTACAAAAAAATGAATAATAATAATAGCACAATAAAATCGACACTAAATAACATGAAAATAATACAATAATAGAGAAAAGAAAGTAAAATACATTGGAATATAGTAAAAGCAACTCATTTAGTACAAATGGTTAATATGGAAAACGTAAGGTAAATATAACAAAATGGAATGTAATAAAATAATAATAAAAAGAAAAGAAATATGAATAGTAAATAAAATTCACAATAAAATGGCTATGCTAATAAATTCATCGGCTGATAAAGAGAACAAAAAGGAGAAAGGAAGGAAAGAAATACATAGCCTATATTTTTACAAAACTATCGCAGAGAAAAGGGCTTATAACTGAAAGGAAACTGAATTGAAAAAGTGCAACATATATACATATATATATCATATAGAAAGTGAAACGTATTAATAAAATGTAAGCATAAGTCAAAATGAGTGACAATGATACAAAACAAATAATGAAGTTCAAAACATCCAACAAACACAATTTTAGGTACAAAAAATAATAAAATTAAGATAATAAAAAACACGAGTTCTGATATGATAGACATAACATGATGGGTATTATAAGGAAAAATGATGAAACAGAAAAAAAAAATATATCACTAAAATATATAAATGTAGGGAATACGTGGAAATATGCAACACTTGTCGTAACAGTAAGTTAGTTTGGCAATTCGTCATGAAATAATTTTATAACTTAGATTTAAAAGTTTTCAAAGTTCGGCAGGCCTTGACTTCAGGCGGAAGAGAGTTCCAATGATGAGAAATAGTAACAGTGAAGGATGGTACAAATCGTCCGATAATTTTTCAAACACATTTTATTGGCAGAAGAGACTTGGCGGACATTTTTAAATTCTTAGAGATAAATAATATTTATGGAGAAGCAAAGCAATGTTAATCTCGGATAGACAAGGTAGTTTACAATTTTAAACTCATGTTATTCAGGACTCAAACGAACTTAAATGCAATTTCAATGATATGCCTATTAATATTAAACAAAATATGTGGCCAATTCTCTAAATTGCAAGAAACTTGCAAGTTTTGTGAATGTTTGCATCAATGTACTCGTACACGTGTGAATAAAGCTTTCACACATGATTAATAGGCCTATAAATACAAAAACATATTGCTAGATAGCGACTTCTATCTGTTTTGCGATTATTCACCTTTTGCATAAAATCTCATAAAATATGTCAGTATCTCGCATTAAAATTTTCATGATTCAATTAAAATATAAAATAAATGTGAAAAAGCTTGTTAACAAAGTTTACAGCCTACAATTACAAGTTACTGGTAGTTAATATCAGGCATCATGAAAAAATATTTTCAACACTGAAACTGTCCCAAAACAGAAACTATTTTATGAACCATTTGAGTAGTCCCTATGAATTGATTATTTCTGTCTTTTGACCCGCGTTTGATCAGTAGAAATTCTATGCAGCTCTAGAAGAAAAATAATTATAAAAATAAAATACAAATCGCTACAATGATATGTTTTGTGGGTGTCCTCACTGTGTCATTTCAATGCACGCAATTACCGTATGTATGTATGTATGTATGTATGTATGTATGTATGTATGTATGTATGTATGTATGTATGTATGTATGTATGTATGTATGTATGTATGTATGTATGTATGTATCACATTCACTTATCACTTATCTGCTTTCTCTTACTTGGAACCCTGGCATTCTGTGATAGTGTTCGCCGTGATTGAGCGGCAACTTCTCCTTCACAGCTGTTGCACGGGTTAGTATAAATGGCGGGCACTGTAGGTTACGAAATGCGACTGCATTCTTGTGCCTGTTCATCTCTTGCATTGTATTATTGAGCTAATCCTTGGACTTAAAATAATTGTGTGGCTCTAAGGCAAAAGGTCAATTTTCCAAGTACATTTTATTGGCAGAAGAGAATTGGCGGCCATTTTAACACTCTTACAGACAATACTTCTTCGCCTATCTATCTATTTCTCGTCTTCATATCACAGCCTGGGTACTCGGTCTAAAAAATGACCCTTTATTATCTATGCCTTGCCATAAAACAGCTCACTATTCTTCCTCTTTCACAGCATCAGCAATTCGTTTCTGGAACTCCCTACCCAGCTCCCTCAGGAACTGTTGAACGATATTGCAATTTAAAAGTAAATTATTCAAACACGTGACCAGTATTAAGCCACATAACTCCTAGCTTCAGATTTAATTTTCCCGTTCCTTTATTTTGTCATGATTGTTGTATGTACTTTTATCATTAAAATTACATCTCTTCATCATAATCTCACAAATTTTTAGTAGGCCTACATATTGTACTCATTTTTCTGAAAAAATTTTCTTTCTTCCTCATTCATGTTTAATTCTCCTTTGTGTATATGTAATTTTCCTCGGCGTTGTTTAGTTATAATTTACGTCTGAATCTGTAATTCTTATAATTTGTAATATTGGTTCACTTACCACTTGCACATTCATTGAGTGTAACTTCTAAGCCCTATATTATTTTGTAATTATTATTTAGTAGGCTATGTTTGCATTATTTTACTCAACTTGTGTTTGTATGACTATATCAATTTTTAGTGTTCTTTAAATATAAGTCTGTAATCATTAACTTGTATTACTGCAAATTCTATCAGCTTCTTTTGTTTTTGGCTAAGTGGAAAAGAAAGCCTGATGACCTTAACTTCGGCAGAATAAATAAATATTATGTATGTATGTATGTATGTATTTATTTATTTATTTATTTTATTGGGTTATTTTACGACGCTGTATCAACATCTAGGTTATTTAGCGTCTGAATGAAATGAAGGTGATAATGCCGGTGAAATGAAACACCGAAAGTTAATATTGGGTTGAGGAAAACCCGGAAAAAACCTCAACCAGGTAACTTGCCCCGATGTTCGATGGTTTCGCGGCCAGACGCGCTGATCGTTACTCCACTGGTGTGGACTGTATGTATGTATGTATGTATGTATGTATGTATGTATGTATGTATGTATGTATGTATGCATGCATGCATGCATAACAACCTAAGATAAATCGGTTGTAATATTGTACTGAAATATCATTTAACCAATGATGAAGTATTCTGTAAATGAAAGCATTTTAAAAGGAAACAGAGGGAGTGCACGTCGATATGTTACGTTACGTTAGGCATAAACTCTAATTTAAATGCGCTTTCATCTTTGACTCAGTAAGGATGACACAGTCACGTGTTCGTTTGTATAGTGGCGCTCCTGTGGAGAGCTCGAGCAACTAAATGGCGAAGACAAGGAGACCAACCGCACGGTCGTTGACCGGCCCGCAAAAGTAGGACGCCAGGCATCAACCGATGACGGCGTCTTGACGACGAACATGTAAGTGGCGAGGCCTTGAGCGAAACTTGCATCAGGCCCACTGGTGTAACTCACATGGAGAGCGCGAATGAAGCCAACTGGACGCATCGAGCTTTAAACTGTCTGGAAATAATTCACTACGAAGCTTTTTTGTTTAAATGGGGGAGAAGTGAATTCTGTGACCGAAACCGATTTTAAGATCTACTAGATGGGGCTGTGATTTAATAATGTTCCTCGGTGGTCTGGTGATTAATTGGTACTTCCCATTTGGCTAGGAATTCGCGGGTTCAAACCCTGTCGATGTCGATAAATTTATAAAGGCGATATAAATGCTTCACATGACTTTTTTCGGAAGCTCCGGGTCCCTTCCAGTGGATTTACTTCACATAATAAGGCTCTTTTCCTGATAGGGGGTTCCGGGCAATACTTTGCTTCCATTTCTCGCCCATATCAAAATTTGTTTATAGCACAGTAGCCTAATTGGTCGTTTGCCTTCCTCCACCCGTAGTCCGTACCATGATTTAATAGACAACATAACTGAACTGCACGTTCATATAGCCTAGTACCTATGACACTGCTATTACTCTCCGATATGAAAGTGGACTCCCTCCGAGTTATTTTGTAATGTGTAGTGAAATGTATAGCCTATAACTGGGTAACCAGCGTCCAAAATATCTCTTTTTGATTGATTTTGTATATTAATTGATTTCTATAATTAAAAAAAATTCTCTTATTATAAAATGATTTGATATATTTAAAATTTGGCAGGGCATGTAGGACGTATGGGTGAATCTAGAAATGCATACAGAGTGTTAGTTGGGAGACCGGAGGGAAAAAGACCTTTGGAGAGGCCGAGACGTAGATGGGAGGATAATATTAAAATGGATTTGAGGGAGGTGGGATATGATGATAGAGACTGAATTAATCTTGCACAGGATAGGGACCGATGGCGGGCTTATGTGAGGGCGGCAATGAACCTTCGGGTTCCTTGAAAGCCATTTGTAAGTTAGTAAGTAATGATATTTGAAATTATGTTCGATGGACACTGTTGGGCTTTCGAAAACACCAATGGATATATCATGAAATTTAATTGTTGATTGGACTGTACAGTAATTATTAAAACAGTTGCAAATAATTATATAATGTTTGTGATTTATGTTCTTCATGACTACAATGAAGTAATAATTATATAACCACAAGATCTATTATAAAAATACACGAAGTATGTATCTGAAGTCTGATTAGTGTAATATGTAGCTAATCGACGACGTATGCAATGGAGGGGGAAAGAAACTGGCCTCTCTATCCCATCATCTCCGGCCTAGTTGCCTCATAAGTGGTGCCTTGTTGGTATCACTTGTGATGTTCAGACCTGTCTTTGGACAGTTGACTAAACAACAACAATTAATTTTAACGTAAATGTAAACTTAATGAATGATTCATTTTGATTTAATAAAAATTATTTAGTTATTCGTACACAAAAGGGGGTGATCAAATAATAAATGATAAATAAACAAATAAATAAATAAACAAAAACAAATAAATATATATTAAAAACAGTTGAACGTAAGACACATGACGAAATGTTTTCTTTTCGATGCCTGATCTACAGGGGATTAAATTGAGTTAACCCTGGCAGGCATTTGGCTAAGAAGTTCATCAATTCAAGTACGTGAACGCTATAGAAAGATTCATCTTTTAGGGATGAGGAAAGCTTAGTAAAGACAATTCGTTTTGGTTGTCTGTAATTGGATTTCCGAGATTTCCGAAAAGCATAACAACCAGTCTAATTAAAAATAGAAGCAGTACAAACATTAGTAGAACCTAAATGTCTCACATCTGCTGGTCTAAAGCATGGCATTAATTTTGGCCCTCGGTTGTACAATGCTTTAACTAAATTACACCCAGAACTTCTAACATATAACCCACTAACATATAACAAGAAAATTAGAAACGTGTTAATATCTTCAATTTGATTAAATAAATTTATAGCCTATGTGTATGAATTAATCAACCTATATTAGGCCTATATTTGTATTCTATAATTTTGAAATATATAGTCCTCTTTCACGTGCAATATTATTCTCCTCTAGTGTTAATATTATATTATATAATTCCATTGCCGCTGTAATTTAAATTTTAGTTCCTATTTTATTTTACTTATTTATTTTTATTATTATTTTTTATTTCCTATATTTCTCTTATATTAATATTGTATTATATAATTTCTGTAACTGTAATTTTAATTCTATTTCCTATTTTATTTTATTTTATATTCTCTTATAGACCTATTAATATTATATCTGAACTGCGACTGAACGCGAGCGCTGCTCATTCGGACTCAAATTTGGTTAATACTACTGTATCTCCTTTTTTATATTGTTTGTATTATTTTATTTCTATTTCTCTTGTTTGTTTGTTTCTTTGTTTGTTTGTAATTATATTCTTTATTCTGTATATTTAAATTTAAATAAAATTAAATTAAATTAAGAAAGGAAAACACAGGCAACGACGGGTGATTTCAGCTAGTATTTCATAAAATGAAAATATAAAATAGATGATAAATATAGAGAAGAGTTCTGTGCAGGAATTTATCGAAAGAAAAAAAACTAACATGCTTTTGGGGTCGAACCCGGGAATTCTTGATCAATAACAGGGAATACCAGCTATTACACCACGATTCTCGGTCACGTACTACTTTTCCAAAAGCTATAGCAGCGCTATGTAGAGAGCACTTTCCCCGCGTAGGTGCTGAACGCTACGGACTCTCCTGCTCTTCGCTGGAGTCCAAGCACTGTAGCGCGCAGTCTTGACCGACATGCCGGTCGCCGACCCGCGCCGCGCTATCTGGGCCGAGTGAACACTCTCCATTAGGGCCCGCCGCCGTCGGCAAGGGTTACGTAAATACATAGAAGCCAACACTGGCGAAAGTTCTGTTGTAAGGGAATTTATCAGTATTGCCAACATCCATACCCGAAGACAATTTTTGTTTCCAAATATCCATAATGGTTTTATAATAATTCTTGCTCTCACTTTTCCTGACATTTGAGAGGCATTATTAGCCAAGGAAACCTGATAATCTGTCTCGAAATCCTCCGATTGCTCAAGTGTCGACGTCAGCAACTTAATCTGATCCAAACAAACCGGACAGCATTGTAAACTATTCCTAAAATACATTCTAACAGACTCCAATCTAAACACGGGATATGACGCAGTTGATACGACAGGGAGAGTTCAGGGTAAGAGTCCTATGCCCGCCAACCCACCAAGAACCAAGATCGTCATTGCTAATTGTATTTATTTATTTATTTACTCCATTCATTCATTCATTCATTCATTCATTCATTCATTCATTCATTCATTCATTCAATCAATCAATCAATCAATCAATCAATCAATCTATCAATCTATCTATCTATCTATCTATCTATCTATCTATCTATCTATCTATCTATCTATCTATCTATCTATCTATCTATCTATCTATCTATCTATCTATCTATCTATCTATCTAATTAATTTATTTTTATTTATTTATTTATTTATTTATTTATTTATTTATTTATTTACAGAACTGCACGCATTGTATTCTTCACCTGACCTAATTAGGAACATTAAATCCAGACGTTTGAAATGGGCAGGGCATGTATATGGGCGAATCCAGAAACGCATATAGATGTTATTTGGGAGGCTAGGAAAAAGACCTTTAGAGAGGCTACGTAGATGAGAGGATAATATCTAAAATGGATTTGAGGAGGTGGGATATGATGATCTGGATCTCTTGCATCTATCACTGTTGGCTTATCTATCTATCTAATTAATTAATTAAAGATTATTTATTTATTTCACAGAACTACTAAGCAGCCATTGTATTCTTTACTGACATAATTCAGGAACATATCCTATCCAGACTGTTTGAAATGGGCAGGGCGCTAAAAATGTCTATGAATACGGCCTAATCCAGAAATAAAACCTAGGTAGTTGGGAGGCATTATAAAAGACCTTAAGAACGATTTGAGGGAGAGAAAAATTTTTTTATTAACTAAGTAAAAATTAAACCTACTCTACATAGTAAAAAATGCTTAATAAGTTTGCTTTTGAACGACTAAACTGGATTAATCTTGTCACTGGATAGGCATTCCGCTGGCGGGCTTATGTGAGGGCGGATGTCTTACCTTTGGTTCCTTAAAAGCCTATTTTTCGTGCGTGTGAAGTACTAAAAGATTACAGGTAACTATTCATAGACATTTAGGTAGGTGAAAGCGAGAAGGACTTGTGGAGAACAAGATGATGAAAATTTCTACGTTGTTAAGTCTTAGTTTAGAGTTTGGAAGGATGGGGTAATGTGGTCAGCACGACGGACATCGCAGACGAAGCGAACAGTGTTCTGTCTAAGGACAGATCTTTCACTGCAAATCCAGCTTTATCCAATCTTTCTTATTTTCTGCCTTCCTCTTCGTTTCCTCATATGATCATATATCTTAATATCGTCCATGATCCGATATCTTCTTCTGCCCCGAACTCTTCGCCCGTTCACCATTCCTTCCATTGCATCTTTCAGTAAACAGTTTCTTCTCAGCCAGTGACCCAATAAATTCCTTTTCCTCTTCCTGATCAGTTTCAGCATCATTCTTTCTTCACCCACTCTTTCCAACACGGCTTCATTTCTTATTCTGTTTGTTCACTTCACACGTTACATTCTTCTCCATATCCACATTTCAAATGCTTCTATTCCCTTCTTTCTTTTCGTCCTAATGTCCACATTTCTGCTCCATAAAAAGCCACACTCCATACAAAGCATTTCACTAGTCTCTTTCTTAGGTCCAGAGGTCTGCAGAAAATGTTCCTTTATTTTTTAAGCTTCCTTGGCCATTGCTATCCTCCTTTTGACTTCCTGGCAGCAGCTCATGTTACTGCTTATAGTACACTCCAAGTATTTGAAGCTGTCCACTTGCTCTACTGCCTCATTTAGAATTCGCAAGTTTATTTTTGTATTTTTCTTCCTATGACCATGGTCTTCGTCTTATTTGCATTTATCTTTAACCCATACTGCTCACAGCTGTCATTTAACTCCAGTAGTATAACCTTTAGCACAATTTCCTCTTCTGCTATCAACGCCATATCATCAGCAAATCGTATGCACTTTATTCTTCTTCCTCCTACTATCACTCCTCCCATGTTCTGAAAACAGTTCTTTATAAAACATCTCTGATGTTTCGGTTATTTTATTCTCATCGACCAGTTCCAATTTCTGTAGATGTAAAGAGTTTTATATAGCTTCGGTTTTGTTTCTCTTTCTTTTACTACAAATCATGGACTTAATTGGTTCATTTTGCATTCTTCCTAAAATGTGATTGTAAGTACAATTTAATATAGGCCTACCGTCTTGTGTACCTTGATTCAAGGTTAAATAATTGCTTTGAAATTATTAAAACATATTTCTTTCTATTATGTACTCTTCTAACTCATAACATAGTGTATGTTCATTATATTAGATTTTTTTTAACATTTTCATTTCTTGTCTTGTCTTCAGTTGAAACCCTTCATTCTTTTATACAATATCTTCGTATTTTTTTATATTTTATTGTCACTGATCACTTCCACCTTCAACAGAAGAGTTTCATAGGACTTCAGTTCAGTTTCTTTCTCTCTTATTTTAAGTCGTAGCCTTAACTGGTTCCTTTTGTAGTCCTCCGAAAGTGTGACTGAAAATAAAATTTAATATACCGTCCAAAAAGATTCCAAAATTGCGCCAAAATCTTCCTCATAATGACTGAGATTAAAAAAAACAGGAAATCGACAAAAATTGCTCTAATTTGTTCTCTTCCGTAAGATATATTGGTATGAAGACGATGATATTTTATGAACGTATGAGTTAAGCCTTGGCAAAGCTTCATTTCTCACAATAGTTTATTAAACCTTGTCGGACCGTAAAGAAAAAAACTATCGCAATATCCATATTTTTATATGTTGTACAATATTACAGTATTGTGAAATTGTAATTTTCCTACCAATTTTTTTTCTATAGTTCTATTAAAATATAGCATATAGCCTATTAACCTGTTGTATCCTATAGGTACATTGTCAATTTAAGGTTTAACGTTTATAGATAAGAAGGTTTGAAGATATACAATTATTAATTTTACTAGTCGTACCCGTGCGCTCCGCTGCACCTGTTAGAAATAAATATAAAGTATAATTAAAATAGGACATTTGATCCAGGGAACATTCGTGTTTGATAGAAGGATAAATCGTTTAATATGTTACTTAATTTAAATTGTATTTAAATAATTAAAATGCGATCATTTTGGTCCAGAGAGCAATCATTTGGTGCAATGATAATTTCTTTAACATGTTTCTTATTTGTTATTACATGCAACCATAGTTTAATGAAGATTGACATATCATTTAGTTTTAGTGTGTGAATTATGATAATTACTTAATTTTAACTGTTGTTTTCTACGTCTTCAGTAAATGGCGCTTGGCCCACTATGATTCTGAACCCTTCAAATAACTTAAATAGCGATGCAGCATATACGAGTATAGTGATATGTAATTATATTTCTTTCTTTCGAAAGTGTAAGAATTCACGATCTTCTATGTACCATTGCCATGGAATGAATAAATGTGTTTTTTCTTCCTACTCAAAAATTTTATATTTTGCACATAGGAGTTACTGCAGGAACAACAACGCTATAATCTGAAACGCCGGCGGTTATTGTATTATTATTTTAAAGCTCTTGTATATCCTTAAATATGAGTCCTATAAAAATTTTGCATAGAATAAAACTTATCGGAAATCATTTTTAAAGAAACTTTCGTTATGTAACACTTTTCATAAAAATCAATAATAAGCGAGATATTTCGATTTATTTGATTCAGGCCCCCTTATAACCCCCTTTTAAATACAGTATTTTGAATGCTATATAGCCTAAAATCTAAGTTACAACGAACTTAATTTATATTCCAATTTTCATCGAAATCCATTCAGCCATTATCGTGTGAAAAGGTAACAAACATCCAGACAGACAGACATACAAACAAAAATTTAAAAAAAGCGATTTTCGGTTTCAGGATGGTTAATTATAAATGTTAACAACCATTATTTTTGGAAAATCGAAAATTACCAGAAAAATTTTGGCTACAGATTTATTATTAGTATAGATATGTGTATTTTATTGTAAACGATTACTCTAAATACTAACGAAAACTATGTAATGTAAAAAATAACCTGAAGACGAACGTCAAAACAATTTTGTGCGAGATCGTGCGTATTTGCTTGTTTTCCGCACAGAACCAATACGCGGTAAGTGTGAAATACCACATTCAGTATTCCCAACGTAACACACATAACAATTTCCCTCTTCTTACCGCTTAAGCGCGACATACATTTTACTGCTTTAGGCTTTTAACATATTATTTTTAGAGACGTTTAACATAGTAATAATTATAAATTGGAAACTTACCACTGCAATTTCACCTAAATTGCAATGTTAATTATTGTTTTTAAATATTTGCAAAAATTAAGTAAAGTCTAATACTCCACGAAACTTATTGCATTCCTGATACAAGTAACATTAAGGAAGCCGTGAAAAAATCAACAACATTCCAGATGCCGATGTTATTACTGCAATATGTTATATAAATAATATTGTTAAAATAATAAAATGAAAAATAAATCATTACATAACCTTACCGTTTGTTTTAAGTTCGCATTTATAGACTGGGGGAAAAATACAGACGTTTATTACGGCCTGCTGGAGTATAGTAAACACAGAAAACATTTTATAGCAACAATGTTGAAGAAAGATATTTTGGCTTTCCGAAGTTGCCGTCATTAAACAGAAACCAACATGGAGATTTCATTGCAACTAATTAGAAATTCGTCTTTCAGGTATGTAATAAACGATCTTCGCACAAAATAATGTACGATACACGAGCGGTATGTTTGTTTTCATGTTCTCGGAAATTAAAAAGCTCAACTAAAAGCTCAACTTTTCGAACATGAAAACGTCAACATACCGCTCTTGTAACGTATATTACTATTACACGTTGAAATATTGAAGCCTCGGAGGTATAACAAAGAACGACTGAAGTGAAAAGCGAAGTTGTTACGTAAGTCCGGAGACAATTTGAAGAAGCTCGCTCGCTGGGTGGCAGCAGAGGGCGGGGACGTGAACGAGACGTCGTTGATTAAGATACACGCGGGAGGGTTATAAATGGAACTAGGACGCCGAATTTTTAGATAGGAAGAACAGAGTCTAAATGCAGCCCACACTATTGTGAAGGCGTACGGCGAATGTTTAAAAATGACAAATAGGCCTACGTATCCTTTATGCATTCCTGGGAATACGAATAAGCTTTCCATTTTAAACCCACAATGCGAACCCAAATAGCGTCACAACTACAGAAAAATCTCTTCTTCCCCTTTTCCTCCCTCTCCACCCCTCTTCCTCTTCATCCTCATCATAATTTATTTATTCTTCTGTTAGCTTTAACATTATTTTGTTTGTTTAGTCAAATGTCCGAAGACAGGTCTGAACCTCACAAGTGATATCAGCAAAGCACCACTTATGAGGCAACTATGCCAGGAGATAATGGGGTAGGCTGGGACTTCAGATGTATACAAACAATAATATTATTCTTCCTTTCACACATATCGTCATGAGATGTTCTGCGATTTGTGAAAATAGATGTAGACCTGCATACAAACCTCCTACATCTATATTAAGTATTAAATTACATAATTCTGATTGTTGTCTTATACAGCAAATGTCCGATTATTAAAGAGTCCTTCTTAAGTATTTACGCATAATTTTCGATAATCATTTAAAATGGAACCAACACATTAATTATCTTTGTAATACATTACGTAAAATAGTATATTATTTTGTTTTATTGAGGAATTACTTGTCAATAAGTTTATTACGTACAATATATTTAACTTTATTTCAATCAGTAATTATGTATGGAGTTATAGGATGGGGTAGTTCATTTAAATCCAATTTTAATCCACTTTATTTATTACAGAATAAATAATTAAAATATTATGTCTTCATAAACCTAATTTTCCATCTCAAAATTTGATTTTAGACTTCAATGTACTTAACGTAAGACAAATTTATTACTGTCAACGGGAGTAATATTGGCCCAAAGGGTAACATTGGCCCAACAGAGAATATATATTGGAATTTTAATGTGGTATATCTTAATAGCTTCAACTGAACTGTATAAATAGCAGTTCCTGCCAATATTTTGTAATATATAACAATTCAAATATGTAATCTCTGTTGGGCAAAAGTTACCCTTAATGGGCCAATGTTACCCTTATATTGTATTAATAAAATTCATACATAAAAATCGAAATAATTTTGAATTGTATTCTCATAGTTCTGAAACAAAAGGTATGAATTCTTTAAGATTGTTTGAACCAAAATGCAACACTGTTACAGTATTTAATCATAGTAGTAATTTAGGCCCAAGAATATATAACAAATTTATATTGTCAATTCTAATAGTTCTAGTATTAAATTTAAAATGTTATGTATGGATTTTATAAAAATTGAAAAATTGTAAATTTAAATTTATTTACTATAATTGCATAGTAGACATAAGACAAATTGTATTGTATAATTATTAATTTCAATTCAGGAATCCGCCCCTGAGCACGAGTTCTACTCTTTCAGGGGCGAGCTGTTTTTCTGTATATATTATATTTTATGTTACAATTATTAGCAAAATAATAAATAAATAAATAAATACATAAATAAATATCAGCCAGAACTTCAATCAGAGATAATTTTAACATTATAGAACTTAATTCAATAATAGGGGAGACTGTTGTACCTTTAAACATTTTTCACATTTTAATTTTTTTAATTTTGAGAAATGATCATTTTTTTAAATTAAAAATGCTTTAAATAATTATTGAATATTATTTTACAGTTTCCTGTATGTATTTTCCTGTTCGACACATCTATTAAGGCTGGAAAAAATAAATGTAATATGTTCAAAGTTACAACAGGTTCATGTACCTTGGAACATACCCTCTTGTAAAACACATGGGATATAGGTGGGAATACAGTTGTAAGAACTGACAATCATATGTAAAATGTATTTGCCATCATAAACCAGAGTAGACTTCTCTGATTTAGATTATATTTCCTGGAGGAGCAAGAATTGCTTCAACAGCTTTCTTCAAGGCATCCGAATCAATTGGGGACCTCTTAACTCCAGACTTACTTCTTGACGATCTTAAAATAAAAGAAAGACTAAAACCGATAGTATCGTGCACCTTGGAACATGTTCCATGGTACAAGATGTTCTGTGTTCAAAGATACAAGAGGGTGCACGTTTAAACAAATATGGCTCCCAAAACTAGAGATTCGAATAAATCATGGAAATTAAAATATGTTATTACTCACCAGATGATAGGGAACACACTGTACTTGATGGATAGTAACAAATACAATCTGGTTTTGTGTTAGAAAACATATATCAATGAACTAAATGTTTACTTTTGGTACTAAAAAGATTGTTTTGTTCACAGAACTCACACTTTGCAATAAATCAAACCCAAACTACGATGAGGGCTACTTAGCAGCTTTCTCTACAATCTACTTCAGTTTGAGTCCTCTAGGTAGTAACAAAAATAAAAACAAAGGTACACTATGCTAAAGCTACAACAGTTTCCCCTAATAATAATAATAATAATAATAATAATAATAATAATAATAATAATAATAATAATAAAAATACTAATAATAATAATAATAATAATACACAACATTTAAAATATCGATAATATAAATTGTACAATTTTAATAATAATTTTAATAATGACAAAATTCTGCGTACGCCACTGTTAAGAACAGAATACTATTTCTTTCTGTTCATTTCTTTCCCTACCCTTTTCGCAGTCACTCCACAATTTCAGTCAACTGCCAATAGGCTATAGTGGGGAAAATTACGACATGAATCCTTTATTTGCAATTAAATCGAGCACAGATCACTGGAATGCATAAAATTCGACCTCTACGGGCAAGAAAACATAAAGAGAAGTTCAAACTTCTTCAGTGCCCATAAATTAGCAGGGGGTTGTAAGCGTGATAAACCTGCAAGTACAGAAGTTATCCCGCCATGATGGTGGTGGTGCAAGTCTCTGCTTTACGACCTCCAGTGAGTGCCCTACTTCGTGTGGGAGGGAGGGGGGGGAAGACATGGTGACCTCGGCTGCTAGGCGTACAGGTGAATGACCCAAGCTACTCTGCGACCCGATAAGAGAATGCAACCGGGGCTGCCGTACCGCACAGGGTGAGCAGTAACCTATTTTAGGTTACCGGGTTACAGGCCACTCGGTGTGCAAACATGACAGCAGTGGTTTCACTATAATGTCAATTTTCACATCATTAATGAATGTTAAATTCTTTCCACATGAGCCTTCAATCAATAAAGCGTATACATACAGAAAAGCTCAATTTAGATTGAAAAGTGTGATCCCGAAACGCGTTCAGTCCATTTTTATGAAAGGACAGATCAAGTTTTTTTTATCCGCCGGTCTACGGACTGAGCGAGTTTTCAAGTGGCATGCACAATAACATAAACTTGTAGACAAGGATAGGCAGTTTAAAATATGATAGAGGTCTAAAAAATCATATAATAATATGTAGAAATCATAAAAATAGCCAAATGGACTGAGCGAGTTTTAGGATCACACCACAGTCTAGTATATACAGTCGCGAAGCTCAATACGTAGTAAATATGCAAACATTAGATAGTTGCTCACCACTAGGATCGCTGATATGCCTCATTATAGGCAATGCAAAATAGTACCGTCACAGTCTATTGTTTCTAGCACCCTCAAAACTCAAGCTTCGTGACTGTATATAGTAGACTGTGATCACACTCTTCAATTCATTCCATATAAAGAGAATATGAAGGGATCAGAACCATATTGGGCCAAATGTCATTTATTAAAAACGGAAAAAGCAAGGGTTAAAGTTAAGTGAATACCATAGTTTAATTAAGATTGACATATCATTTAGTTTTAATGTGTATACTTTATATTACTTGTATATAAATCCCACAAGGGTAGCTGCCCTTCTATAAGGGTTGCCAAAGGACACAGCATACTAAACTAATAAAATAAAAATAAACATTTGCGTTATCACTATTTACGATTTTTATTTTCAAATGGAAGCTACCCTTGGGAAAGTACTTTTATTCAACAATTATTAGTAATCAAAGAGAATATAAAGAAATTTAGGTATACAGATGATTACGTAAAATCTGAACAGAACATTTCATTACGTCTATAGCAATAATTTTCAAAATATTTAAAGGAATTCCAAAAGACTTAAAACATTCAGCTGAGAATTTTGGAATTGTTTCCCTTGCTCCGAACAATAGGCCAAATACTTCAATCTGTCCTTGTATGATAATAATCTCTGAAGTATTGAATTGTAGGGTCATAGATGGTCTTCTTTCCTTCATATACTGCTACAGGTTGTTCAACTGCAGTTTCAAAGCGCACGGTGGGATCGATGATAATTGCTCTGTCATTTCTTCTATCAATTACCATTTAATTATGGTAATAACTTAATTTTAACCCTTGTTTTCTACGTTTTTAGTAAATGGCGCTTGGCCCACTATGGTTCTGAACTCTTTATATAGGCAATACGTAGTATCATGACTGCTTTTATAGCAAGAGAGTCTTATCCTCGATTATAAGAAAATAGATGGGAATTAAAATATTGAACAAACTAAGTTATAAATGACTGAAAATAAGGAATGCACGCAATTAATTAAGAAGCTGGTGTTGAATAAAGAAAAATAAATTTACGGAAAAATGTATTTGAAAGTAAAATGAATATTTATGCAACACGTACCTATTAAAATTCTCCTCCGCTACACTCATCTAGTAACTTCAGGGAGCCAACTTTAGAACAAAAGTTACTAGATTTGTAATCAGAAATTGTAAAAAGAATTCTTTAATGAAATTGAATTAAATCAATTTGAGTATGAAAATATATAGGCCTATTCTAAAGAAGTGTAATAATTAATAAAAATATTAATGGTGTATCCCCTTAAGAGGACATATCAATCAGTTCCACCGTCGAGTGCCAAACCCGGTATGCAGGTTTCCAGGAAAATATGACGATGAGCAAACAGTTCTTACAAGATTGCGTTACACAGAAAGAGAAGGTGAAGATGAGATATGAAGATGAGAAAGAGAGACTGCAGACAGGAGTACGTTAGTTGTCCTCGTTCTGGAATGTTGGTTCACTTTCACAAGTAAAAGCATTGTTTGTACGGGACGAGTGTCTTGTACGAACTTCAAAATTAAGAAAGTTGTGAACGAAAATAAATTTAGTTAATCAGCTGACGTCATTCATTTAATGATTAAATAAAATCCGTAGACAGTATATATTAAATATCAAGCAGAGAGAAAATGTGATGTAATATATTGAAAAGTGATGAAGTGTTTGTAGCATTATTGCACATATTCAATTAATAAAGCAATTATTAATGTTACTTTTTGACTCTCCCTCGTAGAATATTCCGATATAAGGGTGGTAAATGCATTATAACAGAATCGAGGAAAAGTTTGGAAAGACCGGGCGAAGTTGAGTTTTTTCTATTTTCGAGATTCTGTTACGCACTTAAGGGGTTAGGTACAGCTTACAGTAATAACATTTTCGAAATATTCAACATTTTCTTCCTCCATTACTGTATCTTGTACAATAATGAAAATTAGTATGTGTAAAACTCTGTCTTTCTGGTATATGAAAAAAAATATATTTTTGCGATTAAAAAGAACATTTATAAATATTTCTTTAAATTCAAAATGGTGGCAGTTCACTGTGCAGTGATGAAGCGTTTCCCTCATAACTAAAAAATTATCCAATATTTTGTGATGAAATTTTTTGTGTTTATTTATGCATGTTATATCTACAATATGATGCAAAATCACTTCTCTAGCTTTGATAGATTGATAAAAAATAAATTCAATTTAAAAAATGGTCAAATATCAGTATTTTATTCTAACACAAAATAAAAAAAATATTATTTATTAAGAAATGTAGTTAAAAGAGCATGATATTGTAAACATGAGTTTGAGCAATAAAATAAAAGAGAGAGAACATAGTGAACTGCCACCATTTTGAATTTTGAAAAAAAAATTTTCTTTTAAATCGTAAAAATATTTGTTTCATAAAGCAGAAGGACAGTGTTTTACACATACTAATTTTCATTATTGTACAGTATACAGTAATGGAGGAAAAAGAAAAAAGTTCAATATTTCCAAAAATGTTACTGCTCCAAGCTGTACCTAACCCCTTCACATATGTGTACTGCAAATTATTCCTTGCACGATCATATTTTTAGAACTGGAAATAGTGCATAATTTTTACGATATTTTTTGCATTCAATATACAGGGTAAATTTATTTTTCAAAGGCTTTCTGTATTGTTCAATTGTAAGCCAATAAGTAACTAAATAACACCAAGAATAAGGTTTGTTTATGCTCCGCCATTTAAATCAATATAGGTAGTTACTATACATTCAAGGAGGCATTATTTTCCTAAAAAGATGAGTAAAATTTGGTGTTATAATACATCCGATACATCACAGCAACTAAGATGACTGAAAGCGATGATTCTTATATATCAGTGGACATAAATATTGAAGAGTTGCGGAAAATTGACTGTAATTCATTGGTGTATATAATTTATTTTGTGCGAGATCGTGCGTATTTGCTTGGTTTCCGCACAAAACCAATCCGCGGAAAGTCTTAAATTCCACATTCAGTATTCCCAACCTAACACATATAACAATTTCCCTCTTCTTACCGCTTAAGTGACATATTGATTTTACTGCTTTAGGCTTTTAACATATTATTTTTAGAGACGTTCAATATAGTACTAATTATAAATTGGAAACTTACCACTGCAATTTCACCTAAATTGCACTGTTAATTATTGTTTTTAAATATTTGCAAAAATTAAGTAAACTCTACAACTCCATTAAAGTTACTGCATTCGTGATGCAAGTAACATTAAGGAAGCCGTGAAAAAATCAACAATATTCCAGATGCCGATGTTATTACTATAAATATGTTAAAATATTAAAGTTTGTTTTAAGTTCGCATTTATGGACTGGGGGAAAAAAAAGACAGACGTATATCACGGCTTGCTGGAGTATAGTAAATACAGAAAACATTTTAAAGTAACAATGTTGAGCATAGATATTTTTGTTTTACAAATTTGCCGTCATTGAACAGAAACCAAGATGGAGATTTCATTGCAACTAATTAGTAATTCCTCTTTCAGGTATGTAATAAACGATCTTCGCACAAAATAATGTACGATACAAGAGCGGTATGTTTTCTTTTAATTCTCGGAAATTAAAAAAGCTCAACTACGTTTCGCTTTTTCAAACTTTTCCTCCAACATGAAAACTTCAACATACCGCTCTTGTAACGCATATTACTATTACCAACAGCCCTCCTATGAGTTGTAACAAAAATCTGTTTCTCTAGCAACCAATCCGCCTGATGTAAACCCAGTTTACGAGACCTGTCAATAATAGTGTTAAGTACGTACAAAATAAAGTAATTAAAAATCTCAATCGATAGAAATTAAGGCTGCCTTTGTGGTCTGGTTTCAGTTCCGGAGGTCCCGGGTTCGATTCCCAGGGTTGGCTCTAGGGGAACTTGTCTTCAAAAGGAAAAGTTCTTTGAAAGTTTAGAGCGTGAAAATTTTCGTGACTGCGATTGGGTAGAGTTATTAATTAACTAGTCTTCAAATAAAATATAATACATCAGGACTCTCGCTGGACAGAAACCTGAAAAAAAAAAAAGCTTTAAACTCACATTGTTGACAAGAAACGCCATCTAAGAGCTCAACCACACGGCAGTAACAGATGTTACAGAGTTAGCAATGAATTTGAAAAAGGAAGGAATTAAGTTCTCATGGAGAATCCAAATCTGTACAAATTTTGGAGGAACAGTAGCAAATATAAATGACAACTTGAGAGGCAATAAAATATGGGAAATACTTGCCATTATTCGGTTGAGAAGCTTTTGTAATCCGGTCTGCTTAAAAAAAATTGAAGTTAGAAATAATACAGTTATATTACCGGTTGTTCTGTATGGTTGTGAAACTTGGACTCACTCTGAGAGAGGAGAATAAGATGCTTAGGAAAATATTTGGGGCTAAGAGGGATAAAGTTACAGGAGAATGGAGAAAGTTACATAACGCAGAACTCCACGCATTGTATTCTTCACCTACATTGTATTCTTCACCTAACATAAATACTTCCTTACTTACAAATGGCTTTTAAGGAACCGGTAGGTTCATTGCCGCCTTCACATAAGCCCGCCATCGGTCCCTATTCTCTGCAAGATTAATCCAATCTCTATCATCATATCCCACCTCCCTCAAATCCATTGTAATATTATCTCCCATCTATTTCTCCGCCTCCCGTAAGGTCTTTTCCCTCTTGCCTCCCAACACTCTATATCCATTTCTGGGTTCGCCCACACGTGCTACATGCCCTGCGCATCTCAAACGTCTGGATTTAATGTTCCTAATTATGTCAGGTGAAGAATACAATGCATGCAGTTCTGAGTTGTGTAACTTTCTCCATTCTTTTGTAACTTCACCCCTCTTAGCCCTAAATATTTTCCTAAGAACCTTAATCTCAATCACCCTTAATCTTGTTCCTCTCTCAAAGTGAGAGTCCAAGTTTCACAGCCATACAGAGCAACCGGTAATATGACTGTTTTATAAATTCTAACTTTCAGATTTTTGACAGTAGACTAGATGACAAAAGCTTCTCAACCGAATAATAACAGGCATTTCACGTATTTATTCTGCGTTTAATTTCCTCCCGAGTGTCATTTATTTTTGCTACTGTTGCTCCAAGATATTTGAATTTTTCTACCTCTTCGAAGGATAAATCTCCAATTTTATGTTTACATTTCGTACAATATTCTGGTGACCTAACATAATTAAGAACATTAAGTCTAGGCGTTTGAGATGGGCAAGAGCATGTAGCACGTATGGGTCAATCCAGAAATGTATACAGTGTGTTAGTTGAAGACCTGAGGAGAAAAACCTTTAGGGAGGCCGGGATGGGAGGATAATAATAAACTTGATTTGAGGAAGGTGGGATATGATTTAGGGACTGGATTAATCTTGCTCAGAATACGGACCGATGTCGGGCAATGAACCTCCGGATTGTCTAAAATCTATTTGTAAGTTATTATTATTATTATTATTATTATTATTATTATTATTATTATTATTATTATTATTATTATTATTATTGGAACTATAAAAATTGGAGATTTATCTTTCGAAGAGGTGGAAAATTCAAATTTCTTGGAGCAACAGTAACAAATATAAATGACACTCGGGAGGATATTAAACGCAGAATAAATATGGGAAATGCGTGTTATTATTCGGTTGAGAAACTTTTGTCATCTAGTCTGCTGTCAAAAATCTGAAAGTTAGAATTTATAAAACAGTTATATTACCGGTTGTTCTGTATGGTTGTGAAACTTGGACTCTCAATTTGAGAGAGGAACAGAGATTAAGGGTGTTTGAGAATAAGGTTCTTAGGAAAATATTTGGGGCTAAGAGGGATGAAGTTACAGGAGAATGGAGAAAGTTACACAACGAAGAGCTGCACGCATTGTATTCTTCACCTGACATAATTAGGAATATTAAATCCAGACGTTTGAGATGGGCAGGACGTGTAGCACGTATGAGCGACTCCAGAAATGCATATCAAATGTTAGTTGGGAGGCCGGAGGGAAAAAGAACTTTGGGGAGGCCGAGACGTAGATGGAAGGATAATATTAAAATGTATTCGATGGGAGGTGGAATGTGATGATAGAGACTGGATTAATCTTGCTCAGGATAGGGACCGATGGCGGGCTTATGTGAGGGTGGCAATGAACCTCCGGGTTCCTTAAAAGCCAATAAGTTATTATAATAATAATAATAATTAATTATTATTATTATTATTATTATTTTTTATTTTTTTACATTTACTGTTGCTCCACGACATAAAACTATCTTCACTGAACAGTTGTGACTGATTATCTCGACAACTCGTGTCCCCTCCCGACGCTAGTCGATCATAAAAGCTGAACAAACTTATTATCTTAACAAATGTTCGTGACGTAACGAGGTGGGGTTGAATGACCTGTAAGGTAGACAGCCAACTCGACAGGGGGGTGTTACAGTGACCCAATAAGTGGTGGCAGGCGTTATATTAAGACGAACTTATGGCATTACGAAACTCAGGTGAACGACACTCATTGGGGACTCCATTACACTGACCTAAATTACTAACTGAAATGCCTTTTTTATCTACCTTAGTACCATGACGTAAGAGCGAGTTGAACGCTCCCAATCGAGGCTTTTAAGATATAGAAGTGACCTAAACCTAAAAAAGAAAGTTCTGGTTTCCGGTGTATTGACATTTCTGAGTAATGCCCCAAGTTGCGTTGGAGTAGGAGAGTCATGTATTTCATACGGCACAGTTTGACTTTAACTAATCTCAAAATTTAATTGCGATTTCATACTTCTAAGATCACGATTTCAGCAGCAGAATTTCTACATTTTAGTGGTAGCTAGATTACACAATCTTGTTAACTATTCTATAATACGATCACCATCGACACATTTCTTGTACTTACTTACAAATGGCTTTTAAGGAAGCCGCAGGTTCATTACCGCCCTCACATAAGCCCGCCATCGGTCCATATCCTTTGCAAGATTAATCCATTCTCTATTATCATATCCCACCTCCCTCAAATCCATTTTAATATTATCTTCCCATATACATCTCGGTCTCCCCAAAGGTCTTTTTCCCTCAGAGTCCCAACTAACACTCTATATGCATTTCTGGATTCGCCCATACGTGCTGAATGCCATGCCCATCTCAAACGTCTGGATTTAATGTTCCTAAGTATGTCAGGTGAAGAAAAAAATGCGTGCAGTTCTGTGTTGTGTAACTTTCTCCATGATCCTGTAACTTCATCCCTCTTAGCCCCAAATATTTTCCTAAGAACCTTATTCTCAAACACTCTTAATCTCTGTTCCTCTCTGAAAGTGACAGTCCAAGTTTCACGACCATACAGATCAACTGGTAATATAACTGTTTTATAAATTCTAACTTTCAGATTTTTGGCAGCCGACTAGATGACAAAAGCTTCTCAATCGAATAATAACAGGCATTTCCCATATTTATTCTGCGTTTAATTTCCTCCCGAGTGCCATTTATATTTGTTACTGTTGCTTCAAGATATTTGAATTTTTCAACCTCTTCGAAGGATAAATCTCCAATTTTTATGTTTCCATTTCGTACAATATCATCATATACTTTGTCTTTTCGGAATTTACTTCGAAACCTATCGTTTTACTTGCTTCAAATAAAATTCCCGTGTTTTCTCTAATCGTTTGTGAATTTTCTCCTAACATATTCAAGTCATCCGCATAGACGAGAAGCTGATGTAACCCGTTCAATTCCAAAGCCCACACATTTCTTGTAGGTTTACAATATAACGATGTAAATTTCATTTCAAGAAAACACATAAAACCTTTTCTATTTTCTTTAACTGTTGACTTCATACTGTAAAGTCTCTAACACTAACTCATTTTCATAAAATAATTATCTTTCCATAGACTTTCGATGCAATTTCTTCTACGTTTTCCAATAAGTTTATAATAATAGTTCTTGTATCTTGTTTATTCTTTCAACAGATTCTTTCCATCTTCTCTGGCAATTTTCAGTTTATTCCCATATTGCGTACATTTAAGTTTATTACTGTAAGTTATTTCCATTGATTATACAATCTTAATAGAAGTTTACATACAAAATATCCTATTATTTGACAAATTAAAACAAATAAAAAATAAACCATGTAACTGTATAATAATAAAATATATTGACAAAAATTACAATTCTATCTGAAATATATACAAATAGGACACAATAAAAAAACCGGAAAAATCCATTAATTGAACCAGAAACTTTTCCTACTGCTGGTCTAAAACACAGCTCAAGTTTGGTCCTAAATTATTTAATTGTTCTGTTAAAAATAACTCTGAATTAACAAGTCTCGATAATAAAATATTTAAGAGAAGAATTGAACATTTCACGTAATATTTATTTAATATATATCTTTTTATATATTCCTTCCTAAATAGTGTTTATTTTGTTAAATAAATTATATAATAAATATAAATGTAAAGTAATAGGGTGAACTAAAAGTAAATTGCAATAAAACGGCATTAAAGAAAAATGTACCAAATAAATTCTACAGTTCAGTACTTGTTTCCGATGACATACATCACTGAGTTTCAACTGTTATTAAATTGGATACTAACAATTTTTCTGCAATACGCCTTGCCACGAAATGTACAGAATTAAAAATCTGGTTGCAAATGAGATTTTAACAAGTTGTACTGAACAATTTATCAAGCCTGAGACAGTTTTTCTTGCAATAAACCCACACACAAAAAAATTTCAATAAATCATGTATACAGAACAAGAACAAAGCGATATTTAAATGAGTGGGGAGGATATTGCAGCTTTTCAATCATCCGTGCCGCTGAAAAGCAAAGATGGAATCAAAATGAAGCAGGTTGCCACAGAGCGATGGCGCTACTCTTTCGTGTACAGCGCAGCTAACAACTCACTTTGTATTATAATATATGGGCCGATGACCGACCTCCGTGCACTCGCGACCCCGCAGGGTTCACCTTATGTTATTTAATCGCTGAGACCTGCGCGCATGCGCTATACGCCTTCCCGCCAGTTTACCATAGAAAAAATCCTGAAGCTGGATTGAGGAGAGGAAGTGAGGAAATTATTATCAATCAGTACACAATGGAACCCCAGCGGCCAATGACTCGTGTCACTGCCCTCCCAGCTACACTGTAGGTCAGGTCATGGAGTAACACACTATATTGAAATTAGTATTCTTTTGTGTGTGGTAGGACATCTCAAATCGAATTAGCGGACCTTTCCTACATAATATATTATACAAGGTGTTTCAAAAGTAACGCATAATTGCAATAGAAATTAAATGAGGCGTGTGGGACAAAATGCTCAGGCATGTCAAATCTTGTATTTAGAAAGAAATATGTGTATGGAAAAAAATATTTTTGCTACTACTGTTGTTCCAGTTATGACGTTATTGAGAAAATTTTAAAATGGCACCTATATATACCAGATCACTTATCTGTGGCGTGTTAAGTGTACCTCTTCATAGAACATCTCGTTATTCATCATCTTTTACAGTATCCACCTTGCGACAATGGAATTCCCTGTCACAAAGTATTTGGGGCTGCAAGACAATAAATACTTTTAAAAAACAGTTTAAAAGGTAACTTTCTTAGCATTTCACTCCAATCATACTGACTTAAAATATCACTGTCTACATTGTTACTCCTTCTTTTAGACATGCATCCTGATAGTGCTGTATTTTCAAAATTGTCTCATAATAATCTCTTTCTACTATCTAACATTATTTGAAATATATTAACATTCTATGTATTTTAGCTTAATTCTACTACATAGTTTGTATTTCAGTGTTTAATTAATAGTTCATAGTATTTTGTTGTTTAATTCGTAAATAACTCTTGTATACATGTAGCTCTTATCTAAATCAAATTGTTGAATTCTTTGTAAGTTCATACATATGTATATATACTTTTTGCTGATTGAGTGGAAGTCTGCCAGCTAAAATAAATTATTATTATTATTATTATTATTATTATTATTATTATTATTATTTATTATTATTATTATATGATATATTTATTTGTCAGCCAACTTTACAGTTCATAGTTATGGTGGACCATTACATTTATGCTTTTCGATCCACCATCCCTTTAATACATACCACCCTTTTCTATGAATATATTCATTTGCCATATATTTCCTGATACTTCTTATTCTTCTGTTTTATATGAATTTCTATCTATTCCTCTCTCTATTCTATTCTAGTACTATAGTTATAGTACCCCTGATACTATTCTAACCCACAAAAAATGACACCTATAGTTTTCTTTATATCATCTGATATTGTCTTTCATTTGCATAAGTTTTAATCTATCGCCGATTTTACTCATCAATATGAAATAAATAACATTTAAAAAGGAAGAGAGTAATAACTGAAATGAAGTTGGAATGAAATCCAGTCACATATCGGGTAATTTGAAGAAATTATCAATTCTGACCTCGCCATGTTTTCTGGAGTCCTTAAAAAACGCTTAAAAATTTAGTGGAATTTCTACTGCATGCCAGTGTACTGTATCATTTGAAGAGTTCGCGGGAAAAACGATGAATGTCACATTTCTGTTAAGGATTACATAATGATCTAATTGAGTCTATAACTGCAAGATGTAGTGCTGTTACTATAGAAAATAAAGGAAAGGATTACTGTATTCGTGGTGATTATTCTCCTCTTTACCATTTTTCATAAGAACAACATTAAATTTCGCAGTGATCCTTTGAATTAGATAATGACATCAACCTTAAGAAAACTGTGACATTCATCGTTTTTCCCGCGAACTCTTCATTTGTCTCCCATATTAATAAAACGGACTTGAAAATATGAAAGATGAAAAAGAGCGCCATTATAAATTTTCGAAGTTAACATGTCATTTCCTTAAGGAAACGGCAAGTTACATTTTAACTTAAACTCTATTAGCCCTGGTAATCTCACTATCGCCCGAGCTATTACTGTCCAGCAGAGAATTATTATAGTCACGTAAATTACAGCTCTGTTCCCTGCACACGACACACTACACAACCGGTTTCAAGATCTTCCCATTTGCCACGAAGTCTAGCATCACAGCTGATCGTGTTATTCAGTTCTCACTACCTGTGTCTTCACGCAATCATGAACATAATGCTAATACAATTATGATTCGTGGTATACGGATCTTTAAACTTGGACTCTCACTTTGAGAGATGAACAGAGATTAAGAATGTTTGAGAATAAGGTTCTTAGGAAACTATTTATTTATTTATTTATTTATTTATTTATTTATTTATTTATTTATTTATTCAACCTGGTGAGATACGGCCATCAGGCTAAAGATTACAACTACAATATAAAGAATACTATTTGAAAAGGGACGTTACAGGAGAATGAAGAAAGTTACACAACGCAGAACTGCACGCATTATATTCTTCACCTGACATAATTAGGAATATTAAATCCAGACGTTTGAGATGGGCAGGACGTGTAGCACGTATAGGCGAATCCAGAAAAGCATATAGAGTGTTAGTTGGGAGACCGGAGGGAAAAAGACCTTTGGGGAGGCCGAGACGAAGATGGGAGGATAATATTAAAATGTATTTGAGGGAAGTGGGATATGATGATAGATACTGGATTAATCTCGCACAAGATAGGAACCGATGGCGGGCTTATGAGGGCGGCAATGAACCTGCGGGTTCCTTACAAGCCATTTGTAAGTAAAGTATATGGATCTTTATGGCATAGGCCTAATAATGCAAAACATTCATTCTCAATTTTATTGATTTCATGTACTCTTTAACAGAATTTCTTTACTTGATTATTTAACGACGCTCTATCAATTACAAAGTTATTTAGCGTCGATGGGATTGATGATAGCGAGATGGTATTTGGCGAGATGAGCTCGAGGATTCGCCATAGATTACCTGACATTCACCTCACGGCTGGTCGTTTAATATAGGTTTCACTGTAGTAATCGCTCTCGAAATTTATTTTAGTAGGTTATTTTACGACGCTTTATAAACATCTCAGGTTTTTAGCGTCTGAGTGAGATGAAGGTGATAATGCCGGTGAAATGAATCCGGGGTCCAGCACCGAAAGTTACCCAGCATTTGTTCATATTGGGTTGAGAGAAAACCCCGGGAAAAAATCTCAACCAGATAACTTGCCCCGACCGGGAATCGAACCCGGGTCACCTGGTTTCGCAGCCAGACGCGATAACCGTTACTCCACAGGTGTGGACTCGCTCTCGAAATAATCAAACAAATAAAATAATAATAATAATAATAATAATAATAATAATAATAATAATAATTTAATAATAATTTATGTGACTGTTCCTAACTTCCAAGCTTTAAAAGAATGATAAAATATAAAACTTTTGTTTCACTGATATTCATATTTCAGAAATACGAAATTTTGTCCTCACTTAAATTTTCGAATCCCCTAGACTTAGCTGTTTGTCTTCAAATTGGCAACGTTGACAACAGCAGATAGGAGAACAAATGAAATCACAGTAGCGTGAAATCTTTATCTGTTTATGTAATAAGTAGCATGAAAAAAAGTACGGCGCATATCTTATTAGGAATTAGGAACATTTTAAGTGCGTCACCTTCTGCCTTCATTTTCCATGAGAACAATTATCAGCAAAAAAACGTGCCTTTGTACTTTCAATGACTTTCCGTCATGTTGGTCAAGGGAACAGTCCCAAGAGTTAAATACACGAGTAAGATAATGTTACCAAGTTTAGAGTACTTTGAAGGATATTTTCATGTGCGAACGGATAATCTTAATGGCAAACAACGGAAGGCCACTGTTTATGCGTACAGTAAAGGTCACTTTATAAGTTCAACTACTTCCCGATAGAGGCATAAAATTTGAAGTGGCTAAACACAGCGCGGCACGTAATCAGCTTTGTAGGTTTGAACGGAAAGGTTGCGGTTGTTCTTGCCGTCCCTTTCAAATAAAACTTATATTAAGGGATAATGAGGGGTAATAACGGAGCAATAATGTAATTAGACTAGCAGAAGAAACCGGAGTGCATGAACAAAAATATCCCACTGGCGGTTTGTCCATAACAAAACTAAGAAAATATAATACATTTAGATTCGAATTATATATCCCTTTTTATACAGTAGGAAGCGTTGTGGTCATGAAATTAGAGTAAACAGAATACGTCCCTCAGCGTTCTTGCGTTTCTCCTGTTCTTTTGCACTTCAAAATGTAATAATCACGCAGTTGGTTACTATACAGGGTGATTCACGAAAACTTACCTCCACTTACGGAGCTTATTTCTGAAGACATTTTGAGAAAAAAAATGTCAAATAAACATGGGTCCTATTCTCAACATTTCCAGTGTTATACTAATTTGAAGTTGCTTATAAAATACGTTTTTTCTTTAGTTTGAAAGGTAAAATAAGGTATTACAAATAGAGAAAGAACTATTCAGAAATATCATTTCTTTAATTGACTAGTATTCTGAAGCTAAAGATGTGTTGTTAATTCCTTATTTTCTTTGTACAGATTTATTTTTTCATGTTTTAACTAAAAATTACATTATTCTTACGCATTTATCATAACAACTGTTACAGATCACATCAATCATAGCGACTTCTTTACAGTTTAATTTTGCATCCTAATATAATATACAGTCTTAAGGGTATATGTATGTGAACGACCACAAATATTATCAGAAAATGCAGGCTCTAAATTTCTAAAATGTTATAAGAAAATGAACCCACAATTGACATAAATTACAAGGTACCACAACAAGACTTATTAGAACTTAAAAATCTGATAAAAGTATAAAAAGGGTACTAATATTTTTCAAACCAGTTTTATCAGAGTATGAAAAAAGAAAAAACAAAAATGCAGTTGCATCATTTCGTAACCATAACATTGACATCTTTAACATTTTTCCTGCATGTAATAAACACTTATTTCTGAAAAGTAGACTACTCTCAGACATGTAGAGTTGTTTATTTTAATACAATTAATTATATATTTGTTCTACATAAAATATATTAAAGTTTACATAATGTTTTGTGACCTTATTTTTCTATTTTCAAAGAAATGGGCATTATTATAGTACACCTTTTGCATAAATGCATGTTAAATAAGTGTACAACATTTCAGAATTCTAGCTCTAATGATTGTGGAGTTATGAAATACGTGTGAAAATTTTCAAATTTTGAAAAATTTAACTTAAAGTAAAAAGTGAATTCTTAAAAATATTATTAGTAACCTCTTTTTATACTTTTATCAGATATTTAAGTTCTAATAAGTCTTGTTGTGGTCCCTTGTAATTTTTGTCTAATTGTCAGTTCATTTCGTTACAAAATTTTAGAAAGTTAGAGCTTGCATTTTCTGAGAATATTTATGGTCGTTCACGTACATATACCCTTGAAGAGTTTGCAAGAGTGTTGTGAATTGTAACAATTGTTGTGATAAATACTGTATGTAAAAATAATGTAATTTTGTAGTTAAAAATCGAAAAAAAGAAATCTGTACGAAGTAACTATGGAATTAACAACAGATTTTTAGCTTCAGAATACTAGTCAATTAAATAAATCATACTTCCGAATAGTTTATTCTCTACGTGCAATGCTCTTTTACCCTTAACACTAAAGAAAAAAGGTATTTTACAAACAAATTCAAATCAGTGTAACTCAGAAAATATTGAGAATAGGACCCATGTTTATATGACTTTTTCGCTCAAAATGTCTTCGGAAATATGCTCCGTAAATGGCGGTAACTTCTCGTGAATCACCCCTGCAAATCCCCGGGTAATTATATTAATGGAAGAATAACTACTCTTGTTTTCTGAAATAACATCGAAATGATGTTACTCAATTTCATGCTAAAACTACTTTCAAACTTAGTATATTGCTCCAATTAAATTAAAATTAAGTATCAAACTAATACAAAGTAGAAGAGGCGGAAAGGTGCCAACAAAGAAAACAAGTTATGAAAACAATAGAGTTAACTCGTTTCTGTATAATATTCCAGCTACAGATGTGGCTTCGCTTTTATTTCAATTATTTGACTATTAAAATCAACTTCACATCTCCCTTACACTACACTGAATTTCCCTAATGAACATGTCGAGACTTATTTCAGATGTAGAGATTTATAATATTCCACGAACGCCATTCTGAAATCTGGTGCCGTACTTTATCTGATTTCCATCTCCATACATTACTATCTCAATGATATTCTATTCTTTCTCCTTCAACATGCACTGATAAACAGACCGTTTGTCTTAGCCTTTCTTTCTTTGAGACTCTGCCTAACTTCCCTTTTCACTGCTGGAAGGGAAGGGAGATCCATTTATCACAAATGCGGGTCTCCTTAGTAATGGGATCGGCATGACACAGGACCATCGCAGAGACATCACAGGGCAATCACAAGACAACGGACAAACACCCAGTTCACTGTTCACACCAGGATTCGATTCCGTACCGCTTAGTTGGGAAGTGCACGCGCTATTACCATAGCCATAATAGTGGACTAGTTTGTTCTTATAGAAGAAATTATAGGCTTAATAAAATAACTCAGTTCATCTCTCGAGTTCTGAAACAATGAATCAAATTTAGAGCAGAATGAATGAATGAATAATGTGTATGTATGAATGTGTATATATGTATGTAATTCATAATTATCAGCATACCTCATTACAAAGTAATATTACAAGCTTTCTCTTGGATTCTCAAGCATTTTGACTATTACAACATTAATTTAGAATATTAGAATACTAACTTACATTTTCAATTTGCATTATTACAATAAGGAATTGGTTATTATAATATTTTACAGGAATAAGACTAACCACAGCTTATTTTTTTTTAATAAATTTGAATCTGTATACAGTATTCAAATTCTGTCTGGTTATTCTACATGCTGCATGTACATTTTATTATTATTATTTTATTTATTTAATCTCACAGGATTAAAGCCAAGGGCTTTCTGTGCCATCCTACCAGATAGCACACAAAAATACAAAAAGTACGAAGTGACAAAAATAGTACAAATAAAATTAAAGCCTTATAGAAAGTCAACAGAGTCAAAGAACACTATAGAGCTCTTATTAAGCTAATATAAAAAAGATGGTTAAAATAATAGTAAAAGCAACGATGATGTGATAGTGATGGTGGTAATAATAATAATAATAATAATAATAATAATAATAATAATAATAATAATAATAATACATTACATATTAGACGCTAAGGGTAAAACTGGCAATAGCATAGTTAGCCTACTATATTTATTAAATATCATGGGTTAAGCAGAAGTTGCGCAACCTGATAGATGTTTAAAATAAATTTCATGAACTAGAATGTGATTCTTCAGTTTAAATTTGAATTTTTACATTTTCCAACAATCTCTAACATTGTCAGGGAGAGAATTCCAGATGCGTGGAATCGATATGCTGTAAGTTGATAAGTAAAAATAAGTGAAATTTTACAGAAATAAGACTAACTAAATTTTGAATCTAAACCTGAAACAGTTTTATAGCAAGGATTATGTTAAAAGTTGTCTGTTTTAAAATATACTTTATCATAATAGTAATTTGCCGCAATCGCAGTGCCTTTGTAAACTGATCCGAAACTTCATCTGGACGAGGGTTCAAATCCTGTTTCAGCTTATTATCTGGTTGGGTTTTTTCCAAGGTTTTTTCCAACTGTAAAGCGAATATCAGATAATCAGGTTCAAACTTCTTCTTGCAGGAATTGATCAATAGACTTTATCTGTAATATTTTTACAAGAAGAAGAAGAAAAAGAAGAAGATGATGATGATGATGATGATTATGAACCCGTAGAGTACTAAATACTGTATATACAGACGTGGACAAATTATTAGCAAAATTTAAGATTTTTATTATATATTTTTTACAAAATATGATTCTTCAATTTAGACTACAGTTGACATTTTTGTGTATTTCCAAATTATTAGCAAAATTGAAGATTTGTATTGTATATTTTTCAAAATTTAACTCCTCAATTTGGACTACAGTTGATATTTTTGCATATTTACAAATTATTAGCAAAACTGAAGGTTTTTGTTGTGTATTTTTACAAAATTCGATTCTTCAATTTGTACTACAGTTGACATTTTGGATATTCCGAAATTATTAGCAAAACTGAAGATTTTTGTTTTATATTTTTACAAAATTTGACTCTTCAATGCAATTGACAATTTTGCTAATTTACCAATTATTAGCAAAATTGAAGACTTTTATTATATATTTTTACAAAACTTGACTCTTCAATTTAAACTAGAGTTGACATTTTTGCATATTTCTGTCTACTGTAATGATGGAAATATCCAAAATTGTCAAATGTAGTCTAAATTGAAAAGTCAAATTTTGTAAACAGAATTATCATAAAAATCGTCCATTTTGTTAATAATTTGTCCACGTCTGTACTGTGTTACATGTTCTGTATGTATCGAATTAAAAGGCAAATTCTAAAATCTTCGCCTTGTCTATTCTGCATACCAACAATACCAGCCTGTTACGCGTGTTGCCGATCTGACGGGCGGCACCAGTCACATCCGCTACGTAACAGGGGAAGCGAGAGTGCGGGAGTTGGAAAACAAAAGCTCGGACTGCTGGCAATCTTTCTCCAGCCGCCCACTTGTAATATATAACTGTGCGACTCTCACTTTCGACGAAACTCTTTCCTCCGAGTCTCCACTCGGCAGCCACTTTCATTCTCCTTTCTCTCTTCATTCGTGAATCCAGTTTTCTCTCCATATTCTCACGCCTCGACCTCAAAGAAGACAGACAGCGCGGTTACTGGGTCATTTCCTTAAGTCAAAGTGCGAATAAAAAATACAAGTATTATTCTTATGCGTGGAATAATTCGATGCTCGATTTCTCTTGTTTTAAATAATCACGTGTGAAAATAGTGCAATTCCTGGTCACTGCGGAGTCACGAATGTTGCTCCACGGAGCTCCTCTGAACTTACTGGGTCAATCGTATGCGCAGACTTCTGACTCAGGGGGTCACCTGAAGCAACACCACCACTTCCGCGTTGTAGCAGATGCATTTTCTTCTACATCGAACGTCTTTATTAAGTGAAACCTCTTGTTGGGACGTGACGGACGCCCATGCTCATCTTCTAAGAATGCTTTCTGTTTATCTAATATTTTATTATGTAATACAACTACCGTTGCTCATACTGTATTTCGCCTTGCTTTATTTTTAAATGCATGCCCGATTGTGAAATACACATACAGACATACAGTACAGTTTATACTCAATTACTCATATGATACAAATACCGGTACTATTAAAAATCCCATATCCATGTTCATATTCTTGACAGAAAAAAAAGTAAAAAGTGATAGTGGATTTGTGAAAAGCCCTACGATTGCGTGTAACGGCGATACAGGAATTAGGGTAATACAATTAGGATAAATACGATTCAAATACAATTTGCTCTAAGATTTAAGTGTGTCTAATGAACGAAATGAAATAAGCTATGAATAACAGTCAATCCTTCAATATTAATAATAATAATAATAATAATAATAATAATAATAATAATAATAATAATAATGTTTAGTACGTTATTTTACGACGCTTTATCAACAGCTTTGGTTATTTAGTCTGAATGAGATGAAGGTGACAATGCCGGTGAAATGAGTCCGGGGTCCAACACCGTAAGTTACCCAGCATTTGCTCATGTTGGATTGAGGAAAACCCCGGAAAAAACCTCAATCAGGTAACTTGTCCCGACCGGGAATCGAACCCGGGCCACCTGGTTTCGCGGCTAGACGTGCTAACCGTTATTCCATAGGCGTGGACACAATAATAATAATAATAATAATAATAATAATAATAATAATAATAATAATAATATGGGTAAAGTTACACAATGCAGAACTGCACGCATTATATTCTTCACCTGACATAATTAGGAACATTAAATCCAGACGTTTGAGATTGGCAGGGCATGTAGCACTTATGGGCGAATCCAGAAATGCATACAGAGTGTTAGTTGGGAGACCGGAGGGGAAAAAACCTTTAGGTAATGGATTTGAGGGAGGCGGGATATGATGGTAGAGACTGGATTAATCTTGCTCTGGATAAGGACCGATGGCGGGCTTATGTGAGGACAGCAATGAACTTCCGGGTTCCTTAACAACCATAAGTAAGTAATAATAATATTTAAAAAAATGTACTTTTAAGAGGACAAGTAAAGAACTGTTTTCGAACCACAGTATATAAAAAGGGGAACAGTAATGATAAAGGACGCACTTTCTGTAGACTTTTGAAAAAGATCTAAGGAACAGCCTAGTAAAGTGCTTTGTGTGGAGTGTGGTATTGTATGCGGGCAGAAACATGGATATTGTGACGAAGCAGGCTAAAGAGAAGCAACTAGAAGTATTTGAATTGTGAATATGGAGTCGAAAAAGATTTAAGGAAGAGACTAGTGAAGTGCTTTGTGTGGAGTGTGACATTGTAGGGGCAGTGTGACATTGTAGAGGCAGAAACTTGGACACTGCGACAAAATGAATAGAAACGACTGGAAGCAATTGAAATGTGAATACGGAGAAGAATGGAGAGCGTGAAATAGAAAGAATAAGGTGTTAGAAAAAATGGACGAAGAAAAAATATTGCAGAAACTGATTAGGAAGAGAAAAAGAAACGTGCACGTGTGTTTGGTGTCCATGTTAAGGCAAAACTGAATAATATTATTTTTAAAATATATTACAGCTCCCCAGGTATGTAGGCTACAATATAATTATGGCGACTCGCCTTGTATTTAGAAATGGACTCGTTCACATTATTGAATTTATGTATCAGATTATGACGCAAGCATTCCAATGGCAACGTAAGTCAATGACGTCAGTGTAATTTCCGACCCACAAAATCCTTCCATTTTTTCCTATTACAGTAGGTCAAATAAACACATTACACGTCAAAATAAGAAAGTGTTGTATTGAACATAGTGAGTCAAAAACTCCATTCTATCCTAATAACATCAGTTTTCAATGAATAGCTTTGTTTTCTTCTTAGGTATTAGAGGAGATATTTTCTTTCTATGATGTTATGTCCGTATTGTTTCCATACTGGGATTCTTTTACCTCTTATTTAACAACGCTCTATCATAAGCGCGGTTATCTAGAGTCGATGGAATTGAAGGGGGGGGACAAGCATGTAACCGAGCCACTCAAGATTCAAACCGACGTCTAAGCATGATTTTCACTACCTAACCCTACGATGTGGCGGGGGACGTCCATACTGAACTATCATTGGCCAGTAGTCTTCATATTAATGACGTATGTATGAGTAATTTACAGGTGAATATTTATAACAGAAGGTTTTGAATGTATAATTTCTGATCAAATAAATATGTTACTTACTCTGGATTAGTGGTGGGGTATGATTTGAAGACCTGTGATTTTGTCGCTGTGATAGGTTTGTCACTGGTTCCGACTTTGACTATAGTTCCAAAATCACAGGTTAGTACGTTATTTTACGACGCTGTATCAACATCTTAGCGTCTGAATGAGATGAAGGTCATAATGCCGGTGAAATGAGTTCGGAGTCCAGCATTTGCTCATATTGGGTTGAGAGAAACTCCGGAAAAAACCTCAACCAGGTAACTTGCCCCGACCGGGAATCGAACTCGGGCCATCTGGTTTCGCGGCCAGACGCGCTAACCGCTACTCCACAGGTGTGGACTCCAAAATCACAGCTCTGAGAAATCGCCATCTCCGACCGATATGTGACTGATAGAGATGGCTATTGATTTAGCTTCAGAGTCCAAGATCTGCAAGTTAGAAGATTAACTTGAAGGACAACATAACTGGAATCTAATTTTCGTCCCACTCAAAAGATTAACGTCAGCAACTCTTTAATATTCAAGTTACAATTAACTTGCTATATGCTTCCACGAATGATTCAACTAATCATTCGTAAGCATTATTGGGCAAATATACGCACCTACACATCGCGCTAACAACTCAGGGCGTGTTTGTTATATGTATTTGCCTCGTTAATCAGAACGTTGATATAAGACATGGCACCGGTATATCAATTCGCAGAAGAGTGATAAACATAAACATCGCCACCTCGTGATCAGAAACATTCACAATCACCAAGAATCATCCAAACACAAAAATCACACTGTGACAAAATCGCTATTACCTGTCACTGCGATTTTTCCGGAGCTGTGACGGCAAACCGCTGTCACACCCCACCTCTACTCTGGATTTTAGGTGTCTGTTGGGTAACTTTTATTCTGAAAACGGGGTTTTACAGGGTCCTAACTTGGACGCGCTTTTGAAATAACACGTCATTCGAGGCTGTTAAGTAAAATGTAAATCCTTTTGTTTTGCAACACATGAGCGCGACCTCTCTCTTAAGTACGCGCAATACCGAGACAGGAACTTCCTCGGGCGGACTGGAGAATGGAGAAACAATTCCTCGGTTATTCATGCGACACGGCCGCTCTCTAGTGCTTTGCAGTCCAACATGACACTAAACGCTATCATTAATTTGATATGCCTCTTCCACGATGAAGGTAAGGTTTCAAGCTTTTTAGTTGATCTTAGCGATCGAGCACATCACGAGCATTTATCTAGAATTTCGGCAGTGATTTGTACAACGGGAAAGACATAGTTCTGATGCTATCTGAAAAGCATATAGTGGGTTCAAATCCTACTTAGGATATCGATGATCCTCTGCTGCTAAAGCTATAATCTGTGGTGTCTTATCGACCTTCTTTCACTAGAAGCATAAAAGCTACTGTCTGCGACTGATATCTGCGGTCCTGTGAAGAGTTTATGTCGCTGCCATTACGAACTCTTTCGCACTCTGCTCTGAAAGCCATATAGTGGGTTCAAATCCCACTTCGGACATCGATGTTTCTCTGCTGCTAAAGTTATAACCTATGTTGTCTTATCGACCTTCTTTCTTTTTCTTTTTTAGTAGGTTATTTTACGACGCTTGATCAACATCTAGGTTATTTAGCGTCTGAATGAGTTGAAGGTGATAATGCCGGTGAAATGAGTCCGGGGTCCAGCACCGAAAGTTACTCAGCATTTGCTCCTATTGGGTTGAGGGAAAACCCCGGAGAAAACCTCAACCAGGTAACTTGTCCCGACCGGGAATCGAACCCGGGCCACCTGGTTTCGCGGCCAGACGCGCTAATCGTTACTCCACAGGTGTGGGCTCGACTGATAGGCCTATCTGCGGTCCTGCGAAGAGTTTGTGTCGGTGCCATTATGGACTCCTTCAAACTCTGCTGTCCTTATGGATAAAGGATGCTTCTGCTACTTTTCTGCTAGTAATGAAAACATTTCAGTCAACAGTGATACTAATAACTGTACAATAACGAAGAATCATTGAGATGTCAAATGTTTTCTGAATAATGGACTAAAAAATGACTTCCAGTACCCTCGGCAGAGGGGTTATGGATCTTTTACCGCTAAAGTCTCCAACCGCACAGGACGTACTGTAGATTCCAGTCACGGGTAGTGCCAAAAATAAACGGAATCTCAAGGGATTTATCTATAATAGGCTATATTTGAATCTGTCACAAGGCTAACTTGTGGACTGATATTAGTCTCTTATATGAACAGTATTAGAATGATTATTATCATTTAAAACATTTCAACTGAAAGTTTTGCCAGCGTCGCAACTGTGATTTTCCGGTGGTGGACAATGACTATCAGTGTTAATCCCATATAACTCTCTATTACATTCTATATGTCTTAAGCTATGCATTGACAGTCTTGGTTCATTTTCGACAAGAAAGTGACATCCATCATTCTTGCAGTGGACTCTTCATATTTAACGACGCTTTCAACTGCAAAGGTTTTCCAGCGTCGCAATTAAAGGTGGGCGAGAAATGAAAGAAAATTTTGCCTTAATTCCATCAGACGTATTTACGTGTCAGCTTTACTTCATTTCTGGGGAAGCCATGCTATAGATTTCATCGCTCTTGGCCGGTTTTGAACCCTCAACACTTGGGATTTAATATTGAGCAAGCTACCACAAAGCTACCAGGAAGTAACGAATGATGAATGAATGATGATGACGACAGAACAAAGGTGACTTAATCAACAATGCATCAAAGAAATAAAGAGAGAACTTGAAGAGAATTTATCAAATGGATTAAAGCGAACTAAAAAAGTAATGAAACATAACAAACAGATATTGCTTTGAAGTGGCTTTTATTATTACTATTATTATTATTATTATTATTATTATTATTATTATTATTATTATTATTGAAATATATGAATAACTGATGTACTGTACCCTTTACTCCCATTTTTTCTCAAACAAAAATATGACAATAGGTGGAAAACCGACGCGATCCCCAAATCTACGACAACAATCTTCTCAAAAGAATATTGGACAAAATTTTGTACGACGTCAACAAAAGTGATATTCCTAAAGTTACAGTGATTTTGTCCCCGTTTTAAAAAATAATAATTATAATTCCATTGTTCTGGTAATAAATAAAGTACAAGTTTATAAATTTCGCTAATAATGCATTCCACCCTCTTGTATAATAATTTGATCGATACCTGGAAAGATTTTCAATTTCACTTGGAAAGTGGGTTAAACTATAAATGGCTCAGCAGTTTGTATTTCAATTTCGTTATCATTTGTATTTGGCATTCATTTAGTAGTTGCGCAAAATAGTTTTTCCATCTGTTTAGGATTGATGGAGAGTCTGCAAGCAAGTCACCATTCTCATCCTTGATCAGACGTTTGAGATGGGCAGGGCATGTAAATCCAGAAATGCATATAATAAAAAAAGATCTTTGCCAAGACGTGATGGGAGGATATTAAAATGATAATTGAGACTGATTGGTCTTGCACAAAACAAAGATGAATATAGGGTTCCTTACATCATTCGTAAGAAATAAAGGTAGAACTTAGTAGTAGTAGTAAAAGAGAAAGGTATCTATCAGCCATGAAATGGATTAAATGCTTTCCATGACCTCGGCACTAAAAGGTGGTAATGAAACACAACAAAGACCCGGTACTCAATTTTATAGAAGGAAAAAAGGGGCGTTCTGAAAGTTTGTATTATTATTAAAATTGTCATTATTATTATTATTATTATTATTTACTATTTACCAACTGAGCTACCCGGCCGTAGTAGTAGTAAATTGCGACAATTTGAAATAATGTTTATTTTCCGTCAAAGTAAAGTGTAAAGTAAAAGAAAGAAAAAATTAAATTTGATGAGCAACAGATTTCGTATCCTTACGCCGAAGTCGTACGGATACTTTCGTTACAATTCGGAGATCACGAAAGCGCGAAATCGAAAGTGCAAGTGGGCGCAGTCAGGATGGCCTGCAAACGCTGAATGACATTCGCGATGACTGAGATGGTGAAGGAGTTTATACGCGAGTGGGAGTGGGGGGTCAGCGGGCGTAAGAGGGGGAGGGAGTTCGAACTACATCGCGGACATTCACCTTGATGTTGCAAACTGGGACAAGATAGCTTTTAATGCAGTTAGCCTCCACCGCGGGCCCCACTACTAACATGGGCAGGATAGGGCGGCGAAACCAGGTCAACTGACACATCCAGCGAGGCTAGGCCGTTGCCACCAGTCGTTCGAGGTCGTATCGCGGCCTGGGTAGGGACGAGCCTCGCGACAAGGGGCCCCAACAATCCTACAAATTTCCTATAATGATATAACAAGGAATCGAGGTCAACTGACACCTCGAGAGAGGCTAGGGCATTGCCTCTGACTGACTTTTTGAGGTCACCAATGGCCAGCCTCAATGTAGATATCTCGCGAACCCAAGGCGCATGCGATTTAGAAACTTTTATTTTTTAACCCCTGCCTAATCTGGATGTTTGCCTTCTTAATTTTGGACGAGATAAATTATTCTGGATTTGACGTACGTAAGTCACTTCCGACATCTAGAATCTCCTCAGCTGTGTGGGACTGTTAATTGCAAGAGGAACTTGTCTCACTGCAATCGATTTCATTTTCAAGTACAATACTCAGGGGTATACAACATAAGACTGTAACGCCGGACTCTCTCTTTCTCTATACTTATAAAGACAGAGAGCAAAACCATTTTCTTAGTCACAAATTTCACAGAAGGAAATGAAATATAATGAATTAAAAAATAAGCACAAGGTGAGATAAAAGACAAACTACTAAGAGAATAAAATTATATATATAAGGAAGAGCCAGAGTTTGTAATGACTTTTAACAAATTTGAAGACCGAATGAGCGTTTCTCGTATTAGTCGCAGTTTCAAAACTATTATTAATTACAAATTCAATAGAGAAATAAACTAGAAACTGAAATAAGATAAGAACTATAATTAATGAAGTATCACATATAATATAATATAATATAATATAATATAATATAATATAATATAATATAATATAATATAATATAATATAATATAATATAAATATAATATAATATAATAAGATGGAGAATAATTTACATAATTTTGTACATTTATCAACTAAAACAATGCATGGAAAAGAAATTAGATAAATAAGAAATGCTGTTAAGGATTATAAAAATTATTCCGAAGTTGGAAAATACAAACATTATTTAATTAATTTATACACAAAATTACTTAATCAAATTGAGGACATTAACACATGATGAGTTCGCAGGAAAAACGATGAATGTCACATTTCTGTTAAGGATTAGATAATGATCTAATTGAGTCTATAACTGCAAGATGTAGTGCTATTTCTATAGAAAATAAAGGAAAGGATTACTGTATTCATGGTGATAATTATCCTTTTTACCATTTTTCATAAGAACTACATTAAATTTCGCAGTGATCCATTGAATTAGATAATGACATCAACCTTAAGAAAACTGTGACATTCATCGTTTTTTCCGCGAACTCTTCACATATTTTCAATTTCTATATTATATTTCAGTGGTTAGGCTACATGTTAAAAGTTCTGGGTGTACCTAATTTAGTTACAGAATTATACAACCGAGCGCAAAAATCAATACTATTCTAATACTTGCATTATTTTACCTTTTGGTTTGTACGTTAAAAAATCATCTTCTAAAAACAAACAAACAAACACACATTGCGCATTTATAACTGCAAGATTTACCCGTATGGGGATACGGGTTTTAGGTTTTTTAAATAAAAAAAAAAATTATAGAAAATTAAAGGAAAACATTGATTATAAAAATCAGATTATAACAAAAATATATAAAAGAAAACCTGTTTCTTTTAAAGACGTATTGAAATGTTATGTCAATTACATGTGATTTAAACGCCTGATCAGGTAAGAAACTGAAAGTAATGTGGAATGTTAAGGTAACAGATTTCAAAACACAAATTATTCATTAATAATGTACTGACATTTACAGTGCACCGTCTCATAGATTACGTCAAGATGACTCATCTTATAATGACATTTCTAATAAATAATCATCACGATGTCATTCTGCAATGTTACTTAAAATATTTGAACGAAGAGTATTCGAAGAAAATGGCACCTGATAAGGACAGATAACAACCATAAAGATCAGAAACATTTCTATAGAATAACTGTTCATATTGCAGTGATACAATTTTAAATGAACATGCCACACAAAAAGCGACATTTGATCGTAAGGACTTCGTAATTTTCTCAATCGTGCCCACCATGAATCTCAATTCTGTGATGTCACTGAAGAATTCACTTCATCCTCTTTTCCACTCCCAACGCCCCAGGTATCACAAAGCAGCGTCCACAAATGTTCCGCTTGAAGACGTTAAAAATGAAAGTTATCGTTTGCAGTCGTTTGTTTACATTTCAGCACCGGTCGTAAGCTCCTGGTTGCATGTAAATACTCTGTCGTGCAGAGGAAAGTGGCTTTAAGCCTCCGGTACTTAAAAAGGTGAACTGTAACCACGGTCCGAGGTTCAAATAAATGACTCAATACTTACTATGAATATTTATTTGCCCTGAATAAGTTAAATATTTGTACTGTATATTTTTTGCATTTATTCTTGAATTCCGGAATCAAACATGTGAAGCTTTGTCTTATTTCTTGAGGAAAATAAAGAAGTAAAACAGTTCAGAACCCTGAGTTGTGTTTTTGAAAATAATGCATCACGAAACAAATTCCTGACACGCTGATTATAATAATAATAATAATAATAATAATAATAATAATAATAATAATAATAATAATAATAATAATAATAATATACCTCTGACTGAGATTGATGATTTTATCCATAAAAAAGGCAGAAAATGGGAAAACGGAATGTGGGTTTGTGAAAAAGGTGCCATTTGGCAAAACAATATATATATAACTTTTGGCTGATATATACATCTATTATCAGGCATAACTGATAAAATGAAATGGAAGGGTAAATAACTGTGCTTTTTTGTTAATATATTAAATGCCTTATTGTGAAAACCTTTTCACAGTTAACGGGGAACAAATAATAATAATAATAATAATATGGACAATAATAATAATAATAATAAGAGAAAAAACCGTAACAAAACGGATGTCGTTGTAATATATATATTTTTTGAGAAGAGATAACATAAAGAAAGTAAATATGTGAAGATATTAAAAATTGTGAAATTTTCAAGTATTCCAATTAATCATATAAGGACAATACAACGAAGAGAAGAGAAGAGAAGAGAAGACTAGAAGCATTTGAAATGTGGATATGGTGAGGAAATAGAGCATGTGAAATGGACAGACAGAATAAGAAATGAAGTTGCGTTGGAAAGAGTGGGTGAAGAAAGAATGATGCTGAAACTGATTAGGAAGAGAAAAAGCAATTGGTTGGTTGCCTACTGAAGGATGCACTGGAAGTAAAGGTGAAAGGAAGAAGAATTCGGGGCAGAAAAAGATATCAGATGACAGACGACATTAAGATATATGGATCATATGCGGAGATTAAGAGAAAGGCAGAAAATGGGAAAGACTGGAGAATGTTGGATTTTCAGTGAAAGACCTGCCCTGCGGTAGAATATTTATAGTGAATTTCTTAACAACATGGACGGTGTCTCGAAAATCTCACTTGCTAAAATTAAGACATTCATAATCCCCTAATCCTCATGTAATTTTTGTTCTGTGTGTGTGCGTGCGTATGTGTGTGTGTGTGTGTGGTGAGAGAGAGAGAGAGAGAGCTTAATTTTTAATTCGGAAATCTAACCAGCGTTGTTGAAAATACTTTAAGATTTTTATATTTCTTAAATTTTTTTTTCCAAAACCAAATAATTTCTTTAACTATCATAATCACCGGGTTAAGAACCTCTCCAACAGCAGAGATTATTTGATTGACGATAATATGGTGATATGAAATAATGATGAAATAAAATTGACGAAATTAATAAAAAAATGGAGGAAATCCGTTACACAACCGTTTTGTTGTCAAAATGTCTCAAAGAATCTCCTCATATTCATTCATTCATTCATTCATTCATTTCATTCATTTATTTTATTCCATAGATCTTACATGAGCAATGAAGCTTTAAGATGTGGAACAAGTCAACATTTTACAATATTAGAATTACAATTTTTACAAATTGTTATAGTTTTACAATTTAGTAATTTTTACAATTTTGTGCTTTTTTTTTTTTTTTTTTTTTTTTTTTTTTTTTTTGGCGAAATGTAGTGAGATGAGATGAGGTCTGAGGATTCGCCAAAATATTACCAAGAATCTTGCGATGTAAAGCTGTCAGCTGACTGAATGAACTATGGTAGCACATGAAGATCAATTTAAAATCGAGCGATAAACGTGAAATTCTAGGGCGGACAAATTATTTGAAATAATTTAAGTAAGTAAATAAACTTAAAGAAAATTCATTCTGAAATGAATCATCCAAATTACTGACCTTGTGTCACCTCAGATTTCTAAAATATTTTTGTACCATTAATGCACTGAAAGTGAAGAGTTGATTAATTCGTTACAAGATCAAAAGCAGGTTTCACTTTCAGGGTCGATCAAGCCAGCATGAATACTGGTTCAAGTATTCTGGATTAAACACATGGTGTCAACCAGATATTAAAACTGCCGCTCGGGTACGAAAGTTGACTTCTTGTGGAAAGAGGAGGTTGCAAGTGTTGTCCTGTCCTTCATTTATTTGTACGAGGTTATATTATATCCTTATATTCTTTCTTATACGGGACGAATTAGTTCTATATAAAAATTGATTTTTATGACGTGTTACACAGCACTAGATCCGATAGTTTGCTGCAATATTGCTAGGAACGTTACAGAAAATATATGTCGTATTGATGGAGACATTTCCTATGATTACATGTTGCGAAGGACAATTTTCCATTGAAATTCGATGGATTTGGTATATTTTAGATATGATACGATGCAGTAGTTCCCTGTTGCTTATTTCAATGATGTCAGAAATTATTGTGGATTAAACGGATGTCATATGACTAGGGTTGGGACTTAAAGCGTAAAAAGATTATTTACATTACAGTAATAATGCGTAATTAACGTAATAAATGCAAAATACGTAAAAAAACCTTCAAGAACTTTTATTTTTAGTCTTTCTTTGTTCATTTTGTGATGAAAATTTACCGTTTGAACTGCCAACAAACCCAGCATGCAACTCGAGGCTACCAATTAGGCTAATGTTAAAAAATGGAGACCTTAAGAAGATTTTGCAATTGATACCGGATGATGTCAATGGTTCCTGCACAGAAATGTACCCATGGCCTACGAACAACAAAGATAGTAGTGCCAGTGGAAGCGAAGATTGAAAAAATAAGTTTATTAATGTTCTGACATACAAAAAGTCTATTCAGCAATGCTTTCCAACTCTTTGATGATTAGTCATTTACCACATAAAATTTGGAAAATTATTACATTTAATGAGTTAATGTGTTCAAATCATAATATTTATCTTAAATTCTTATACTGTAAAAAAGGACTTTGTCACTAGAATCGATTATTTTTAAAACCCTACAGTAATAAAAACAAAACTTTCGGGAAATCAATAAAAACTATTTAGTTTAATTATTTTTATTTTTATTGTCAAAATATATTTAACGAAAGCGATATTAGTTGCTACATGTTAGGTTTATTTATTATTAGTTGTGTTTTATAATATATTAAGTAAAGTCCCCCGGAAATTAATTAGTTAGGATGTTATGGGGTTTTTCCAACAAACAAACTGAAAGTCAGCAAAGCGTTGCTTTTTTCTAAGTATTAGAGTGAATGAAAGCATGAACAAATGTTATAATCTATGTAAAAACTACAGTATAAAATCGCAAAAAATATATACATTTTTTTCTGCTGCAACAGACATTTTTCTTATAAGGACATGAAGTAATTGATGCTTAGATTGTCAAAATCAATAAATGTTAGTTCATTACTATATAAATTATACGTAAAATACGTACAGGTAATTTACTCACCCAATCCTGCACATGACCAGCAACACGCTACTTTTTTTTTTTTTTTTTGTTAAAACTTTTCAAAATTTCCTTGAAAAATGAACAAGATATCATACTCATGACTGATTAAAAATGTGACAGTAATTTCGTGATTATTTTTTTTCACCATCTTAATTAGTAATAATTTTATATACAACGTTGTATGTGCAAAATACATGGCATAATAATAATAATAATAATAATAACAACAACAAATTAATAAAGAGGCATCATATTAAAATCACTTTTAAAATTTATTCACTGTGTGACAGTTCAGTCCGTGACGAAAAGTATTCAAATCTAGGAATTTGCGGCATGAATGTTAATTTTGACCTACTGAGGTTGGCAACCATGACATACGAAAGAGAAATGACGTCATGAAAATAAGTGAAAGTGCTCATCACCAGGTGAACCAAACGTCAAACTGTGAAACGGTAAATCTAAGTAGCAGTGCAGAATTCTAGATCATTGACAACAGCCACGATACGATGTAGGAAGGATTAATAACATAATTGAATTAAAAAGAGGAATAATTATTAATTTCTGTATATATTCCACGGCACGCAATCTGTTTACATTAATTATATCCGTTGTAGTTTTCACGCTCCCGTTAAGATTGCTCACGATTTTTGTACAGTACAGAAACTATTCAATTGGGAACCCGAGACATGATCGAAGGCGAAATAATCTACGTGTATATTATCAAACTCTTGACTTCTGAAACGTTCATAATATAGTACAAAATGCAGATAGTAAATTAATAGGTATTTATATAAAAATACAAGGATGTATTAAAATAGATTCGATTTTATTTCCACCTGAAAATATAAAATAAATTAATGAATACAGATAAATATATAGGCCTAAATAACAGAATAAATATAGAGAGTGAACCTAAATAATGTCATTAATTTCAAGGGGTTATTCTTTGAGACATTTCAAACAAATGAGATAAAATTGTTTTGTAATGTATGAAATATTTCATGGCGTGTTTTGGGAAAGCCATTGATTTAATTCCCAATATGTTAAGTCAATTTAAGAAAGCAGTGTATTATGATAATAAATGATTGAAAAAAATTATTTGTGCCCTTTAAATGTGCAGAAATTTGATCTGAACAAATTCAGCTTTTCGTTGTGAAAAGGAATTTTAAAATGTTACATTTATTAGGAACAAATTTCTACACATTTACAGGAAAAAACTAAAATTCTTTCAATCTTATATTTTCATAATAGAATGCTCTCTTAAATGGATCGAGCATATTGGGAATTCAATCAATGGCTTTCCCAAAACACGCTCTGAAATGTTTCATATAAAACAATTTTTTTCCTTGAAAAGGAAACAAAAACGAGTAAAATTGTATTAAACTTTTTGTTTGAAATATCTCAAAGAATAACCCCTTGAAATTAATGACATTACTTAAGGTTCACCCTGAATTTTGTTTCTTTGTGTTTTTTCGTGAGAGATTATAAGGCATTTGCAAATTTAATTCTTCTTCTTTAGGCGTTACAGCTTTAAACAATAAAATATTTTGGCTTTCTCAACAACTGCTTTCCGTCTTTCTCTATCTTGGACCAAGTTAACCCACTTGTTAATATTCATTTCTTTCAGATCATGAATTACATTAATCTTCCCAACTAATCTTTGGTCTACTAACAGGTCTTGTGTTAATAGGTTTCCACTTATATAAGTTTTCTAACCAATCTATTATCCGACATTGTACAGTACATATTGTATATAACCAAACCAACTTAAGGCTATGGATCGGTGAAGTTAACGAGGAAAACATAAAAAATTGAATTTTTTAAACTCTAAAAAATGAAATAATGTTTCAGTTTTCTAAATCAGTGCCTATTTTGGCCCTATGACAATTTAAAGCCCCTCAGAACGAATTTAAAAGGGACCAGCGCATGCGTGGAGCTGCAGCCCTTTAAACTGACACTCAGCTGTCATTCTGACAGACTTTGTTCTTCATTCTAACTAATTTTACTTTTCATTAGTTCATATTTCGCGCTGTTATGCAGAAGAAAAATTGTGTGTGGTAGACCTGTATAGGAAGGAAGGATATCGATAGTATATTTAATAAACATGCTGTACTCTGATACTCGTTTTCTCGATTTTACATTTTCAACATTTTGTAACATTCAAAATGCTCTCATGAACGCAGTTTTTCTCCAATCTCAGTAAAATTTTGCGCAAAGTCCACAAAAGCATGTGAAGTAAACTGACACATGTGTTTTCTTCTGCTATTGAAAGTATTCAAATCACCATGTGTTAAGAATGTGATGTTTAAAAAAAAAGTGAAAAAAAAATGAACAACTAAAAGGGTAAATAGTTTTTTCTCAAAAAGTAATTTGAAAAATATGAAAAGCATGTGTCATATTTTACATACATCTATCAGGAATAAATAAAATACAAATTTTTAGAAAAATATATGTAATTGCTTGAAAGTTGGAACAATTATATTAAAAAAGCAACAAAAATTAACTACAAGTAAACTGATTGGAATATCGAAGTGAAAATTTGTGTATTGCATGTCCACATTGTAAGAAATATGTGGTAAAAGTTTGAGACTAATTGGTGTAAAAATGTAGAAATTAGAAATTTCATAGATACATAGTCTTAAGGTTAGTGGTTTGATATAGCTGATTATATTACAAAATTAATTACTGTGAATTTGTGAACAAGAGAAGTGAACGGGAGGCAGATTAATGTAGGTAAATATTTAGCGACCTTTCCGGGTACTGGATAGTAATTCCGCTATAAGACTAGGAAGCAAGTCTTTCGCATACAAGTAGAAGTGGCTAGGCCTAGACGTTCTCGTATCAGCATAGCACAATAGTCTGTGGAAATGGAAACAAATCTCGGACAGATCATCTCTTCCAGAGCGGGAGGAAAACTTCCACCACAAGATTAAACTTGCATCCTCACAACAATTCTGAAACTAGAGTACACGAACAATAATAAATATGCAAGGAACACGGTCAGAAATTCTTTTCTTCTCCTTCTTCAGTCACTCGGGGCTATTCATTTGGCCTGCTGTACGCCACATTTGTACTAATTTAAGAATAGAACTTGAGACAACAATAAACTTGCGAAATTGAAATAAAACCTTCAGATACCAAATAAAACCTTGCTCAGATACCGGAGCTGCGTTCGGGCACATTTGGACTTTGGTTTCTTCGGAGGTTTTCCCCAGCCGTGGGACTGATATGGTCAGTCCTTGGCATCAACCCCTTTGATTTGATTACTTGGTTGGGTTTTCCGAGGTTTCCCCCACCGAAAAGGCAAATGCCGGGTAATATTTTGGCGAATCCTCGGACCTCATCTCATCTCACTACATCTCGCCAAAATGTAAAAAAAAATGTAAAATTGTACAAAATTGTAAAAATTGTAGAAAATTACAAATTGTAAAACTATAAAAATTTGTAAAAATTGTAATTGTAATATTGTAAAATGTTGACATGTTGAAAGGATCTATGGAATGAATGAATGAATGAATGAATGAATGAATGAATGAATGGGTTCAATTCCGGACTGGTAGAACAAATGGGTGGAGAAAGTTCTTTCATATTTACCAAATTTTGAAAACGTTCTTAGGGTCCATTTTATCTTATTTTAGACTGAATACTGTTTTTATTTTCCGGGGGTGAAAATGTCGGAGCGTGGTCCTCACTATACCATGTAATTCTAGTGCCGAGGTAATGGAAATATGGAGCTCCACCACCTCCATGCACCCCATGCGCCTTCATGGGGAATAATATGACTCCAATTCAGGACGCTGGAGTAGGATGAGTGAGAATGTTTACTTTTGGATTCGAGAAACAGGACCGTATGTGTAAGAGTGGTGCACGCAACCAAGACTCCAACAGGGACGCTGTAGGAAACGATTTTAAAGCTAGAATCAGAAGATAATTTTAATAATCCTAACACCCCTCTTTTTTGGCGGGAAAACTATTAGTCACCAAGAAGAGATTTTTCATAGAATTGTTTTTTACATTACGGAAAGTATAAAATTTTCTTAATTTTAATGGCAATCAATGAAGATGATTTTTATACTTTCAAAGAAATCAGACGAGAATTCATCATGTGATGCTAGGAAGTCAGTGGAAGAGTGGGAAATTAATCGAATTCTCGATTCATAACTCAGAGAGACCACAAGTTTAATTTCTTTATCTTGCTTAGCCTGGACGGTGAATATAGTTAAAAGTTGGACTCATGCCCGTTAAACTCTGTCTCAAAGAAGTCTGAGATAAAAATAAAGTATTTCAACAAGCTGATAAAACTCAGAGAATGTGATAAAGTTAAACTTACAAGCAAAATTCTCATGGAGGAAGATAAAAAAGTTATTTTTTTTTCTGTCAGCATGCTAATAATGTCAAAACAAATACTTATACAAATTTTGGCCACTCGAGCGCAATTATGAGAGCCCCCAGAAAGTAAGTTTCCCTGCGGCCGTTTACAGAAAGAAAACACAATTTCATTGAAAGATGTATTGGAACATACAGATTTGGTCGAAGTATTTTCCAACATATTCTCACCTGAAATGAGACATTTGTCATACCGTGGGATCAAAATTTGTATCCCTGTGTCGTAGAAGTCTGAAGCCTGGGATCGGAACCAGTGTGTGACAGTCGTCTGCACCTCTCTGTTGATGCCACGGTATGACAGATGTTTCAATCCAGGTGGGGAATATGTTTAAAAAATAGCTCAACAATTGCTGTATCTGTTCCAATAAATCTTTCCACGAAATTGTGTTTTCTTTTTGTAAAAGGCCCCTAGGGAAAAAATAAATTTTTTATCTGTCCCTATGAGAATATTTGCTTGTTAGTTAAAATAACGTTTGAAGACACACCCTGGTTTCGCAGACTCCTTACAAATCACTAGCGAAACCCCAGGGGTTCGTAAATCATAGGTTGGGAACCGCTGCAGTAAATATATGAGACGAGAACTCATTATTGTTCTTCCAAAGATCTGTTAAGGATTTTAATACTCTGACAAATTCCAGCGACTCTAGCGGGTTTGAATCTGGGAACCACTCAACGGCTATTAGAATGATTTCTCACAAATATGGTAACAGAACTCTCAGCAGTTGATGCCGATGTGAAAAGAGTCAGCGTCTTTGTAAAAGTAAATCATAGAAAGGGAAACTTCAGAGGTTCATCTTGAGAACTGGAAAAGTAATAGAGTTTCACTTTCAGATGATAGAAAGCTGTGGGGTAGGACTTGTTATAGTTCTTCGGGGTATATATCACTCAGAGAGGAAAGCGACTGTCTTTGGGAGGATTACAAGTTGATATTGGAAGAAGATATTAAAAAAGAAGACAAATAAATTCGCTACCGAAGCGAATGTTATCTCTGAGACGGTTTTGCTTCTCAAAGGATCAAGTCTAAAGAGAAACTGTCCAATGATTCCCATTTAAGATAAAGTACAGTCTGATCCGTTTGGGTATGGTTAACATTAACTTATTATTATAAAACTATTATGATAGTAGGAAAAATTTCTTGCTGGTTATATTATGATTAAAAGATGGGGGTTTCCATTTATGACAGTCAACAATGCATAATCTGAAAGGACAAATGAAAATCGTAGATGATTAAAATGGCTACTACAAATCAACAGCGGGCATAATGTGTTTTTTGGTATATTAAATTTGAGTGTTAAAAGAGTTCAAAGGGAATTTCGACGTGAGTATGGTGTCCGTAATGTACCTAAATTAGATTCCATAATGTTATGGTATCGAAAATTTGTAGAAACAGGTTGTTGTTTAAAAAAAACATGTAGGAGGTCGCAGGAGAAACCCAGTACGAGAAGCAGCTATCTCTTGGCTTGGCCCCCAAACCCCCCAGACTTAACCCCACCTGACTTCTTCATGTAGGGTTTTGTTAAAGACATTGTATGAACAGTGATGATCTGAGAGTAAAAATTACTCAAGCTTTTCAACAAATCACCCCTCTTATGTTACAACGGATATGGGTTGAATTGCATCACCGTTATGAGTTGTGCAGGGTGCGCAATGGAGGTCATGTTGAGCTCTGAGGAATCTCCCATCTTTCAGTGTTGTATGCGAAAAGTTTCAATACATAACGTTCGGTAGTATGTGTTTTACGGTGTTTTTATTTTATTCATACCAAAACGGATCAACCTGTATAACAATAGCATTTTTTTAAATTAAATATTTTTTAAGTAACAACATTTATTTTCCTGACAGTCAAACAGAATGACTGACCGTTTGTCCGTCTATACAAATGATTACATACATAGTGTGTAAAAATGTATAGAATGACGATGGACATTTACTTTTCTTCATGAGCTATGTGTTGTTTAATAAATTATTTCATTGTGAAGTTTGAGTTATAATTAAATTAAAACGATTACAAACAAAAACTTCCGGAAAGACGCAAATCTAACCAGAACAATAATAACTACTTTACATAGCGTAGTCCCTATTTCTGTTAAGAAACAAATTTATCCCCCAAGCACTGTTTGTAGTCTGATGTTGCCACTCAGACTAGCTTCGGTATATTCTTTTGTGTTGCATATTTTTGGACTGATGAAAGGTCCGTTTGATATGAATAGACTACACTGCTATCTTGGATGTGTGACAGGTTGCCGATAGAGCCAGGAGAGCAGTGTTGTTTGAATGACAATGTCCTCCTTTTCAGTATTGTTATGCTGAACATTGATAAGGGATCGCAAATCCACTCATATTCATATTAAACCCTTACTTGTCCGCCCATTTTAAGTAACGGTTAGCACGTCTGAGACGTGAAAGAAGCAGACACGGGTTCAAATCCTGGTTGGCACAATTTACCCGATTGGGATTTTCTCCGAGGTTTTTCTTCAACCACTTCAAGCAAAATTGTTGGGTAACTTTCAGCATTTGACTTCGGACTCATTTCACCATGACATTTTATTCACATGTCATTATCATCATTATCATACTCCCGTTAAGTTCACGGTGCAGCGTGCTGTATTCGTACAAAAGCGCGACCGTTCGGCGACAAATAGCTATGATTCGTAGGAGTGGTAAGCAAATCTCACCTCGGTATAAGTCTTCAGGTCCCTGCTCAGTAAAAGGGGAAAAGAGTTCTTACTTTGGATTCGTGTATTATATTGTACTGCAACGTATTGTATTGTTTTGTAATAATTATTGTATTGTAGGCTAATATATTGTAAGTATGTGTTGTTTTGTAATGACTGTATTATACAATAATGTAATATCGTCTGCTTACAAGAAAAACACTTACTTAATTACTGGCTTTTAAAGAACCCGCAAGTTCATTGCCGCCCTCACATAAGCCCACCATTGGTCCTTATCCTGAGCAAGATTAATCCAGTTTCTACCATCATATCCCACCTCCCTCAACTCCATTTTAATATTATCTTCCCACCTACGTCTCGGCCTCCCTAAAGTTCTTTTTCCCTCCGGCCTCCCAACTAACACTCTATATGCATTTCTGGATTCGCCCATACGTGCTACATGCCCTGTCTATCTCAAACGTCTGGATTTAATGTTCCTAATTATGTCAAGTGAAGAATACAATGCATGCAGTTCTGAGTTGTGTAACTTTCTCCATTCTTTTGTAACTTCACCCCTCTTAGCCCTAAATATTTTCCTAAGAACCTTAATCTCAATCACCCTTAATCTTGTTCCTCTCTCAAAGTGAGAGTCCAAGTTTTCATCGGCTGTCCGCGGCTGCTTATTCAATATATTCGCAGCTACCCTCCATATCTGGAGTCTGTCTCCTCGATCCGCAACCTGAGGACGCGGCATGCCGTGGTGATAGACAATCAAAACACATTAAGTAAAAAATATTACCGCTGAGAAAAAGGCGTTTTGAAAGCTCTTAACAAAACCGAATTCCCAAAATATTATATTTAGTAATTTGTTTCTCTTTACGTGCAGGCGCTTTGACATCCCTGTTGTAAATCGACGATATATTTTATTGCAATGTATTGTTTTGTAATTATTGTAGTGTATTCTAGGTTAGTTGAGCTGTTACGTAACGACCCTTCCGAACAAAAAAAGCTAGAAATGATACATTAATAACATGGTGGTTATGGATTAATGGTTAAATGAAACTGTCATAAATCTCATAAGATTTACCGGGTATTGAACGTTGGTCATTTTGATCAAAATGTGTCTACTAACAACGGTAAGATATGCCCCTAAATATGTAGGCCTACAGTCGGCCTTATGTATGTATGTATATGTATGTATGTATGTATTTTCCTTGTAGCAAAGCCAAGAATACTTGCATATTTGGGCCGACCTTCAACGATTGTTTTTCGATTTCACAACGGCATGGTCGAATGTAGAAAGTAAAAACTGCCGAGTTTTTGAGGAGTGACAAATAGCGCACGGTGCGTGGAGAGAGTGTCGGGGGGGGGTGGCTGGGGTACTGTGGTAACCTAGTTGTGGAGCGCAGTGCAATGAACTCTCAGCCGTGCAGGCCGCCGAGCGCAAAGTCGGCATATATACCCGATGACCACACATCACCTTGCACCACTCTTGCTTTCAACACACACAGTTTCAATTTCATCTTGCCCTAGTTCCGACAACGAGAGGTGAATGCACTAGCCTCTAATACAGGCATCACTGACCTCGTTTTGTAACGTAACAGACCACAAACCAATGGGTGAGAGTGGTAAATACAGACCTCTTAGAGAGGCTAATCTGTTATCGAGGGCTTTAAAAAAAACCTACAAGTGAGAGAGTGAGAAAATGTGTACTCTACTGAAGGAAGGCTGTGAGGGCAACGTCCTAGCCTCCACAGAGTCCTCGTTGACCCAGATACGTTAACACGTAGGGGATAGGAGTTACGAAAAGTGAAAACGTTGCGAGCTTGTACTAGAACCCTGAGCGAGAGTGTGGACTCAGACCGTAGCACCTGCGTCAGCAGCTACTCGGAAAACGCAAGACGTAATGAAGAAACATTGGTTTGGACCAGAGCCCAATCAGCTTCAACGACCGAGAGACATACCCCTCTTACCTCTGCACCCTTCAATAGTCTTCATACTCGGTTATACATGCTACTGAATTATATTTCATTGTAGTTCATAGTGTGTGAATTGAGATGGAAATTATTATCACAATTTAAACATGATCCTATTTGTAACTAACCACCACCACCAACACCGCCATCCAAAACCATTCTTCATAGCTTTATTTTGTAGAAGTCTTATATCGTCATTGCTAGTTTCATTGTCCTCTGCAATTAAGAATGGGATTTCTAATTTAAATTTGTTTTAATTTCCTTTAATATCAGGATCACTCAGAGCAAAGAGGTTAAACTATGTAGAAATGTGCCGTATACTATCAGAAATTTTGTTAATAGTACGTTAAATTTTTATTTGTTTTAGTTAGCTTTCAACTCAATATTTACTTGTGAATTATAAGAAAATATGGTCGTAATTACATTATTTATTTTTTGTTCTTTTAAAATATATTACAATATATATACTTTTTGTCAATGATGTAAATAGTTTTTGTTCAATAACTTTTACCACAATTTTACAATTAAAACCCTGTCAGTTTCTAACGAACTTACATGTTGAAAGCTAATTTCTAGCAATTAATACACAACGTTCATTTAACTTGAGTGGCTATACACCTAATTAATAATTGTGACATTTCTTGTTATTGATTACACTTCCATTAGTCAAGGTTAAAATATGCAACCATACTAATATATTTGAAAATTTCAGCACAATAAGTCGGTTATCATATACCTATGTAAACTGTCCATATTTCATGATATTTCATCCTCAACTTCAGGTATTTGTTATGAGTTACGAACGTTTGGGTGACACACATTATAATCGGCATTACAACGATAAACACAGCTAATCTTACAAAATTATTGTTGCTATACTAGAATTGGTGTCATATATGGTTTTACACTTTCGTGAAAGAAATTACTGTGCGACAAAATTAAAAATAAAAAGCAAGAGGTGTAAGATATGGTATTTTTATTTTTAGTTATATAGGAATTATATTTTCAGTAATAATATTTCTCCGCGGGACTTGCCGGAAGAAACTTTTACACACGAGCGGGAATAGAACTGACTTCGTTCAACAAATCCGTGCGGATTACTTCCATGTTTTTACATGCCTTGGTTAGCGCTCGATGAAAAAACCAATGGCTGTGTACAAGATTGCATCAGGAAAATATTACATAATTTCTTTACACATTGGGAATACATTTAAAATTATAATCTTTTAAGTGAAGGCTATTTAGCATCCCTTTATGGAGTTAGAGTATATTAATTTATATAAAAAATACGTACTTTTAATGTAACTTTTACAGCTAGATTTATTGATTTTTAAATAGGCGTAATTATACGCAGCTAAATTATTTTTAAATGCAATTCTAATATGTTGTAATTATTTACTTTATAGATACATAATTTTATTGACAACAAAGATCTGTAAATAAACATATAGACGTAATTATGAGTTAAAATTAAGGTTTCTGAAATAGCATTCACTGACTTCTTTTCATGCAAAATAATCTTCTCACAATAAAATTAATGGCAAGTTGAAAATAATACAGTACGGTATCAGTACACACATACCTGCAAGCACCCTTCCCAGAAGATTTTCGCTATCCTGAGACAGGAAAGGATCCATGTCCTGGGCACAGGTGGCATCTCCAGGTTTACAGTCTTTCACAGTCATGGTGCCTATCAATGTAGCGTCACAACGGACCAAATTCTTAGTCACAATTTTTATTTTTCCCTTTAAACACAGCAGAAAAAAACAAAGCTATTGGTCCTCCGGAGTTTGCTTCTGGAGATATAAACAAATTATCGGAACTGTTCCTGCTTGCACCCTCAACACCAGAATTCCTTATGCCGTGATAACAAATCCAGTTCTTCCTTAAACAGCTAGAAAGAAGTCTGTTATAAAAAAGAGCACTCCAAGCGTAGTGCTAGAACCTGTAACCGTATCACCATGTTTGCAGGGTTATTCCACAGAATAATATAACTGTTTCCTCTTGACACTTATCACTTCGTCCTTACGAACTTTATATCTACGAAATCACTATTTTCTCCCTTCCAGACACACTGTTAGACTCCACACACAGATTAATTCCTCAAAGAAAACACGGAAACTAAACTTCCTTGCTGACGATGTGTTCTACTATTTTGTATTAGTTCGCTTGATATCCGCCAGATAGACAACAATGCGATTAGAAAAATTGTACGTAGAGCAAAGCCCTATGTGACACACGCGCCAAGATTTGGCAACAATAGTGATGTTGGCACGGATGCTGTATAAGCGAAGATGATAATCTTGTCTCGTGCGCTGGTCGCTAGGCGCGCTACTGCTGCGGTAGGCGAAAGTAACAGCTGAGCCGAGAGTATAGCCTGCCGCCTTGGTGCTTGCTAAGGGACTGAGCTGCCATGCACTCTCGAAAACAAGCTGTGAGGCTGACCCACTAACTCACTTCCCGACCCTCTCAAGGGGTCAACAACCACGTCGCTCGCTGGCTGATACACCACAACTTTTACTTGCTCGCAACTATGACGATGACCATTGTTGTGAGAATGTGTGTAAACCAGTCCAGGACGAGTAAAAGTGAAGCCCTCGTCAGACGGGTGAAACCGGAGAGCTCGTCGATGGAGGGGGATGAAATACCAGGAGTGAAGACTTGTAGATCAAGGCCAGCTTTTCTTTTCTGTTTCTCTGTTGTCTTTTCTTCTTTCTTTTTTCTTTCCAACTTTCCTTCTTTCTTTCTTTATTCATTTCCTTTTTGTTTGTTACTTTAATTCTTATTTTCTTTCTTATTTCTATCTTTTTCTTATTTTCTTCTTTTGTTCATTCATTCATTATTTATTTATTTATTTTTTTTCCCTTCTTTCTTTCTTCTTTCGTTACTCATTTATTTTTTGTTCTTTTTTCTTTCTTCCTTTCCTTCCGCCTTTTCTTTCCTTCTTCCTTTCTTTCTATTCTATAGTTCTTCCTTCCACTATTCTCCCCTTATCTCTCCCTATATTTTTTTCTATTTCTTTTTCATTCATTAACTGAGTCACTGGCTAGGAAGAGGCAATTTCTTTTATATCTATAAAAAGAGCCGCCCTTTTAAACTAAATTTTCGAATAGATCAAGGCCTACTAATCAATTTAAAGAATAATAATGAAAACCAATTGTGTGACAATTTGAAAGAAAAATTTTAGGATAAATTATAAAAACACAGGAAATCATCTATACTAATAATAAATTTACTGCAGAAATTTTTCTGGTAATTTTCGATTTTCCAAAAATAATTGGTCCCAACATATATAATTAACCACCCTGAAACCGAAAATCGCTTTTTTGAAATTTTTGTTTGTATGTCTGTCTGTCTGTCTGTCTGTATGTTTGTTACCTTTTCAGCGATAATGGCTGAACGGATTTCGATGAAAATCGGAATATAAATTAAGTTCGTTGCAACTTAGATTTTAGGCTATATGGCATTCAAAATACATTATTTAGAAGGGTTATAAGGGGCCTGAATTAAATAAATGGAAATATCTCATTTTGAATTTTGTAAAAATGTTACATAACAAAAGTTTATTTAAAAATAATTTTTGATAAGTTTTATTCTTGAAAAATTTTGATAGGACTGATATTTAATTTTCTAAATGAGTTTTCAAAATTAAAATAACTGCCATCTAATTTGTACTTTCAATGTAATGAATTAAAAATTTTTAAATGATATTTTCTATAAGGGCCTTAATGGAAAAATAACAATTTCTCCATTTCCATAAAAGATAGCCTAAAATGTTTCTGTGTCAATATGAACTAATATCAGAAGCTAAATTAACCGATTTGTATAATTAATTATTATTTCACCATTGAAAGTGTAGTTTCTCTAGATGGACATAATGTTATAATGTTATTAAGTAAACATATGATATAATATAATATAATATAATATAATATAATATAATATAATATAATATAATATAATATAATATAATATAATATAATATAATATAATATAATATAATATAATTTAAGTTATTTGAATGGGTTCCGCCTTTATTGGGCCTTCGCCATTTACTGAATACGTTCTTCTTTTCACAATTCTTAAAATTTCTCTCCTAATTTTTTACCATTTTCAATGGCCTATAACAAGTAAAATAAAATATACACATTAAATCTAAATGATGTCAATCTTCATTAAACTATGGTTGCATGTAATAAAAATTAAGAAACATGTTAAAATAATTGTCATTGCCAAATGAGTGTCTCCCTGGACCAAAATGATCGCATTTTAATTATTTGGATGCAATTTAAATTAAGTAACATATTAAACGATTTATCCTTCTATCAAACATGATTGTTCCCTGGATCAAATGTCCTATTTTAATTATGTAATTACTTTATATTTATTTCTAACGGGTGCAGCGGAGCGCACGGGTAAATATTTACAATAAAAGTTTGTTGCGTATAAATGATGACTAATTATAGCTAAGGATGATTTTAACACATTTTAAAGAGATCCTATGGTATGAATCGTTGCATCAGAAATTTTAAATTGTTTAAGTTGATTTTAAAATTTCATGGGATCGTTACCATGGGCAAACGACATGATCCCAAAAAATCTGTCAATGTGTGATGTGGTATTGTGCTCCAAGATGCTGACAACAAGGCTCATATATGACTTGTTTTTCATAGTTCACACCTCTTGTGGCTGTTGCTCATGCATCTCGAAACGGATTGTGGGATCAAAATGACACCCTTATCCTTCTGCCGATCAATTATGATGATATCAGCACGTCTAGTAGAGCCATCAGAAGAGCCGCAAAACCTCCTCATAAATGTTATGGAAGCTATTGGGTAGCTACTGAAGGATGCACTGGAAGAAATGGTAAACGGGAGAAAAGTTGGGGCAGAGACTCGAGCAGGCAATAGATTCTAGCCAGTTCAAAATAGCGTTCTCGATGCTGTTCCAGGCCGCCAAACCGAGTTCAGCCCCGTCAGCTCAAATAGGATGAGGGAAGGAACACAGAATTTGGGTGGCGGGTGGTTTTTTAAGATGGGCTAGAGGTGGGATCTGAACAAGAGTGCTTGTCGCTTCTTAAGCTATACCCGATGCTGTATTCCATTGCCACCAGTAACCAAGTTCAGCTCCGTCAGTCCGAAATGGAAAGGTTTATGGATGGGTTAATTTTGGCTTAAGACGAGTCGGGAGCCTTGTGCATGCAATGAATCCATATCGTTACTCATGCTGCAGTCCTTATTTCTCTCTCGCTTCCTTCCGTTGCGGACCTCGCAGTAAACACCTACGATGGAGACTAGAAATGTGAGTTTCAACACATTTTCAACTTTCCCCTTTCAACATTTTCTAATTTCCCTTTAAATAGAAAGGATTGAGACAAGTGGTCAAGAGGCTTGGAGCTCACATAGACACTTCCTCTCACTTGGACCTACTCTATCAGTTAAATGCATATCTGTTACTTACTTATTTACTTACTGGCTTTTAAGGAACCCGGAGGTTCATTGCCGCCCTCACATAAGTCCGCCATTGGTCCCTATCCTGAGCAAGATTTATCCATTCTCTATCATCATATCCCACCTCCCTCAAATCCATTTTAATATTATCTTCCCATCTACGTCTCGGCCTCCTTAAAGGCCTTTTTCCCTCCGGTCCCCCAACTAACACTCTATATGCATTTCTGGATTCGCCCATACGTGCTACATGCCCCGCCCATCTCAAACGTCTGGATTTAATGTTCCTAATTATGTCACGTGAAGAATACAATGCGTGCAGTTCCGTGTTGTAGAACTTTCTCCATTCTCCTGTAACTTCATCCCTCTTAGCCCCAAATATTTTCCTAACCACCTTATTCTCAAACACCCTTAACCTATGTTCCTCTCTCAAAGTGAGAGTCCAAGTTTCACAACCATAAAGAACAATCGGTAATATAACTGTTTTATAAATTCAAATTTTTCGACAGCGGACTGGATGATAAAAGCTTCTCAACCGAATAATAACAGGCATTTCCCACATTTATTCTGTGTTTAATTTCCTCCCTAGTATCATTTATATTTGTTACTGTTGCTGCCAGGTATTTGAATTTTTCCACCTCTTCAAAGGATAAATTTCTAATTTTTATATTTCCATTTCGTACAATATTCTCGTCACGAGACATAATCATATACTTTGTCTTTTCGAGATTTACTTCTAAACCTATCTCTTTACTTGCTTCCAGTAAAATTCCTGTATGGACTTAAAAAAATTACAGTATATCTGATAATGATGATATTCGACGCCGTTGACATTTGCATTTCGTAAGGATGAAATTCTGAATCGTCCAGATCAGGCCTCAATATGGACGTTGCTTTCACAGAAGATGTTCGCCAGATAGTTGCAAGCCACGAGATTCTTGGCAGAATGTGAGGCAAGGGACCCAAATATTGCTGTACTTGCTTTCACCTAATTACTACACATTGTGATTACATGATTCGCTTTTACTAGTGTAAACAATCGCCACTTTTACTCGCTGATCGCAGTGTGGGTACAAACTTTACTTTCGTAATTGTTCAGCCTTGAGAATTAGCTGTACACACGTTTTTATGCTTACCATCAGCGTTTTTATTCATAATTAACACCTGACGTGTTTTACCCAATATGGAGAAAAGTGTGACAGATACAGAGAGAGAAGGGGGGATAATAATTATGAAGAAAGAAATAATAAGAAATACAGAAACAGAAAAGAGAAACGAAAAAAGAAATGAAATTAAGTGAGAAAAGCTGAAAAACAGAGAAAACAAAATCCATCTCTGAACAATAAAATTATATTAAACACATATTATAATATGACATCAAAACTTTTTCCTTGCATTTATAACCATGTCCTGAATGTACCTATGTCCTGACTGTACCTAAAATATTACCATTATTATTACACTTTTACTACGTCATACTACTTTTGACCAATAAAACGGTACGAAAGGACGTCTTTCAACCAATCATGGCTGCTTATCGCACAATTTTATCGCGTCCCTAGCATTTGTTTAATTTTATCGCGTCCCTAGCATTTGTTTATTTTATCACTACCCTAGCATTTGTTTCTTTGTTTCACTAACATTTCAAACTGCATTGGTCTGGACGTCAAAAAAACAGAAAATTACAAACCACTCCAGTCGATACACAGCACTTTCAAATATGAATCGCATTGGCATTCAAGAACAAGAATTAATAAAGATCACTGGTCATAGCTATGCATCTTCCCTGGAATCCTATTTACAAATAAATGAAGAGCACCATTCGGAAATCCTGAATAAGTTGAGGGATACACCATGTACATCAACGAGTTCCACTTCTTTTACGCACACGTTCAATATAATATCAACTGAACCACCAACCACTAAAACATTCAAATTTGAAAACTGTACTTTCAATAATTGTTCCTTTTAAAATTATTCATGTTTATTTTTTATTTCAACATCGTTAATTAAAACTTTTCTTGTTTATTTCATCATCCCTAATTAAAACTTTTCTAACACTTGTTTACATTATTTAAGTTGTTATAGCTTCTGCTATATAATATTATGAATAGTCTCGTATCAGAGATTGTTTAATACTAAAATTTATTGAAAATCATCTGTCAAATAACGTTGATTACTGGGATCGGGATAACTGAAGTGGAATGCAACTGTTTTAATATAAAATGAAACTGAATCAACAAAGCCTTCTTGACTAGTAACCGTCCAAAGAGTTCAATGAAGATTCTATAGTTGGCACAACTGCCATCTACTAGCGTAATATTTATAATGTTGAGATGGTACAAATTTGAAGACAGTTTTGTATTTTCGTAAGTCAATTAATATTTTATTGTATTGGAGTACTTTGTTATTTCTAATCTTTATATACTTACTTCTAATCGTGTAATAGTCAATTAAATCCCACTCGAGTTTTGATTTTCTCTAGATAAATCAAAACCTCTAGTGAGATTACTGTTGATAAACATTTATTCAAATCGCAATTACATAAAGATAAATCTTTCAATCTTTGTTTTCTCGAAACATGACTTTTGCCTATGGGCCCTTTTTTCGGCTACCGCCTCAATTATTCATTTTTTATATTCAAAATCTCAAGTGGGTTGACAAGACGTCAAAGACGCCACCTTTTTCTGTGTGACTTAAATTGTGGTTTTCTGTTAACGAACAGTGACGTTTATTATACTCGTACATCTGACTTTTCAGGAAAGCTGACTTGAATAATTTTAAGGGAAAAATTGTTCCGGGGCCGGGTATCGAACCCGACTGAATCGAGTAGCTCAATCGGCTTTACAGGAAGCTATTCCTGAAAAGTCAGATTTGTAACATGAAATGTGTAAATAAAACGGGATAGCGACCTACAGGTTTGGATCAATGTTAATTACTTTATGCAGGCAGTAGGTCAGAAGTTGTGAACAGAGTTTGCCGCCCTAATCCATCAAGCAAACCCCATCACAGCTTCACGTGGTCAACAGGCTTCGTGCAGCAACAACCACAGAATCGATATCATTGTTATAAATAGCAAGTCTGTGGTCACGGCCATCCAGAGCGTGTCGTATGGCATGTGACAGCAGTTTTCAATCACACATGACGTTTCAATGTTAACGAATTCGCTAAATAAATGGTTAAGATAACTTTACTAAAACTTGTAGATATTTCTGGTCTCACTATTCTTATGTACTATTTAATTTAAAAATAGCGCTCTAATACAAAATATATAACCGATAATTATCGCAGAGCCTTGTGCTTTGATCTTCTTGAACAAAATAAAATTAGAAGACCTCCAACTCAATGTATACATTCGAGAGACTATTGAAATTTATAAGGGAATGTCAGAACCAGTAGCAGCAAAAATTGGAACTACATTAGTAGTAGTAGTAGTATTTAAGACCGTCACGCCTTCTTTGCCCCCCTACCAGGGGATTACAACTATAATATGAAGAATAAAATTACAATTACTTACTTACTTATTTACTTACTTACTTACTTACAAATGGCTTTTAAGGAACCCGGAGGTTCATTGCCGCCCTCACATAAGCCCGCCATTGGTCCCTATCCTGAGCAAGATTTACCCATTCTCTATCATCATATCCCACCACCCTCAAATCCATTTTAATATTATCTTCCCATCTACGTCTCGGCCGCCCTAAAGGTCTTTTGCCCTCCGGCCTCCCAACAACACTCTATATGCATTTCTGGATTCGCCCATACATGCTACATGTCCTGCCCATCTCAAACGTATGGATTTAATGTTCCTAATTATGTCAGGTGAGGAATACAATGCGTCCAATTCTGTGTTGTGTAACTTTCTCCATTTTCCTGTAACTTCATCCCTCTTAGCCCCAAATATATTTTAGCCCCACCTCATTCTCAAACACCCTTAACCTATGTTCCTCTCTCAAAGTGAGAGTCCAAGTTTCTCAACCATAAAGAACAACTGGTAATATAACTGTTTTATAAATTCTAACTTTCAGATTTTTTGACAGCAGACTGGATGATAAAAGCTTCTCAACCGAATAATAACAGGCATTTCCCATATTTATTCTGTGTTTAATTTCCTCCCGAGTATCATTTATATTTGTTACTGTTGCTCCCAGGTATTTGAATTTTTTCCACCTCTTCAAAGGATAAATTTCTAATTTTTATATTTCCATTTCGTACAATATTCTCGTCACGAGACATAATCATATACTTTGTCTTTTCGGGATTTACTTCCAAACCAATCGCTTTACTTGCTTCAAGTAAAATTTCTGTGTTTTCCCTAATCGTTTGGGGATTTTCTCCTAACATATTCACGTCATCCGCATAGACAAGAAGGTGATGTAACCTGTTCAATTCGAAACCCTCTCTATGATTCTGAACTTTCTCAATGGCATATTAATGCTACATTAAGTTTAATGAGATTTTTAGATCGCTAAATAATAATAGCCTATTTGTAATATTATTTGAAGGAATATATAACATACTTACAATTAATTATTGTTGAAAGGGAAGAATGAACCACACCAGTTTCAATGTATAAGCGTACTCACCTGAAAAGAAAAGAATGAATGTAATGTAAAGTTTTGACATATACTTTCCAATTTATTAGGATATAAAATTTATACTTTTTATAACATTATTCAATTCCCCTGCCATGTTATGGATGCGATTACTACAGCATATTATCTATAGTTATTTTGAACTATCACAAATGAAAGCATTTAATATGCACCGAAATACCGGTATGATAAGCTTTCCTTTTCTGGATTGCAAACAAAAACAGTCTTACTAATAAAGTGCACCTATAGCTTTTATAGAGACATATGCCGAGTTGAGAAGAAAACGTTACTAATAAACCTTGCATAAGCTATGGATGTATAACAACCTGTAACTATACAATGGAAATTGCTTTGCAGTAGTTTAACGTGTTAGGTACAGCTCAAAGGAGTAAAATTTTGGAAATATTCAACTTTTTTTTCCTCCATTACCTACTCTATCTTGTACAATAATGAAAATTAGCATGTGTAAAACACTGTCCTTATGCTATATGATAAACATATTTTTACGATTTAAAAAATTATTTAATATATATATATATATATATATTTTTTTTTTTTTCAAAATTCAAAGTTCACTGTGCAGTGATGAAGCTTTTCCCTCATAACTCAAAAAGTATCCAACATTCTGTGATGAAATTTTTTTGTGTGTATTAATGCATGTCATATCTACAATATGATGCAAAATCACTTCTCTGCCTTTGATAGATTGTCTGATAAAAAATAAATTCATTTTAAAAACGGTCAAATATCTAACACAAAAATTAAAATATATATATATATATATATATATATATATATTGTTGAAGAGCATGATATTGTAAACATGATTTTCAGCAGTACAATAAAAGAGAGAGAACATGAAAAAGTTAACAAGTTTATGAGTTATGAGGGAAACGCTTCATCGCTGCACAGTGAAGTTTGAATTTAAAAAAAAATATATAATAGTACATTATGCAACGAGCCTATAATGATAGAAATTAAGACGCGAGTATGTTTGTTTATGGAACGAGCGCAAGCGAGTTTCATAATTTTCATACGAGCGTCTTAATTACCAGTATAGGCAAGTTTCATACGACTTTTTATGCTCTACCATATTTCTAACTTGAAATTATTCATAAGTATTCATATTATTGTTACGTGAGTGAGTGCAATAGCCTACCTCATGAATTGTGAGATGTGCGCAGACGCGAAAGTATTGATTTTTTCCGGGAAACGAATGTCGACGACCTTGATATAATCTAGAGAGTAAGATAAACATTAGTCTGATATAACCTTGAAATTGAATTAGACATTGAAAAACGAGATGACAAAGTGAATTTATTTGAATATTATTTAGAATTAACGCTAATTATTATAGTAACAGAACATAATCTTCTGCGACAGTATTGGATTTCCAGTCTCCGTGACGTTTCCCTCGTCTTTCGATTGTATATCCGAGAATAATCGAAAACCTGAACTTTAATGAATAGGTGTACTTTAATGACATGCATTAAAGGACTGCTACCAGGTGTGTAATTACTATATTTCGGCATGGTCGAGCATAAATGTTTTTTTTTCAATCGCAATTTTTTTTTTCATATAGCAAAAAAGATAGTGTTTTACACAAACCAATTTACATTATTGTAGAAGGTACAGTAGGAGGGAAAAAAATGTTGAATATCTCCAAAAAATTTATTGCTGTAAGCTGTATTTAACCCCTTAATACCTACACGAAATCCTTTGTTTAAGCGTTGTAGGCCTATATAGGGGAAAAATGACCGAACTATTACCTTCCTTTTTGTCTGAAGAACCTGGTATGCCGATTTTCTAAGTGATGATAGATGATGCAATTATCTGATTTATTTGTATTTAATGGTCCTCTTTTCCTCCTAAAACCCTAACTAACCCCTGGTTTGAAATCGCTGGTTTAGATTATATGAATGTGCCGCGGGATTTTAAATTACACCTAGTGTGCCAAAGGTTCAAAAACACTGTTCTAAGATGAAAGAGCCACTGGCAGGGGTACCCTTTAGAAATAAACATGCCATCATATCAGCTCTAGATCAATCAATTAGAAGCTTAGAGCAAACTGACGCTGTGGATGGCATCCGTCGTCTTCCAGAGGTTTGAGTAGCTATAGCGACGGATACTAGAGGAGATTACTTTTAGGCATGAGACGTGTAAGTATGTTAGTTGTGAGTAAGTAAGTTTATATTTTAATTAAAGTTTAGCCACTAATTATTAATGATCCATGTATAACACAGAATGTATTTTCCTGTTTGTGATTATGTATTCAGTCTCTTTTTTTTATTATAGTAGAACCTCTATTATCCGTGGTAATCAAGGGGTGGACTGGACGGTTAATCGAAAAAATCGGACAATCCGTACCATAAAATATTTTCATAAATTAAGTGGATAACACAGTTTCATAATATTTCCTCCGTGGTGTTGTGTTTAACATGCTAGATAGTGAATCAGAAGTTCACTCTAAGTACGGTTGTCAACAATGGGTTTATAAGGGTCAAGTAAATTCCTTGCGTTGATTCTTTGCGGAAAGATAAAAATACAGTACAACCTCTATTATCCGTGGTAATAAAGCGGATGGACTGGACGGTTAATCGAAAAAGTCGGATAATCCGTACCATAAAATATTTTTATAAATTAAGTCATATTACAGTTTTGTAATGTCCTCCGCAATGTTACGTTTAACATGCTAGATAGTGGACCAGAAGTTCACTAATTTTAAGTCTGGTTGTCAATGATGGGTTTATAAGGGCCAAGGAAATTCCTTGTGGTTTTTGTTCGCTGAAAGATAGGAATAGCAGACGTCTCATGTTGCAGATTTACATACTTTATACACTTTATCCTTGTTTTTCCTTAAATTGCACACAGTTTTAACGCCAATCTCGCATTCTGATGCGTAATTACCTGCGGTTTCTCTTTTCCCAAAACTCTCAATTATTTGCAGTTTTATTTCGATACTTAGAAAAACACTTTTGACACCCAATGGAAGATATTTTGCGTTGAAAATATAAAGTACGAACACTCGAACAGTAGGACAAGAACTCAATGCTGCACAGGTTTGCTATAAATTGTGCGGAAGTTGGTAGTGATTATTTTACAAGTTGGGAAAAGCACCTTAAAGGAACTGTTCTTATTACCGGCAGTAGTACTATGTAAGGGTAAAGGCTTGTAATAATACACTGTAGAAAAAAATAAGTTGTAATATAAGATATAGTACTACTTTTTTACCGCAGCAAAGAAAAGGGCGAGAGAAAGATAGTCGGATAATCCGCCGATCGGTTAATAGGGTGACGGATAATCGAGGTTCTACTGTAGTAGGTTTCCTGTTGTATATTTACAGACTTCATACACTTTAGCCTTGTTTTTAATTAAATCGCGTTTATTTGTAACGCCAATCTCGTATTCTAATGCGAAATGTGTAGCAGTTTCTCTTTTCCTAAACTTATCAATTATTTGTATTTTTATTTCGATACTTAGAAAAACATTTCTGACACCCGTGAAAGATATTTTGCATAGAAATTATGAAGTACGGGCACTCGAACAGTAGGACAAGGACTGAATGCTGCAGGGGTTTACTCTAAGTTTTGCGGAAGTTCTTGGGACCATTTCTTTGAAAGCAGGTAGTGACTATTTTACAATTTGGGAAAAACATCTTCAAGTAGGCCTACCGGTAACTGTTCCTATTGCTGGCAGTAGTAATATGTAAGGATAAAGGTTTATAATAACAGACTCTAGAAATGTTACGTTTTATTTAACGACGCTCGCAACTGCAGAGGTTATATCAGCGTCGCCGGATGTGCCGGAATTTTGTCCCGCAGGAGTTCTTTTACATGCCAGTAAATCTACTGACATGAGCTGTCGCATTTAAGCACACTTAAATGCCATCGACCTGGGCCGGGATCGAACCCGCAACCTTGGGCATAGAAGGCCAGCGCTATACCACCTCGCCAACCATGTGACTGTAGAAAGGAATAGGTACTAATATAAGGCATAGCACCACATAGGCTACTGTACTTTTTTCCGCAGCAAAGAAAGAAAGAAAAGAGTCAGAGAAAGACAATCGGTTAATCCACTGATCATTTAATAGGGTGACGGATAATCGGGGTTCTACTGTATATATATATATTTTTTATTATCATTATTTTAAAGCTAATATTGATTGTGTATATGTATTCAAGCTCTCTTTTTTTACTTTATTATGTTTATTATTATTTTTAAGTTAATATTTGTATACCGGTATATATTTTTCTGTATGTGATTTGATCCTAGTTGAGTGGAAGAGAAGGCCTGATGGCCTTAACTCTGCCAAGGAAAATAAAAACTATTATTATTATTATTATTATTATTATTATTATTATTATTATTATTATTAATACAGTGTACAGCGCAATGTAATACAATAAGCGTTGCTCTTTGAAGTCAAATAATGCTGTGTGTATGTGTATATTTAATCATTTTACGAAGGATAACTATATTATGTGGGTGAACAAATAGTCGCACGTGCCATTCGTATACAATGCCATGAGTATTCTCAACACACTCTCTTCTTTCTGCCACAAAAACCTTAGTACTTTCCAAGCTCATCGCAGCTTTCACTGAATTCTTCTCCGTCTTTCCACTTTCACCCTCGCACGAGCCACCATATCGCGTGATCGCTAATAAAGTGATAAATATTATGTCTGTACTTGCAGCTTTAAGCGAAAATAATTTTACAATAATAACCATGTTAAAATAGCTGACAGTTCCACGCTCAGGGCGAAATCAGTTTCGCTTTAAATATGTGGGAGAGCGATCGAAGCTATGTACCAAAAAACTGTACTAGTCATTGGTTTTTAAACTCATTTTAACAATAACGTAAACTTTAAATAGGCTACTTTCATGTCAATTGAATTAACTTGGGAAATCATTTCCAATTCTAATCTTAACCCAGATATGCCTGAAATATATATATATATATTTTTTTTTTGCAATTTTTGTGTATTATACAAATCACATTTAATGCAGTATATAATTGAAGTACATCTATGGTGTCGAAACATTCTAGTTGTAACTGGTTGAGCTAGAAACAGGTGTCTTTTTAAAAGGACAGTAGGCATATAAGCATACATTTTGAGGAAGAATTGTAAACTATGCTTACATAAAAGGAAACAATGTAATTGTTATAATTTATTGTTATTGTTATTATTATTATTATTATTATTATTATTATTATTATTATTATTATTAACAAATTATTACGTTCGCTAATATGTTTTCGCGGGATATCAGGTCTCCTTGATTGTACGATCCCAGTAGTGGCTTGATTTGTTCATGACCTTGGTGTGGTCAAACAGTATTTTATGCTCCTTTTCTATGCTGTGTTGCGCCACTGCAGATTTTTCCGGGTAATAGAGCCTCAGGTTCCTCTTATGCTCTTTGATTCTGTCTTCTATTGTGCGGCCAGTCTGCCCTATGTATACTTCGCCGCACTCAGATGGAATCTTGTAAATCCCTGGTGTCCTTATGCCCTGGTGTCGTACAATCAAGGAGGCCATAGAGATCAAGCTGGAGAGAAACAACTTTAACAGAGACAGTGGACTCCAGCTCAGTCAGGCATGGACACCGGCCTTGGACCAACTTAGGCCCTCTTACAATCAAGGTCATGAAGATCACGGACCGAGGACGGCAACCGATTCCAACCGGCGGAACAGGGCTCGCCGCCCGCCAAACTTCACACAGGAATCCCGGGAGGGGCGGAGCTTACGAGGAATGACAATTCCCGGCCCCGGATTGGCCGATCCGCCAACCAATCCTGTTTCACCTGAGACAGCCTAACATCTATATTACCTTTCGACTTTCTGTTCGGACATCACTTCCCTGAAGATGGCTGCAGAGATAGCAGTCGAAAGCTTGGAGCATTCCAAAATCTTAACTCGGCTGATATCCCGCGAAAACATATTAGCGAACCAACGCCGAGAAAGCCTCAAATCATACAAATTATTACGTTGTTATTTTATTACAGTTTATTATTATTACTAATATTATTCTGAAGAGCGATGCATTGTGCCTATATTCATTTTAACTCTAGAACGCTATCGTCATTGAGTAGTATCGTACTGCTATTTATACGTAAAAATACGTAATAGGCAATATATATATATATATATATATATATATATATATATGAATGCTTTCAGAAAACCACAATTCAAGTCACACAGACATTATGTACACTCAAAGTTGGCTTTCAGGTGTCTTGTCAGCCCATTTGAGGTATGTGGATATAAAGGGAATAGTTGAGATGGTGTCGGTTGTAGTTCCTGGGTAACTCAGTCGGCAGAGAGTTGATGTGCTAAGCCAAAGATCCCGGGATCGATATCCGGCCCCGGAATAATTTTTCCCTTGAAAGTATTCAGATCTTGCTGTGTTCGCAGAAACATTGCTATGACTTTGCGACTGATCTTCACATGCAACAAATTCGTCAAACCATTCCTAAACCCTCCCTCTCCTCTTCAAGAAGGCTATGCTGAAATATTTCTGCTCCTGCTGCAAGCTGTGAACCAGATAGATTAGTAGGTGTTTTATCACGTTTGTTCCCTGAATCCTCGTCTATTACGTCTTCAGTGGCATTTGTAGGCTGCATTGTAGCGATATGTCTGTATTTGAGATGAAATTTCGCTCGTAGCATAATTTTCAAAATCTACTAAAATTTGAAAAAGCGAAGCAATTTCAAAATATATGGGAATATGCCTATTGTCCTTCTAAAAGGGACGCACAAGTTTTCGTCATTGTAATGTTGCAATGAATAGATATTTCGAACGCATTGTAGTTTCACGTTATATTTATATATATTAGGAGTAATTTGATCTACAATAATTTTTCAAATAATTTCGTACTGTAACAATATTTAACTTTCATATCTGATTTGCGTCTCGGATGCCATAGCTGAAATAAACGAACAAATCTCACGTCCACATCTCAAACTCAACGGTGACCAGAACTCTCATTACCAGACTTAGTCTACCACACCTAGCTTACCTAAATAAGACCAGTAATAGTGACACCTGTGAAAAAGCAAATGCGTTAACTGTAGACAGGTTAATTTGAAACATTGACCACTGTCCTTTTAATAGGACAGTAGGCATATCTGGGTTAATAAGTAAAGAATTATTGTAATACAAATAACCTACTGTCTTTTCATATCTCATTTTCTTTTAACTTCCATTGGCTGGGGATATCAAACAACCAGCCACTGACAACTGCTCTATATTAAAGATCTTGGTAACAGTACATTCTGCGTCAAGAGAGTAGTATCTTTCTCTCTTCAAAATAGATTTTTGCATTAGAAGTTTAAAAATATTACATAAAATTTTTGTAAAAAAAATTCATAGATATTACGTTGATATATTTTTTTAATGTTATTGGGTTATTTTACGACGCTGTATTAACATCTAGGTTATTTAGCGTCTGAATGATATGAAGGTGATAATGCCAGTGAAATGAGTCCGGGGTCCAGCACCGAAAGTTACCCAGCATTTGCTCGTATTGGGTTGAGGGAAAACCCCGGAAAAAACCTCAACCAAGTAACTTGCCCAGACCGGGATTCGAACACGGGCTACCTGGTTTCGCAGCCAGACGCGCTGACCGTTAATCCAAAGGTGTGGACACGTTATTACCACTTCATTTAGATGAAAGGAAACTTCAAAATTGTGGGTAAATTAATGATATTTCCTGACATTCTCTGCATGGAATGAGGTTTATGCCAATTTTCATAAATAAGTACAGCTACATTATTGTTTTGACAGGTTAAAATCGATAAATGTATGTATTTGATTTATTATTTACAATAGCTCTGTTTGTTATGGCAGCCTTTACTATAATAATAATAATAATAATAATAATAATAATAATAATAATAATAATAATAATAATAATAATAATAATAATAATATATTACTATTATTATTCTTTAACCTCAATCAAAGGAATTGGGGCATAGCAAAGATCAATGTACTTTCATCACAATTTCCACATAGCGAAAACACTAGACATACCGAACTCAATCAGCGCCTTTATAACTATCCCGAACTTCTTCTGTTCCAGAGAATAAACTGTCACAGACGTTGAACTATGTGATCCTGAAAGTTGGTGGGGAAATTTTGTCCTGCAATTACCGATACTTTTTTTTTTTCCTTCGTTCTCTTTTCGCTTCTCAATTTCTGCAACATCTCTACAACACACGTAACAGGTGATCTGATTTCTCCTGAGCTCTCGGTATCACGAATTTTATCTAAAACCACTGATGAATTAAAGGAAAATATCCCATAAACATTGTCGCCAACGTTTCCTCGATGTATGCCAATATTCACCCATTTTAAGGTACATAATAATTGGCGTGGATTGGAGAGAGAGAGAGGAGGCTGTTCAATCTTTATATGAAACAACGAGTCAAAGTCAGGACAGGAGAAGAAATGTTTGACGGAAGTGAAATAAGGAGAGGAGTACGTCAAGGATGCCCTTTATCACCCACCCTGTTCAACGTCTACTTGGAGGATTTAGTGAGGAACTGTTTTCAGAACATGGGAGGGGTGATAGTAGTAGAAAAATAAATTGCATAAGATTTGCTGATTACATGGCATTGTTAGCAGAAGAGAAGAGATTATACTAAGGGATATGCTAAATGACAGCTGTGAGCAGTATGTAATGAAGGTAAATGCCAACAAGACGGAGACCATGGTCACAGGAAGAAAAGTAGAGAAAGTAAACTTGCAAATTCTAAATGAGGCAGTAGAACAAGTGGCCAGCTTCAGATATTTGGGGTGTACTATAAGCAGTAACATGAGCTGCTGCCAAGAAGTCAAAAGAAGAATAGCAATGGCCAAGGAAGCTTTTAATAGAAAAAGGAGCATCTTCTGCGGATCTCTGGAGAAAAATAAGGATGTTAATGTTGAATGTTATGTTTTATTCAACGACGCTCGCAACTGCAGACGTTGTATATATCAGCGTCGCAGGATGTGCCGGAATTTTGTCCCGCAGGAGTTCTTTTACATGCCAGTAAATCTACTGACATAGCCTGTCGCATTTAAGCACACTTAAATGCCATCAACCTGGCCAGGGATCGAACCCGCAACCTTGGGCATAGAAGGCCAGCGCTATACCAACTCGCCAACCAGGTCGACCGAAAAAAAAATAAGGAAGAGACAAGTGAAATGCTTTGTGTGGAGTGTGGCTTTGTATAAGGCAGAAACATGGACATTACGACGAAGTGAAGAGAAACGACTAGAAGCATTTGACATGTGGATAGGGGAAGGATGGAACGTGTGAAATGGACAGAATAAGAAACGAAGTTGTGTTGGAAAGAGTGGGTGAAGTAAGAATGATGCTGAAACTGATCAGGAAGAGGAAAATGAATTGGTTGGGTCACTGGCTGAGAAGAAACTGTCTTCTGAAGTATGCACTGAAAGGAATGGTGAACGGGAGAAGAGTTCGGGGCAGAAGAAGATATCAAATGAGAGACGATATTAAGATGTGTGGATCATATGAGGAGACTAAGAGCAAGGCAAAAAAATAGGAAAGATTGGAGGATGCTGAGTTTGCAGTGAAAGACCTGCCCTTGGGCAGAACACTATGAATGAAAGAATGTTTTTTTTTTATTTTAGTAGGTTATTTTACGATCCTTTATCAACATCTTAGGTTATTTAGCGTCTGAATGAGATGAAGGTGATAATTCCGGTGAAATGAGTCTGGGGTCCAACACCGAAAGTTACCCAGCATTTGCTCATATTGGGTTGAGTGAAAACCCCGGAAAAAACCTTAACCAGGTAACTTGCCCTGACCGAGAATCGAACCCGGGCCACTTGGTCTCGCGTCCAGACGTACTAACCGCTACTCCACAGGTGTGGACGAAAGAATGTATAATGACTCAGTTACAACAATAACAATAATAATCATCATCATCATCAATCACATGGTTAGCACATTCTTGTCCTTTCAGACTTCTCAGAATTTTATTGTTTTCGCCATCTTATATTGGATCTGCCCGGTCTGATTCGTCTTGCAGCTTCACAGTTCTTTGCAATTTTAGCTGTTATTGACTCTTCCATACAATTCAACATGTTCATTACAATTTATTCTACATAAACATGATTTCACTGACATTTATAATCTAAAATCAGCACGTAGGCTACAGAACTATGCGATGTTTCTCAATACGAAAATTGAGCCCATCAAATGTTTGTTTATTTACATTTCTCCACGTTTTGTAACACTGAATACGACCAACATCTCGCGTAATGGAAGAATAAGCTTCGGGATTTGTTTTCGTCACAGCGCCGAATCCATAACAAAATGTAACTGTGACGTGTTTACACTTTAAGCAATAGCGTGATTCCATGTTGATATTTCACTCGCAACGTTACATCACCCATTTCCAACGCGTCATCCACCCGCTCCACAGTCTCTTTGTAAGCCGTTTATACGAAATTATAGCAGCTCGGAATGCATATTGCAACCGCCGCGCCGACCGGTAGAATTGCTCAAGTCCTTTGCACTGATTTCCGGAAGGTCGCCAGGAATATGGGACAATGCATCCTGCCCGTTCTTCTACTCTACATTCTTAGCGAGGCAATCGCTTTACCAGTAAATCAGAGACTCGAAAGGAATGCTTAGCACTGGGTATTAAAATATTACAATGGATATTTACATGTAATCTGCAGTATTTCAAAATTAGTTACTAGAATGACCCAAAACCTTTCAATAAATTTACAAATTTGCGCAAAATATCTAAAAAAAATCATGTTTGTAGCGTATGTATGCATGTATGTATGTATGTATGTATGTATGTATGTATGTATGTATGTATGTATGTATGTATGTATGTATGTATGCAGGGGGAAAACATACGAGTGAGAGCGCTGAACCCTGGGAGTGAGAAAGCTGACTTCTCCTTAAGAAGCTCTGGAACACGTACAGATCATTCTGTGATCGGTTAGACTGAAGTACTGCTTTTAAGATCTTACGATTAAACACTAGATTTGCTATCGTGTGACACAAAGTCACTTGTCGAAAGTGGAAAACAATATTATTTTCAAATAAAAAGTATAGGACTATGGCAAAGACAAGGACCACGATAAGGATTACGACAAAGAAAACAAAGATCATGATCACGACAAAGACAAGGATCACTCGAACACAACAAGGATCACGATAAGGACCACGACAAAGACTAACAAGGACCACGACAAAAGCTACAAAGTCCATGATAAGGGCCCCGACAAAGACAATTAGGACCATGATAAAGACCACGACAAAGACAAGGATAACGATAAAGACCACGACAAAGACAAGGATAACGATAAAGACCACGACAAAGACAAGGATAACGATAAAGACCACGACAAAGACAAGGATAACGATAAAGACCACGACAAAGACAAGAATAACGATAAAGACCACGACAAAGACAAGGATAACGATAAAGACCACGACAAAGACAAGGATAACGATAAAGACCACGACAAAGACAAGGATAACGATAAGGACCACGACAAAGACAAGGATAAAGATAAAGACCACGACAAAGACAAGGATAACGATAAAGACCACGACAAAGACAAGGATAACGATAAAGACCACGACAAAGACGAGGATAACGATAAAGACCACGACAAAGATGAGGATAACGATAAAGACCACGACAAAGACGAGGATAACGATAAAGACCACGACAAAGACCAGGATAACGTTAAAGACCACGAAAAAGACAAGGATAACGATAAAGACCACGACAAAGACAAGGATAACGATAAAGACCACGACAAAGACAAGGATAACGATAAAGACCACGACAAAGACATCAAGGATCACGATAAGGATCACGACAAAGACAAGGATAACGATAAAGACCACGACAAAGACATCAAAGATCACGATAAGGATCAAGACAAAGGCTAAGACCATGATAAAGACCACGACACAGACAAAAAGGAACATGATAAAGACCACGACAAAGACAAGGATAACGATAAAGACCACGACAAAGACTGCAAGGATCACGATAAGGATCACGACAAAGGCTAAGACCATGATAAGGACAACGACACAGACAAAAAGGAACATGATAAAGACCACAACAAAGACAAGTACCACGACAAAGACAACAATGATCAAGATAAGGATCGCGATAAAGATAACAAGAACTACGACAAAAACTACAAGGACCGTGATAAGGGTCACGACAAAGATAAGTAGGACCATGACAAAGGCATCAAGAACCATGATAAGAATCACGAAAAAGGAAACAAGGACCATGATAAGGACACGACAGAGACAAAAGGACAACAAAGACGATAAGGACGACGACAAAGACAACAAGGATCAAGACAAAAATAAGAAGGATCATGATAAGGACAACGACAAAGCCAACAAGGACCAAGACAAAGACAACAAGGACCACGAAAAAGATAACAAGGACCATGATAAAAACACGACAAAGACAACAAGGACTACAACAAAGACGATAAGGACCACGACAAAGACAACAAGGACCATGATAAGAACACGACAAAGACAACAAGGACTACAACAAAGACGATAAGGACCACGACAAAGACAACAAGGACCACGAAAAAGATAACAAGGACCATGACAAAGACAACAAGGACCACGAAAAAGATAACAAGGACCATGACAAAGACAACAAGGACTACAACAAAGACGATAAGGACCACGACAAAGACAACAATGACCATGATAAGAACACGACAAAGACAAGGACTACAACAAAGACGATAAGGACCACGACAAAGACAACAAGGACCACGAAAAAGATAACAAGGACCATGATAAGAACACGACAAAGACAACAAGGACTACAACAAAGACGATAAGGACCACGACAAAGACAACAAGGACCATGATAAGGACCACGACAAATAAAATAAAGATCAAGTCAAAGACAAAAAGAATCATGATAAGGACCACGACAAAGATAACGAGGACCACGATAAGGAGCACGACAAAGACAACAAAACTATGACAAGGACCACGACAAAGACAAGGACCATGAAAAAGATAACAAGGACCACGACAAAGACAACAAGGCCCATGACAAGGACAACAAGGACCACGACAAAGACAATTGTATTGTAATACTGTATTTGGTAAGTAGGGTTATAAGTTACATATAGGTTACAATGAACTTGAAGCAAACGTTTTAAAATCTCGTCAAATCTTTAGAAATATGAAATAGTCTTTGACCAATCCTTTTACAATTAATTAATAATTCATGCCCCAGAACAGATCTTTCACTGCAAGCCCAACATTCCCCAGTATTTAATATTTTCTTCCTTCTTCTTCTTAGTCTCCGCATATGATTCTTATCTTAATGTAGTCTATCATCTGATACCTTTCACTGCCCCGAACTATTCTCCCGTTAGCTATTCCTCCCAGTGCATCCTTCAGTAGACAGTTTCTTCTCAGCCAGTGTCCAACTAATTCCTTTTTCTCTTCCTGATCAGTTTTAGCATCATTATTTTTTCACCCACTCTTACAATTTCTTATTCTGTCTGTCCACTGTACACTTTCATTCTTTTCCATATACACATTTCAAACGCTTCTGGTCGCTTCATTGGTAAAAAATTGACAAATTTCCTTGTGAAGAATTGAATTGAAAAAAAAAAAACTTGATCGTATACAAGCAGCTTTATATTTACTTGAGAGAAATTCGCCAATGGAAACAGAAGCTGCAAGCTATTGTAAAAAAGAAGAAAAAAAGTTTTTGTCAAAGAGATCTAAGGTCACTATTTCACAAATACTTTGTTCACAACGAATGTGACAGGCGAGAATTCAATCTTCTATGACTACTTACTTAATTACTTACTTACAAATGACTTTTAAGGAACCCGAAGGTTCATTTCCGCCCTCTCATAAGCCCGCCAGCGGTCCCTATCCTGTGCAAGATTAATTCAGTCTCTATCATCATACCCCACCTCCCTCAAATCCATTTTAATATTATCCTCCCATCTACGTCTCGGCATCCCTAAAGGTCTTTTTCCCTCCGGTCTCCCAACTAACACTCTATATGCATTTCTGGATTCGCCCATACGTGCTACATGCCCTGCCCATCTCAAACGTCTGGATTTAATGGTCCTAATTATGTCAGGTGAAGAATACAATGCGTGCAGTTCTGTGTTGTGTAACTTTCTCCATTCTCCTGTAACTTCATCCCGCTTAGCCCCAAATATTTTCCTAAGCACCTTATTCTCAAACACCCTTAACCTATGTTCTTCTCTCAGAGTAAGAGTCAAAGTTTCACAACCATACAGAACAACCAGTAATATAACTGTTTTATAAATTCTAACTTTCAGATTTTTGGACAGCAGACTGGATGACAAGAGCTTCAACCGAATAATAACACGCATTTCCCATATTTATTCTGCGTTTAATTTCCTCCCGAGTGTCATTTATATTTGTTATTGTTGCTCCAAGATATTTGAATTTTTCCACCTCTTCGAAGGATAAATCTCCAATTTTTATATTTCCATTTCCAACAATATTCTGGTCACGAGACATAATCATATACTTTGTCTTTTCGGGATTTACTTCCAAACCGATCGCTTTACTTGCTTCAAGTAAAATTTCCGTGTTTTCCCTAATCGTTTGTGTATTTTCTCCTAACATATTCACGTCATCCGCATAGACAAGAAGCTGATGTAACCCGTTCAATTCCAAACCCTACCTTTATCCTGAACTTTCCTAATGGCATATTCTAGAGCGAAGTTAAAAAGTAAAGGTGATAGTGCATCTCCCTGCTTTAGCCCGCAGTGAATTGGAAAAGCATCAGATAGAAACTGACCTATACGGACTCTGCTGTATATTTCACTGAGACACATTTTAATTAATCGAACTAGTTTCTTGGGAATACCAAATTCAATAAGAATATCATAGAATACTTCCCTCTTAACCGAGTCATATGCCTTTTTGAAATCTATGAATAACTGATGTACTGTACCCTTATACTCCCATTTTTTCTCCATTATCTGTCGAATACAAAAAATCTGATCAATAGTCGATCTATTACGCCTAAAACCGCACTGATGAGCCCCAATAATTTCATCTACGTACGGAGTTAATCTTCTCAAAAGAATATTGGACAAAATTTTGTACGACGTCAACCTTCTATGACTACAAATATGTAAATTTTGCAAAGAGAAAAATCTCCTTTGGACAGTACCCTACTTAATAATGCTTGTACTTGATTAAATCCAATTCTGTACAACAGTATGTGCAGGATATATCACTCGGTAAATGTATGTGTGTACTATGACAAGGAATAGTATTTTGTCTCTAGTAGCGTAAGTATTCTTGGAAGTCGCACATTGTTATCGCAGATCTGCTGTTTGTAACGGTACTTCGTCCAAAGAATTACAAGCAATTCGCGTCTGTACGACAAAACACGTGCATAATCCCCATGAACACGCCACTGCTGGGATAATTGTTACAACACAGTGGAGGCGGGCAGGGGAAGGGAAGGGGGGGTCTGTCGTGATTTCTCGGCACTGCTTGGCCTCGGCCTCTATTTCTAGGGTGAATGCCCTTTCTCGTCCATTGCAACAGTAACTCCCTATATATAAAGTTCTTATTAAAAGATTATGTGTACCAATAGAAAAACTCAAATTCGGGATTATCGAAGAATTTCATGATGTCATTGTGAATGTTTATTTCAAGTTCCTTTTATTTTCCATGTATCCGATTGTAAGGTCACTCGTAACTGTTACTGTGAATCCAATCTATTATTTCGGGTAACTGCTACTTTTCTGAAATATTGCAAATGAGGACTATGAACTTTGTTCCTTGTGCTGATATTTCTAAATATGAGTCCGGCAGAGTGAGGAGTCCATATTCTGGAAATATGTCATGTATCCATTTAATGTTGGGTAAAAATAACAATTTGGCTACATATATATGCACTTTTTACTTGGTTATTTAATAACGCTTTGTCAACTACGAGGTTATTTAACCTCGATGTTATGGATGTTATGTTTTATTTAACGACGCTCGCAACTGCAGAGGTTATATCAGCGTCGCCGGATGTGCCGGAATTTTGTCCCGCAGGAGTTCTTTTACATGACAGTAAATCTACTGACATGAGCCTGTCTCATTTAAGCACACTTAAATGCCATCGACCTGGCCCGGGATTGAACCCGCAACCTTGGGCATAGAAGGCCAGCGCTATACCAACTCGCCTACCAGATCGACTTTAACCTCGATGGAATTGGTGATAGCGAAATGATGTTTGGCGAGAAGAGGCCAGGATTCGCCCAAGATTACCTGACATTTACCTTATGGTTGCGGAAAACCTAGGAAAAACTTAACCAGGTAATCAGCCCAAGCGGGGATCGAATCCGCGACCGAGAGCAACTCCTGATCGGCAGGCAAGCGCCTTAGCCGACTGAGCTACACCGGTGACTATATATAGGCTACATTACATACGTTCATACGTACATACACTCGTATGATTATGATCATCCTCTGATCACGCACAGTGCCTCTTTTCTGGGATGTACATACATACATACATACATACATACATACATACACACATACATACATACATACATTACATTACATTACATATCTAACATATTTAGTTATATTTTATATTTCATTAGTTTTTAATTACAAGATCTCTAAATAATTCAATGATTACAGTTCATGCATCTCTATTCCCTATATATTTCAAATTTCGTCCTGCCGATTTCTAACGTTGAGTATTACACAGATATTTATATTTAACACTAAATTTTATTTCGTATTATTAATTGCACAGTTACAACAATATTACTTACTTACTTACTGGCTTTTAAGGAACACAGAGGTTCATTACCGCCCTCACATAAGCCCGCCATTGGTCCCTATCCTGAGCAAGATTAATTCAGTCTCTATCATCATATCCCACCTCCCTCAAATCCATTTTAATATTATCTTCCTATCTACGTCTCGGCCTCCCTAAAGGTCTTTTTCCCTCCGGCCTCCCAACTAACACTCTATATGCATGTCTGGATTCCCACATACGTGCTACATGCCCTGCCCATCTCAAATGTCTGAATTTAATGTTCCTAATTAAGCCAGGTGAAGAATACAATGCGTGCAGTTCTGTGTTGTGTAACTTTCTCCATTCTCCTGTAACTTCATCCCTCTTAGCCCCAAATATTTTCCTAAGCACCTTATTCTCAAACACCCTTAACCTATGTTCCTCTCTCAAAGTGAGACTCCAAGTTTCACAACCATAAAAACAACCGGTAATATAACTGTTTTATAAATTCTAACTTTCAGATTTTTGGACATCAGACTGGATGATAAAAGCTTCTCAAGTCATTACTAATTTATTTCTTAGCCCTAAAATTCTTCCAAATATAATTAATTAGCATTTACTTTTAATGTTATTCAATGTTATGTTTTATTTAAGTACGCTCGCAACTGCCGAGGTTATATCAGCGTTGCCGGTGTGCCGGAATTTTTTCCTGCAGGAGTTCTTTTACATGCCAGTAAATCTACTGACACGAGCCTGTCGCATTTAAGCACACTTAAATCCCATCGACCTGGCCCGGGATCGAACCCGCAACCTCGGGAATAGAAGACCAGAGCTATACAAACTGCCCCAACCAGGCCGACTTAATGTTATTTCATTTTGTAATATTTAATTTATGTATAATTGCCTTGTCTTGTTAGATCTTGATTAATTACACTCTTCTTAGGTAGTTGTTCAATTAGCCTTGCTTATTTCAATAATGAGTTTGTGATTGTCTTCACTTTTCATATATTTTGTACTTATTAATTTGTACGTGACAATATTCTTTGTCTGGTTGAATGGAAGAAGAGGTGATCCGCCAAAATAAATAAATAAGGAAATAAATAAAATATTACATTTTGAATTATTTGTATAAGTTAAACTAATGCTTTTTTTTTAAAGAAGTCTCGTTTCTTCAATTAAAATTTGAACTTGACGAGTCAACCATTTCTATGGGCAATTGGTTGCAATGTACTCTATGTAACGTTTTCTGCTTGTGTTTTTTCTTCTTTGTTAATGTATATCAAAATAGGGCAAATTAGGCATGAAAGTAAGTTTCTATTTTGTAATCAAGTATATTATTTGTGTTTCTCTCTTCAAAGCAACATTCTAGTTTCCTGGTATCATTCTGGTTGATGCTAAAAATGTTAACGACTTCAGAAGTCTTGGATATATCCTCTTCGAATGCGTATCTTTGGACAAATTTCTGCAGAAAAATGAAATAAAGAAAAATATGTGTAAAATAATGAAGGGGATTTAATTTAAAAATAATTATTCAGTAAGAAAAACAAGCCTCACTTTTTGTATACTATTTCTTTTTCTTTACCTGTACGCCGTAGAATCTATTTACGCTGAGAATGAAAAGTGAATTTTCCAGAAGAATGTCAGCCAGCGAACGTTGGCTCGGATGGAGCGACGCGCGTGCTTGGTGTAGCTTGCCGTGTCCTCGGCCCCTATAAACCCGGGTCACCGGGTGAACGGCCGCCTTGTGGGGCACGCAAAATCGCTACAATCTCTTCCAAAAACATGAATGCACTGGCGAAGTATAACAAACGACGAGGCGAGAATACAATAAGTCCCAACTGTGGAGAAAAGGAGAGGAAGATCTAAGAAAACAAGACTGGAGTATTACTGGCATGATGGAAACGAGAAGATTATAGGATGGTGACAGGGAAGATAGAATTTGAATTGTTAGTCAAATTAACATTATAAGAACGAATATTAGGTCTTCCATGTCATGTAAATAGCATGTCCTATGTGTTCATCTAAGACAAAGTATGCATCTATTCATAACGGAGACATTCGAAGCCAACGCGGGATTCAAACTCATAGTCGTTGCTTCATCGCAGTTTTGAGTCTCTCTTAGCTATGTCGTGCACGAAACCAGTTCATGTTACACTACAACAGTACGAGAAGCAAAATGATGCTTATTATAAAATCCTCAGTCCTGATTAAACTTTTACTGTTGATAGAAAGTGAAATTACAGGCAACTTGAGAACACCGAAGACAGCGAATGACACAGAGAGCAAGTTGTTTGGAAGCACTCTCTAGGAGGACCCTTCACTCTGGTCAATTCTCTTCAAAAGGACTCGAATAATGATCTTGGTATATTTTGAGAGACAGCTGAAATAAATGGCTGAATATAACGTTTGATTGTGGCATATTGCAGCCTAAATTACTAAGATTTGAAGTAAAATAAGACGATAATTACTGAGCGAGATGGAGTAGTGATAAACATTAATTAGACTGCCACTTGGGAGGTTCGCATTCAAATCCTGTGTTCGGCCAATCACATCGGGGTTTTTAGTGCCTTTAATATTCATAAGAAAGTATATACAGTATCTAGAGGTGTAACTGATCGGTTATTGATCAGATTTTTTTTATTCGACAGATATTGGAGAAAAAACGGAGGTATAAGGGCACAGTACATCAGTTATTCATAGATTTCAAAAAGGCATATGACTCGGTTAAAATTAAAGTTTTATATAATATTCTTATTGATATTGGTATTCCCAAGAAACTAGTTCGATTAATTAAAATGCGTCTCAGCAGAGTCCGTTTATAGGCCAGTTTCTGTCGGATGATTTTCCAATTCACTGCGGCCTAGAGCAAGGAGATGCACTACCACCTTTTTTTCCTTGTTAGGAGCGAGGTAACATCCCACGCACTACGACCTGAGGTCTATTGTACACCCCCCTATATGGGATGAGTTGCGTGCCCACCGATCCTCTAAGCGCACCGATCTAACCACTTGACCCACTTAACGACCGGTCCCTACAGCCAACAGAGTCCATATTCCATTCCTGCTTCGGCAACCCCCCAAGGCTCCCTTAACGGTCTGAGGCGGAAGTCCTCCCCCGAGAAGATCTGCCCCGGGTTCCGTTGCAGAAGCTATCCATCATCATATGAATACAATCCACGAAGGCCGGTCGAGAGAGCCAGCAGCTTCGGAGTGCCGCCCATAGAGCGATTTGAAAACCAGAAGAAGTAACGGGATGATGAATTAAAGGATGATAGGGGAGGAAAGGAAGTGGCGAAGAGTGGGATTCCAATCGCATGATAAAGTTACCTGATATTCATCCATAGGAGGAAGGGAAAACCCCGAAAAAACCCTCACCCAGGCAACTCGTCCCGACCGGGGATCGAACCCGGGCCCGCTGGGTTCGGAGTTAGACTCGCTAACCCCTCAGCCACAACGGTGGACATCTTTACTTTTTAACTTTTCTCTAGAATATTTCATTAGGAAAGTCCAGGAAAACAGGGAGGGGGTCCACACCTGTGGAGTAACGGTCAGCGCGTCTGGCCGCGAAACCAGGTGGCCCGGGTTCGAATCCCGGTCGGGGAAAGTTACCTGATTGAGGTTTTTTCCGGGGTTTTCCCTCAACCCAATACGAGCAAATGCTGGGTAACTTTCGGTGCTGGACCCCGGACTCATTTCACCGGCATTATCACCTTCATACCATTCAGACGCTAAATAACCTAGATGTTGATACAGCGTCGTAAAATAACCCAATAAAAACAGAGAGGGTTTGGAATTGAACGGGTTATATCAGCTGCTTGTCTATGCGAATGACGTGACTATTTTCGATTTCTGCTTGGGCTGATACCCTAGTTTCGTTTCTTACAAAGTTTTTCCCAACTGTAAAGCGAATTTCGTGTAACCCAGGCAAATCCGCGAACTTATGTCACTATCAGGAATTCAATAGACGCAGTTGATACATCATTAAGCAACTGGATATGAAAACTTAAGCAAATACAAAATTGGACAACAGCAAGGCTTACAGCAACATGGGACCAGTAGTCATGCGTAGGGTCGATGTTTTTAATAAAGCAGTATACAGCCAGCGCGAATTGCCAGTGATCTTGTGAAGGGATGACGTAAACCGGACACACTTCGATAGGCTCACGTTCTTGTCGCATAACACAGCTCTAGCAATTAACACTAACAATACACAGTATCCATGAAAGCTGTTTCTCAGACACGTGCAAGGCTCCGTCTATTTCATTCCCTGTGTCGTGTTTAATAAAGGCATGAGTTATAGCGGGCGGCCTTACCAGCGCCTCTTCCCGCCTTGTCGAATATTTTAGTCCTCCTTTCGCCTTGAGCTAGATATTAGAATCGTGCGTGTGTCAGAAATCGGTGTAATTTGCGAGCTGGAACTTTGGAAGTGGTGAATATCTGTTTAAGAGAAAAAGTTTATGAGCATGTACCAAATTTGGGATTCGTGAATAGCTATATGATGTAGACTGTATTACTCTTTTGGGTTCCTACCAAACAAATTAAGAAATAAAGAAGTGATGTAAGTATCCATGTAAAAAAACAGACACACATTGACTAGTTCGCCATTTAACTAAAAACTAATTCACTAGCAAACTATTGAGACGATTTACAATAACAAACATTTATTTATCCGCACGCAAAAATGAATCTTTTGATAGAAATACGTGCGTACACACGAATGTAACATTTTTGAAGAAATTAGAAAAATCCGATGGGATTTGCAGTTTTTATTCATGTTTATAAAGCTTAAAACCTCGCAAAAACTGAATTTTTAGAACAATTTTGTTTGAATGGAAAATCGAACCGTGTGATAGAATACTGTTTAGTAACGCATATTAAACAGTTTCTGAAAGAATGAGCACATTCGGTTGGAATTTGTAGATTTTATTAACGTTTATACCAGTAGCGACCGGTGATCGAAATCCTCGGTGAGGCCAGATGCAACTAGTTTAAGTGCCTCCGATAGGAAATGTTTGTTTATGATATTAATTATTATTGCTATTATATTAATATTATTATTATTACTACTATTATTAGTCTATTCTTATTACTATCAATGAAAAATAATAATTTCACTCACCAAATAAGCTGTTATGCTCTGATTTTCAATGATTGTTTCAGTGTGATGAAGCAACCCATATTATGTGTTGAAATTCCCCTTTCTTTTCTTTTTATTTTTTTGCCTTTGACAGCAACAAACAAGGCCAAGAGAAGTTTATTTTGCATCACATTACCACATAACCATTTATATTGCCCATACCAGGATGCAATAGAACTCGCGTTTTAAGATTATGTGTCAGAAAAATTATCAGCGATGTCGTAGGTATCTCGGTAGTCTCTCTCTTTATTTAAAACTTCCTTTCTTTCAGTATTATTTCTTCTCGAAAAAGGACACTCTAACAATGAATTAACTACACCAGCATTATTTCTCTCATATGTTTCTGTTTATATTTTCCCAAAATACATAACACTGGCCCAGATTCACTACTGTACTACGAAGTACAATAGTAGAACACCCTCGCTTATGCCATAAACTAAGACATGAGGGGAGAGAATAGAGTGGGTCTCTGCCTGCCAAAGAGCTGGAATTTTGTTATTTGTGGCCTAGTTAGGAAGACAAGTCACCACTGCTATTCCCACCCCACTCTACCCTTGAGGCCGGCCCATGGATGGGACGAGTGAAACCTGACCAGGCCAGCCGAATTGTGCCTCAGCTACAACGTTTTAAGCGTAAACTCAAAGCCCGCGAAAGGACATGAAATGCATTAAGCCAGACCCGGCACGAGCAATCCTGGCCTCAGGAACAAATTTTACTGCAAAACAGGTCTATATACATCACAAGCCAGACCCGGCACGAGCGATCCCGGCCTCAGGAACACATTTTACTGCAAAACAGGTATATAGACATCAAAGTTTTCAAATGCTTCTACAGCGATATATGCTTCATTCAAATAACTAATACATTATATAAAAACACAAAATTTGATTTCAGTTAAGCCAAGTGACTGAGGCCCGGCCTCACTTTCCTCAATCAGCCGCCACTGGTTTATACAAAAGACGCGTTTCTAGCTCGAGAAACGACGATTTTTCCACTTGGACGATTTACACTAACAAACACATATTTCTCCGCACGCGAACATGAATCTTTTGATAGAAATAGGTGCACACACAGAATTTAACATTTTTTTTAAGAAATTAGAAAAATCCGATGGGATTTGTAGTTTTTATTCATGTTTATAAAGCTTAAAATCTCGCAAAAACTAAATTTTTAGAAACATTTTGTTTGAGTGGAAAACCGAAACGAGTGATAGAATAGTGTTTAATAACAAATATTAAATACTTTCTGAAAGAATTAGCACAATCGCTTGGAATTTATAGATTTTATTAACGTTTATACAAAAGACGCGTTTCTAGCTCGAGAAACGACGATTTTCCCACTTAAACAACAACATAGTAAAAATTGTATACACACACACACTTTTTTTTTCTCAGAAGGTTTCCAATCAAACAGTTTATTTTGAAGTCTTGTAGTGGGTATTCTTTGAATAGTCATTCATTCTTAGTTTTATACCCAAGGGCAGATCTTTCACTGCATTATCTCATTTTTAATATTTTCTGCCTTCCTCTTATTCTCCGCATATGATCCAAATAAATATCTTAATGTCGTCTATCATCTGATATCTTCTTCTGCCCCGAAATTTTCTTCCATTCACCATTCCTTCCAGTGCATCCTTCAGTAGCCAGTGAAAGTATTTAAGCTTTCGCAAATTCCGTGAAATTTTAAATTTAAATTTTAGTGTGTTTGCCACTAAAATTGTAGATGAATTAGCTTACGCTGGATGTACTTAACTCATTGTTTTTTATAAGAAATGTCACTTGTAGCCCTTTGCTTCTGACCCCCTCTATTTATTCTCTTTAACTCTCATTTACAAAACTCATTCAAAACATAAACAGTGCACATAGACAAAGAAAAAATTTACTACACATAAAAGGCACTTTTTTCTAATCCTAAAACGTCAGATACTTTATTCAATTATAAGTTGCTTGTTTTAAGTAGATAATGTAATTAATTTACCACAAATCCTCTTAATATGCTTTACGTATATTGTGTTCGCTTCTAATATTACCACATTTATGAAAATTTGTAATTAATATTGATAGAAATGTGGAGAGGTATTAGATGTTCATAATGAAATTTCCAGGAAACCACTCATATGAAAATAGTTTATGGATATTCCCTCTTGAATAAAGAGAGGTATTTACGGGTAACTCTGAAAAGCTTATAATCCTTTATCACAAAGAGCATCATTTTAGCTTCTAATCCACTGTTCCTGTCTGGCTTTCAAAATACCAGTTTGAGGCCGAAGATGTACAATATAAATAAAGACTGAAATCCGAGGAAAACCGTAACAATACTGGCTTTGTCCACAACAAATAAAAACTCTACATAAGCTGGATACAAACTCGAGTCCACGGTTGTCGTAATCCTGTGTTCTGCTAACTGATTAAATGGAGCCGTAGGGTAGGAGAAATCTCCGTACACAGATGGGCGGAGTAATGAATCCTATTTTTCGGAGTCAAAGATAAGCCTAATGATTTGAATTTTAGTGAAAATCTCGAAATAGAATTTTTTGCACACAAATTCCACAATTTGGGACATCTGGCCGAAATCTACGGCTGATCACTACGATCCAGAATACAAAGCAGAGGTTAAATTAAAAATACAATATGATTGCGGAGAGAATACGGAACAATGATAAATTTAAAAATAAAGTACAATTTGATTTCGGAGAAACATGACATGAAAATACATTGAAGAGTAATGAAATGAAGTAAAAAAATACATAGTATAATAAAAGTGATTGTGTAAAATGGTTAAAAAAAGTTAACAAGTTTTAGAATTATGAGGGGGACGCTTCATCACTGCAAAGTGAACTGCCACCGTTTTGAATTTTGAAAAAAAAAAAATAAAATAAAATAAATAACCGTAAAATATATATATATGTATATATATATATTTTTACACATACCAATTTTCATTATTGTACAAGATACAGTAATGGACGAAAAAAATGTTGAATATTTCCAAACATTTTACTGCTCTAAGCTGTACCTAATCCCTTAAACATATCTTTAAAGAAGAAAGTAGCTGTACCTCTTGCACCAACCAGAAGCCGATTACTTCAACCTCTTTTTGTCGGTAGTTTTGGAGATAATGGGATTGTAGATATTCTTTTTTTTTTTCCTTATCTACTTCTGCTGGCTGTTCCTCATTCGTTTCGAAACGCACAATGGGATCAATTGGACAGAGTTACGCAATAACAGATTAACCGACAAAAACCTGTTTTAGAGATATTGACCACTGACGTAAATCTGGTTATTTATCAAACATTTTACACAAGAAGTATTGTAACACTAATACTATTACAAAAATACCACAGATAATAACAAAAAAAAGGCTAATTGATTTTTAATAACAGATCAGCAGTTGATTTAAAATTACAAAGCAAAATAAATAAATAAATAAATAAATAAATAAATAAATAAATAAATAAATAAATAAACAATTCATCAGAAAAAAAAAACAAAATACAGTAATGGCATTTGAAGGTACAAACCCAATCCGAAGCAAAATTGTTGTTGAAAATGTGATTTTAGAACAGATAAATTCCTTTTCATACTTAGGATGTAATATATCATACGAAGGAGAGAATGATGTAAGCAGAAAAATTAACAAATTTTTACAAATATTAGGACTGCTAAACCATACCATAAAACCAAGTTTAGTACAGAAACATTCCATAATAAAGCTATATAAAACCCTTGCACTACCAACTCTCCTCTATGGAAGCGAAATTTGGGTTCTGAAACAAAGAGATATCAACCGATTAAGAGCAGCTGAAATGAAATATCTGCGACGAACTGCAGGATACACACTTCTGGACCACAAGAGGAACGAGGATATTCTGCAGGAACTCAACATGCAACCATTAGAAGAAAGAATTACAGAACACAGAAATAGATGGCTTGAACACATTTCTCGTATGGAAGCTGGCCGGACACCCCAAGCAATGCTAAAATACCACCCTCAAGGACGACGACGACCTGGACGTCCACAGAAACGTCTATTGGATCCTGTATAGCTGGAACCGAAACAGGCCAACAATGGCCTAATTTCGTGTCTGGAATATGATGATGATGATAAATAAATAAATAATCAATCAATCAATCAATCAATCAATCAATCAATTAACTTTACGCACTAAACGAATTTTGCTTATAAATGTCAGCAGGGTGCAGATATCGCAGTCTTGATTTTTTCTGAGTTAAATAATGAAGTCAACAACAGATTTCTGCAATACTTTTCGTCTCGTTTCTCTTATCTATACTCTAACCACGACGTTAATACCAGATCACTTATCTGTGGCACGCTAAGTATACCTCTTCATAGAACATATTGTTATTCATCATCTTTTACAATATCCACCTCGCGTCAATGGAATTCCTTGTCACAAAGTATTAGGGGCTGCAAGACAATAAACACCTTTAAGAACAGCTTAAAAGATAACCTTATTAGCATTTCACTCCAATCATACTGATTTAAACTATCACTGACTACATTGTTACTTTTTTCTTTAGATATCATCCTGATTGTGCTGTATTTTAATTGTCTCGTAATAATCTCTTTCTATTACCTAATATTATTTGAAATATATTAACATTCTATGTATTTTAGTTTAATTCTGCTACACAGTTTATTTCAGTGTTTAATTAATAGTTCATAGTATTTTGTTGTTTAATTTGTAAATAACTTTTGTATACATGTAACTCTCATCTAAATCAAATTGTTGGATTCTTTGTAAGTTCATGCATATGTATATACACTTTTTGCTGGTTGAGTGGAAGAGAAGGCCTTACGGCCTTAACTCTGCCAGCTAAAATAAATCATTATTATTATTATTATTATTATTATTATTATTATTATTATTATTATTATTATTATTATTATTATTATTTTATTTATTTATTTTTTTCAAATTGTCGGTTGGTCTATTATTGCATAACTCTGTCCAATTAAGAATACGTATGTTGTAGATTTCTTAAATGCTGACAAGTACATCCCAAGATTGATTTGAATTTCTCTGATGAACAGAGTTTCAGTTAAAAATTATGGTTCAAACTGTGATACTTTCTAGATCTCTGTGGTCCGTATTAGTGGGGCGAATTACGCTTTGTGCAATGATGTGCTTCTTGATTACGACACCAAGCACACAGAAGGTGAACGACCTACGATTCAATATCTCCAAGTAGGCGGTAGTTACGCCCTGCTCCAGCGACTGTTGCTAATGTCTCGATTGCGTAAAGCCACATAAACGGGTGCTCGCCAGCTTCTGTGCCTGATCAGAGGAGGTAAAGCTCTCTGAAGGAACATTATTGAATTTTGAAGAAGAAAGCCGAAAATGGACGTAAACCAGTAGCTATCTCTTAATAGAACAGCATCAGGACAGGATCGCCGAAGATGTTAAAACCCTACACATCGAGTGGGATTGTCGTAGTCCTCTCAAGAGAAGGGATTCGAGCCCTTTTACTGTGCGAGATGACACAGAGAAGCGATTTGCCCCAATTACCGAAGGCAATATGCAAGGCTTTAATTTGGAAAAATGCCGAAACTTGTGTGGTGAGGGAGATGTGAGACTGTGGCCCATTTCTTTCAGGGCTCATCTCGACATTTTTGTCTCAGCGTCTTTGGAAAACCACAGGCAGGATGAGTTGTCTCAATTTAAGGAAACTAGCCAATAGGCTCTGAGATAACTTACTTACTTACTCACTTACTTACTGGCTTTTAAGGAAACCGGAGGTTCATTGCCGCCCTCACATAAGCCTGTCATTGGTCCCTATCCTGAGCAAGATTAATCCATTCTCTATCATCATATCCCACCTCCCTCAAATCCATTTTAATATTATCTTCCCATCTACGTCTCGGCCTCCCTAAAGATCTTTTTCCCTCCGGCCTCCCATCTAACACTCTATATGCATTTTTGGATTTGCCCATACGTGCTACATGCCCTGCCCATCTCAAACGTCTGGATTTAATGTTCCTAATTATGTCAGGTGAAGAATACAATGCGTGCAATTCTGTGTTATGTAACTTTCTCCATTCTCCTGTAACTTCATCCCTCTTAGCCCCAAATATTTTCCTAACCTCCTTATTCTCAAACACCCTTAACCAATGTTCCTCTCTCAAAGTGGGAGTCCAAGTTTCACAACCATACAGAACAACCGGTAATATAACTGTTTTATAAATTCTAACTTTCAGATTTTTTGACAGCAGACTGGATGATAAAAGCTTCTCAACCAAATAATAACAGGCATTTCCCATATTTATTCTGTGTTTAATTTCCTCCCGAGCATCATTTATATTTGTTACTGTTGCTCCAAGATATTTGAACTACTCCACCTCTTCAAAAGACAAATTTCCAATTTTTATATTTCCATTTCGTACAATATTCTCGTCACGAGACATAATCATATACTTTGTCTTTTCGGGATTTACTTCCAAACCTATCTCTTTAATTGCTTCCAGTAAAATTCCCTGTTTTTCCTAATCGTTTGTGGATTTTCTCCTAATATATTCACGTCATCCGCATAGACAAGCAGCTGATGTAACCCGTTCAATTCCAAGCCCTCTCTGTTATCCTGGACTTTCCTAATGGCATACTCTAGAGCAAAGTTAAAAAGTAAAGGTGATAGTGTATCTCCTTGCTTTAGCCCACAGTGAATTGGAAACGCATGTGACAGAAACTGACCTATACTAACTCTGCTGTACGTTTCACTGAGACACATTTTAATTAATCGAACTAGTTTGTTGGGAATACCAAATTCAATAAGAATATCATATAAAACTTCTCTCTTAACCGAGTCATATGCCTTTTTGAAATCTATGAATAACTGATGCACTGTACCCTTATACTCCCTTTTATAACAGCTGTATTAAAATAAAGATCGGTCAACCCTGAGGACGTTATTTGAGAAGGATGTATGTTTTTGTGGTGCGATAATTTTCATAATGTTTCGTCATAACTGTTTATTTTACTATGACTGTTTACATGACATCATTCCATTTTCGACCAATGAAGTGTAATGAAATTTTAAATTCCAATCAATCACAATCATGCATCACGATAATTTTTGCAATTCGTTTAATCACAATCAATTTATCGCATGGTCAGCAACTGTTTCCCCGTACATCGGTATACCGCTGGCATTCTGTGCTCGAGGTTGCGGGTTCGATCCCGGTCCAGGTCGATGACATTTAAGTATGTTTAAATGCGACAGGCTCATATCAGTAGATTTACTGGCATGTAAAAGATCTCCTGCGGTACAAAATTCCGGCACACCAGCGACGCTGATATAACCTCTGCAGTAGCGAGCGTCGTTAAATAAATAATATATATATTTTTTTCGATGAGCATGAATCCATTAATGTAACGATGAAATGCTAAATAAAGGCGAAATCCTACTCCCACATCTACATCTTCATCTTCTAATTTCGTGTCCATTTTATCTAAAGAAAATGACACTCCTTCATTCAGATTTGATGACTGCGTTTTCAACAATTGTTCATTTAATTAATGTATTAATCAGGTTATTTGTAATTATATTATAACATGTTTAAATTAAACTATGATTTCAGCAGATAATGAAAACTTATGTCTGTTATAATAACAAGAGAAAAGCGCAATACATGTAATTAACATTGTTAAACCTGTATTTTGCTTTTCTCAATTGGCATTGCCGAATAACATCCAATTTCTTTATTGCAGTAATCGATATTCATCTGTTTCGACTTCACAATGTGTGAATAGATAAGAATTCATAAATATACAATATTATTAACATTTTGTGAGCAAAGTTTAGATATATATTATTTACATGTTTATTTTATTCATGAATCAGTCCTAATAAATGTCACTCGAGGTCTGAGCTTTCCCAGATAAATCTCAGGCCTCTTGTGACATCACTATAGATCATTTTTCAGTTCGTACTTAATCAGTCTATTCTGCGTTATACATACAAGTCACAAAGAAAATTGTGTGATCATTCTTCAAGTGGATTGATACTGTGTTTTTCACTAATTATATTTCATATGCGTAAGTCCCTCGCAGGGACCGAACATATGGTAAATAAATCCGTCCAATAATTTAGGTGAAATCGCTTTACACATAAAGTCTAATTTCTCGATATTAAAGATGCTGAATCATGCATTTCCATAAAAATCTCCAAATATATTTTTGAAGTACCAGAATTATTCCTCTTTACACGTCATATGAGGAAGTAAAAATCAAATTTCTTAGTAAACTACAATAGGTTTCTAAATTCTTGTAATATACCAGCGCATTTATTTTTAACATGTTCAGCCCCAAACTGTATTTGTGCGAGATCGTGCGTATCTCCTTGATTTCCGCACAAAACCAATACGCGGTAAGTGTGAAATACCACATTCAGTATTCCCAACGTAACACACATAACAATTTCCCTCTTCTTACCGCTTAAGCGCCATATTCATTTTACTGCTTTAGGCTTTTAACATATTATTTTTAGAGACGTTTAACATAGTAATAATTATAAATTGAAACTTACCCATACTGCAATTTCACCTAAATTGCAATGTTAATTATTGTTTTTAAATATTTGCAAAAATTAAGTAAAGTCTACTACTCCACGAAACTTATTGCATTCCTGATACAAGTAACATTAAGGAAGCCGTGAAAAAATCCACAAGATTCCAGATGCCGATGTTATTACTGCAATATGTTATATAAATAATATTGTTAAAATATTAAAATGAAAAATAAATCATTACATAACCTTACCGTTTGTTTTAAGTTCGCATTTATAGACTGGGGAAAAAAGACAGACGTATATCACTCGCTGCTGGAATATAGTAAACACAGAAAACATTTTATAGCAACAATGTTGAAGATAGATATATTTGTTTTTCAAAGTTGCCGTCATTGAACAGAAACCAACATGGAGATTTCATTGCAACTAATTAGAAATTCCTCTTTCAAATATGTAATAAACGATCTTCGCACAAAATAATGTACGATACACGAGCGGTATGTTTGTTTTCATGTTCTCGGAAATTAAAAAAGCTCAACTACGTTTCCCTTTTCAATCTTTTCCTCGAACATGAAAACGTCAACATACCGCTCTTGTAACGCATATTACTATTTTATATCAGACCACGTAAACCTACGGAAAAGTCCTATTAACACATGATGCGGGATTGTACCTTGAAGCAAGTCCTCCAACTAACGAGGAACGAACTCTGTGAACCACAGAATACAATTCAGCACTATAAATTCGTAAATAACTGATGCAACTATTTGTATATTTCAAGGTATTGCGGTACACTGGCTCTCGGAGAATTCTATAGAGGCTGTCTCTAAGGAAACATCGTCTACTCTTTAAAATAGGCAAGCTGAATTTCTTTTCATTGGTCAACTCAATCCCTTCTTCAAAGAGTTACGGACTGCACAAAGACATAAAAAAACATTAGTAAGATCAACGTTCAATACACAATCTCTCCATCATAGATCAGCACATTCAATTCTCTTCTTGGGGAAAACGGTCACAAATAAAAAGATTCACCAGAAATTTTGTAGTTATTTCCTTTCTATGTATCGCCAAGTCACGCAAAAATGTACTTTTTCAAAATTTAAAGATCAAGGACACACAAAAATTAACCTATAATTATAATGCGTCTCTTTTTAACACATTAAATTATTTTTTTATTTATTTAATTCTTTTTTAACATCAGTTTTAAACCACATAGGAGTTTAATTCTCATGGTGGAAGTTGTATTCCCATGACGTTCTATAGTTAATCACTAAGGAGCGGATTCCTATGTAATTAAATATTTTTCTTGCGAGTGATAAAACACAATTAACAAAGTTAAAAATTCCGAATGTCAAGTTTCAAGTTTAAAACCCGAATTTTATTTCACATAAAAACACATTTTTTCACAACAAATTTATGTAAATACATATTTTCCAGGAAATCTATTATAAACATAAATCTTGGAGTTTTTTTACTTAAATAATTTTTACAAGAACTTTTAAATATTTTAAAACTAAACTAACTCAGAAGTACGTTATCTTTTCTAAGAATTGTTGGTTGCTTCGTGTTTCTAAGCACTGTGTGGTGTATCCGTGATCCATTTTTGTAATAGTTTCGCCTCAAGTTCTGAGAACTGCTGGGCAGCATATCAGTGTTATTATTAGAGAATAAATTAACATAGACAAGAAGGAGAGATCTTGTAACACAAAATTAGGAATGTTTATTGTTGCTGAAGATGATATCATTCCACGCTTTGTTTGTGAAACACAACAGATAAGAGCTCGGGTATGAACATTATTTAATTTTAAAAAATCTCTCGCCTCTCGCTCTTGTCTATCAAGTAAGGCAATATACCTTGTTGTGATTCTCTGTTATCGGGCTTCGTCAATCGATATCCTTGAAGATATACTGAAAGATAGTTATTTAAAAAAACAATTTAGCTTTCCTATTAGCAAATCTTAGCTTTTTGTGTGACACTATCAAAAACTCGAAACATCCAAAAACCTGTTGTCTGAAACAGGGAGGTGCGTGCCGTGGAAATTTAACTAGACTCGCTACCAGGTTCAGAAGTACAAGTACTAAGGGACAAATTCCAGTATGTGTTTGAGAAAAACAGTGGATATAAAAAATGTGTAAAGTTGCTCAAGTATTGGAGGATGTGCCTGTAGGTGAAATTGACGGTGTTTGTGTTTGTGACATTCCTCTATTTAAATATGCACGTCTGACGTCCTGTGATATGGAAAGATTGTTTTCACAGTATAAGTCGTTCAGAGATAATCGGCATGCATTTGTGATGGAGAATTTGGAGATGACCTTTGTTGTTCACTGCAGTTCTTGGCCAACTACTAGCACTCAACTGTGGTTGGTGACTAGCTACCTAATAACACTTTTTTAAAGCTAACTAAGATATTTTTGTCTTATTAAAAATAATATATATATATTTTTATTTTTAGCAAATATTTTCGTACTTTTTAGCACATAAAACATAAATATATTTAAATTTTTAGCACATAAAAATCCCCTCCCTATTAATCACTCATCTAAAGTTTGTGTGACTGCAACCTGTGCAAATGTTTTGTGTGGCTTTACTTTGTTCATAGTGTGATTTTTTCTTTTTATTTCTATTATTGTATTTGTATTTCTGGTGGTATGGAAGAGAAGGCCTGATGGCCTTAACTACACCAGAATAAATAAATAATAAAATAAATAAATAAATGAGACAAATATCACAACCAAGTCTTGAGAGATTCGTGACACGAAAAAGAAGTTTGAAACAGAGTTTTGCAAGTATTTTAGAATTTGCTCCGCCATTATGATTCCCTATTAATCTGTTATTGTTACATAATCATTCCATTGTCTCTAGATGGACCCTATTAGGGAACAATTTATTCTCATAATCTTAACTGTTTTTCTTCCATCTTTGTATTGTTACAATATTTTTCCTACCCATTATAATTATTTTCCCCATTCTCTTCTCTTTTATTTATACTTTCTCCCCTAATGTTCCTTTTATTTCTTCTTGTCTTAATCTTATGTCTTTTTTCCTTTTTTTCTGCTTTTCCTACATGCATCTCTTTACTATCCCCTTCTCTTCTCTTCAGCTTTCTAATTCTTTTCTACTTTTTCTTCTTCTCTTTCCGACAAGCTTTAGGTCTCAGCGGTAAGTTATATATGTACCTATTACACGTCTGGAAAGACCTTCTCTCTTCAGTTAAATATACAGACTGATCTGGAATCTGTTCCAATGTCCATTTCGTTCTTGGTCTCCTTATGTCTCACGTTCCATTAGGGCTATATCTCATTGATGAAGCTGGTGTTTGTTTTCCATATAGTCGTAATTTAAAATATAATATGTTGAGCATCAATTTTCTTATTTTGTTCACTTTTTTTCGTCTTTCCTTTACACTTCCTTTTATCTTCCGCTCCTTTTCTTTCCACTTTGACTCGCTTTTTTTCATCCATCATCCCTTTCTTCTCTTTTTTACTCTATCTTTTACTCTACATCTATAGGTCTTTTTTCCACTACTTCTTACTTCTTCTTCTCTCTTTCCATCTCTTTTCTTCCGCCTCGTCCACACCTGTGGAGTAACGGTCAGCGCGTCTGTCGCGAAACCAGGTGGCCCGGGTTCGATTCCCGGTCGGGGAAAGTTACCTGGTTGAGGTTTTTTCCGGGGTTTTCCCTCAACCCAATATGAGCAAATGCTGGGTAACTTTCGGTGCTGGACCCCGGACTCATTTCACCGGCATTATCACCTTCATCTCATTCAGACGTTAAATAACCGAAGATGTTGATAAAGCGTCGTAAAATAACCTACAAAAAAAATTCTTCCGCCTCTTCTTAATGCTCTCGCAATTTTATACTCATTTGCCATCCCTTCCCAAGTCTCAGACTACTCTATTATAGTGAATTTTCATTACTTGCATTGCATGTCTAAAAAGGTCCGTCTAATGTGAATTTTTCCTTTAAATTTATAATTTAAAATATTTGGCGAGCTTCAATTTTAATTTATATAAAGAAAAGGAACACCTTATCGTTAGAAGTAGTGATATCTTAATAATCTTACGATGAAAGGGTAATGGAACGGAGAAAAATTCTCTCCGGCACCGGGATTTGAACCCGGGTTTTCAGCTCTACGTGCTGACGCTTTATCCACTAAGCCACACCGGATTCCACCCCGGCGTCGGAAGAATCGTCTCAGTTTTAAGTTCCAACTCTTGGGTTCCCTCTAGTGGCCGCCCTCTGCACTACGTCATAGATATCTATGAATTTAGGACCGAAGTCCACATATGTGCTGAGGTGCACTCGTAATGAGTGACTAGTTGGCCCGGATCCGACGGAATAAGCGCCGTCTTAAATCCATTACTCTTTCATCGTATGATAACGCAGAATATCTGCATGGAAATATCATATGTACTTCGGTACATTAAAATAATATATATGATATGCGTAAATCACTTCGTGATTTAAGACGGCGCTTATTCCGTCGGATCCCGGCCAACTAGTCACTCATTACGAATGCACCTCAGCACATGTGTGGACTTCGGTCCTAGGTTCATAGATATCTATGACGTAGTGCAGAGGGCGGCCACTAGAGGGAACCCAAGAGTTGGAACTTAAAACTGAGACTATTCTTCCGACGCCGGGGTAGAATCCGGTGTGGCTTAGTGGATAAAGCATCAGCACGTAGAGCTGAAAACCCGGGTTCAAATCCCGGCGCCGGAGAATATTTTTCTCCGTTCCATTACTCTTTCATCGTATGATGACGCAGAATATCTGCATGGAAATATCATATGTACTTCGGTACATTATAATAATATATTTAATAATATTAATTAATTGAAAATACCAACAAGTTAATTTATTTATATTCGACTCTCGTGGACTCACGTGACTCTAAAATAAGATTTCTCCTGACAGAATCCTATACGAACTGCAAAGAAATTTAAATTGTGTAAGGTCACATAGCAGGTCTGGGAGTTCGAACCCGTTGCATAAATCAAGTTCTGCAATACAGAGAGAGAGAGAGAGAGAGAGAGAGAGAGAGAGTGGAAGAGAGAGAGAGAGGGGGGGGCGCACGACACACGCTAATGGGAGCAGCTTTCAGTTAAACGCCGAGAGAACAAACTATAACAATTATTTTCAATCGAGATCGTGAAGAGAGAGAGTTCGTTGTCCCGATTCTGCAGACAATAAAATCGAGGTCGTAGTTTCAGCCACGGAGCAGCTCAAAGAAAAGAAACACCCAACAAACTAGATCAGAAGCGCTCGGAATCCCGGGTTCGATAGCGGGAACATCTGCAAGTCATGTTTCCTGATTCGCGGAGGACATAAAGCTGCGTCCTTCAAGTCTTAAACATTTTTCTTTAAGATCTGTACTTTAGGATCCGTCCCACGACATATGGAATATCCTAACACGCGATATGACCACAGATGTTAAAGCGTGTATAAATAAACTAAAAAAAAGTGTTTATTGTAATATCTGCGTGTAATTTGCGCCAATGTTTTCTAATTGAAATTGTTTGCCTCATGGCATTCTTAAATGACAGAAAGGTTAATTATATAAATAAAATCAAAAACATTTTACCTCTATTTCCTCATTTTCTGCAATTCAGTACAGTATTTTAATTTTTAAAACCAAAAAAAAAAAAAAAGAACGGTGTGAAGTTTTTAAAACATTTTTGAAATTCTAAGGGGACACTATGGTGAAATAATGGTGAGAAATTAAGGAAATCTACTTAAAATTTATTGTGATTCTATATTTAGATTGAACCCAAAAAACTAATTAATTTATATTCCCGTGACTATTTTCAAGCTTCTGAGCCAATATGAACTAAAAATTTTTAAAACTTTGTCGCAAAGAGCCCTTTTAGCGACGGCAATATAGAATATATTTAAAAATATAACTTTAAAACCATTAGCCCCAATGGCACCAAATTTTGTAAAGATGATAGTATTGTAGGCATGTTTACGTAGTTTAAAATTGATAAAATGTGAATGAAAATTGTAGAAATTTTAAAAATCACATGTGTCCACTTAATAATAATTATTATTATTTATTTATACTGGCAGAGTTAAGGCCATAGGGCCTTCTCTTATACTCTACCAGGTCACAAAGTATACAAGCAGTTAAAATTTAACAAAAAGTTAAAGAACAGAATACTAACATATTACAAAATAATAATAATAATAATAATAATAATAATAATAATAATAATAATAATAATAATAGCATAATAAAATCGACACTAAACAACATGAAAATAATACCATAATAAAAAAAAAAGTAAAATACATTGAATATAGTGAAAGAAACTCATTTAGTACAAATGGTTAATATGGAAAAACGTAAGGAAGAATATATCAAAATGGAATGTAATAAAATAATAATAAAAAAGAAAATAAATACGAAAATGAAATACAATTAATGTACAGCTACAGAATATTACAAATTAAATTATAGTAGTGCACAAAATATATTAAGAATGTCTTCCTTCTCTAAATTTTATTTTATTCTTGCAGCGACACTCGTTTATCCCGACATCATTATTTTTATCCGTCCTATTACAGGGTGTCCCAAAAGTCTCCATACATAGGAAATGTTAGTTGAAAATAGAAATGTCACAATGTGGCAGCCTTCGAGATTCGGACATAGGTAAACGTGATCCAACCAGTTTCGACACACATTCTACATGTCCAGAATCACATGATGGCAGACGTCGATGATATAGACCTGCAAATGGTGCAAGCCCCGGATTTTATCCTGGTAGACCTGCGGCTTAAAGTAACCCCAGAGGTAAAAATCAAGAAGTGTAAGATCTGGGGAGTGGGTTGGCCACATTCAGCACATTATGTGACATTTCTATTTGAAACTGACATTCCGTATATGTGGAGAGTTTTGGAACACTCTGTACAACGAAACTCAACTGCAATTACTTGCTCTTTCATGTAATCCTATCAGTGTTAAGACTGAAGGAAGAGGCTGTATTACAGGTTAGGCATTTCTGGGAGACAACTGATCTGAGAACAGATTCGAACGAGTGACCTTGCGGTGTGTACTTACTTACTTACTGGCTTTTAAGGAACCCGGAGGTTCATTGCCGCCCTCACATAAGCCCGCCATTGGTCCCTATCCTGAGCAAGATTAATCCAATCTCTACCATCATATCCCACCTCCCTCAAATCCATTTTAATATTATCTTCCCATCTACGTCTCGGCCTCCCCAAAGGTCTTTTTCCCTCCGGCCTCCCAACTAACACTCTATATGCATTTCTGGATTCGCTCATACGTGCTACATGTCCTGCCCATCTCAAACGTCTGGATTTTATGTTCCTAATTATGTCAGGTGAAGTATACAATGCGTGCAGCTCTGCGTTGTGTAACTTTCTCCATTCTCCTGTAACTTCATCCCTCTTAGCCCCAAATATTTTCCTAAGAACCTTATTCTCTGTTTCTCTCTCAAAGTGAGAGTCCAAGTTTCACAACCATAAAGAACAACCGGTAATATAACTGTTTTATAAATTCTAAGTTTCGGACTTTTTTGACAGAAGACTAGATGAGAAAAGCTTTTCAACCGAATAATAATAGGCATTTCCCATATTTATTCTGCGTTTAATTTTCTCCCGAGTGTCATTTATATTTGTTACTGTTGCTCCAAGATATTTGAATTTTTCCACCTCTTCGAAGGATAAATCTCCAATTTTTATATTTCCATTTCGTACAATATTCTGGTCACGAGACATAATCATATACTTAGTCTTTTTGGGTCAAAGTCAATAAGAATATTATATAAAACTTCTGTCTTAACCGAGTCATACGCCTTTTTGAAATCTATGAATAACTGATGTACTGTGCGGAGAAATTTGCAATTCAGTGGGGGACGATAAGCATTTAATTGTCTGAAAACCTCAGCAGCCGGAAAGAGTCGCTGCACCTTCGAACCGGTCCCAGAGCTGATGTTCAGGAAAGACCGGCATGAAGATGTAACATGTCTGCAACAACAACACACATAGGTTTTTGTGTATATTAACGACGATTAAGGAGTGTTTAACAGCAGTCGAAGTGGCTACAGCAGGTAGCAGCAGCCGGTCGGGCTTGTGGTCGTGTGGCAGCGGAGAAATGCGGAGCACGCCGACCGCTCTGCTCTCTCCCGACCGCCTCCCACCCATCAGACGACACACTTCGTTCCCTTTCACTCTCTCGATGGCTTCTCACCACAGGCAGACGGAAAACGAAAGTGTTCTACAAAAATTCCTCCCACCCCGCATTGTAGAAATAGAAAATAGCATATCAAAGCGTTCTCAATAAAGGTATTACCTACATTTTGAAGCGCATTTTCACTTTTCTTCACGTCTGACACGACTACTTTTGCTTTCTCGCCATGCTAGTCGCGCCTCTCATAATTCATCTCGTGTTTTACATAAGTTCTGCAATTTTATTGTATTCGTAATGATATGTTCGTTTTCTGATGACGCACTGTACACAATTCATACCAGGGTTTAAGCTAGAAAATAAATAATTGTCACAAAAATAAACAAACGAAAAATATTATTTGTGCAAATTACGAAATGCTTGCGCAATATTACAAATAACTGTGCAGAAAAATAAAATTAATAAATAATTTCGAGGGCAAAATTGTTTTTCTCGAATGGGTATCGAACCCGGGACCTTTGTTTAACGTGTTGCCAACGCTCTACCACTGAGCTCTTCGGGAACTCTATCCAATTTTTCCCTCTATATCCACAGACCTCAAAGTGGGCTGACAACCGTCAAGCAACCAATCTATACGAGTGCACACTTTTTGGGTTAAAGTCAATGGTTTTCTGTTAAAACAGTGACTTATTATGCAAATCAAGATTTTCAGGTATAACTCCTGTAAAGTTGATTTGAATAATTTCGAGGGAAAACCAAAGGTCCCGGGTTCGATACCCGGCTCCGGAACAATTTTTCCCTCGAAATTATTCAAATCAACTTTACAGGGAGTTATACCTGAAAATCTTGATTTGCAAAATTAATAAAGTATACAGAAACAAAAAGTTGTATATTTTGTTTTTTGGAGTTTTATATTACTTTCAATCCATCTTATCACACTCTAGATACACCTATGTTTTTTTTTTAATTTTAGTTGGTTATTTAACGACGCTGTATCAACTACTAGGTTATTTAGCGTCGATGAGATTAATGATAGCGAGATATTTGGCGAGATGAGGCCGAGGATTCGCCATAGATTATACTTGCATTCACATTACGGTTGGGGAAAACCTCGGAAAAAACCCAACCAGGTAATCAGCCCAAGCGGGGATCGAATCAGCGCCCGAACGCAACTTCAGACCGGCAGGCAAGCGCCTTAACCGACTGAGCCATGCCGGTGGCTTATACCTATGTAAGTGATTTGATTACCTGGTTGGGTTTTTCCGAGGTTTCCCCCACCGAAAAGGCAAATGCCGGGTAATATTTTGGCGAATCCTCGGACCTCATCTCATCTCACTACATCTCGCCAAAATGTAAAACAATGTAAAAAAATTGTAAAAATTGTAGAAAATTACTAAATTGTAAAACCATAAAAATTTGTAAAAATTGTAATTGTAATATTGTAAAATGTTGACATGTTCCACATGTTAAAGCTTCATTGCTCATATAAGATCTATGGAATAAAATAAATGAATGAATGAAATGAAAAGTAAATCATTACACAAGGTATGTTTAAACTCAATTACTGCTGAATTTACATCACATTAAAATACGTTATTTTATGAACACTCTAAAAATTGAAATTCTTTACTAGTAGGCCCTTCAAGATTTATAGTTAGCAAAGTGTTAACTCTTTTAATGAAAGGCGGTTTCTAATTCCAGTTTTTAGAAGATTCATGCAACTAAATCCTCGCTCACAATTTACAGTATGCGATGGAATTATATAAATCAATTAGAAGAAATTGTTCACTTAATTTAGCCCTATATGAATATTGCACCAACTCTTTGAAATCAATTCCTGAACATCTATTGCTCAATATCTTCTTGAACATTGCCCGTGCAATTAACATTTCATTTAAATTCAGATTAGTTCAAACACATCTCTGATTTCATTTTCTCCATCACCATCTTCGTTTCTGAAGTCCAATTTGGTTGTCGCATTTTTGCACATTTACATTCAAAGTTTGCTGCATTTTTAGAAGTCGAGTAGGAAAATGCGACAAATGCGACTGTGGCTTAAACCCTGATTCATACTCAAGCGATAAGATAAAATCAGTATTATTGGCATGAAAAAAAAATGTATATTTTAGTAGATCAGTGAAATTTTGAAACTGAAACTTTCTTTCCTAATGTCGGAGTAATGTTCCCGAAGGCTCAACAACAGTCGTGTTACTTAGAACTGCGGTCGACAATTCGAATCCTATCTAATGTAGCCTATATGGATATTAAGTTGTTGTCAAAATATCATTTTTTCAACAGTTGCAGATCTGCTATCGTGCTGATATACAATGAGAATCCTCTTCTCGTCGTGATTACTACATTTTATAGCATTTTTAAAAATATCTAATTATACTTTTGACAATGGGAAGCATAGGCTACTATGCTTAAGGATACCCATGAGTGAAATTATCAAATTCTAAACTATAAAAGCTAGATTTTTCAAATTTGTACCATAGATGTAGGCCTATACTAAATATAAGTAAAGAACTCACAAAAAATGTGTCCTCATGGTTCACAAGTTATGGGTAAGTTTACATTTTTGGAGAGCGAGAAACTCAAAAAGTTCCTTGCGTAACAATTTTTTTTCTCGGTCTCATAATTTGTGAACAGGCTCACCACACACACATATATATCTTTAAACAGCCCCGGGTTTCATGTACATTAATTAGATAAACTTCTAGAAATTTTTAAATATTGTATATTTTTTTCTTAAAAATTAAAAATATATTAAGAAACTGAAGAAAATCTGGAATTTTGAAATGGCCCGTGCTTCAACAATCAACCTTGTTACTGTTAAATTGTCTAGATTGTATTTTAGTTTGTAATAATCGATTGTGGGGTCATATACGCTCGACAAATATCGACAATTACTCATTAGTGGCCAATATACATGATCATGAAATTAGAAATAGTGAACAAATTAATATTCCATATTGTAGATTACACAAGAGCAACACAAACTTTTTAATTATGGGGATGAAATTATATAATAAGCTCCCCAATCAATAGCTTCAAAACTAGATTTTACAATTGGTTATTAAATAATCCTTTTTATTCTGTTTCTGAGTTTTTCAACACAAATTTGTATGAAATTGCATTTTAATAAATAAGTTTAATTGCAATTTAGTTAGTTTTCTTTAATCTAAAAGTTTCAAATCACTTCAGGTTTTCATTGTATTATTTAAATTTTATTGTTTCTTTTATTAGTGTTTTTTAAAATGTATTTATATGTTTTTTCAATGTATTCTGACGAAGCCTAAAACTGTATGTCTAATGGCCAAATAAACTGAATTGAATTAAATATATAGTTTTTCTTTTTCTTAAGTAAAATTCTCGTGTTTTCCTTTAACAGTTTGTGGATTTGCTTCTAACATATTCACGTCATCAAACGGCTGATGTAACCCGTTCAATTCCGAACCCTCTCTGTTATCCTGGACTTTCCTGATGGCAAGTTCTGGAGCAAAGTTACTACTAGGGCATTCGATAAGTAATGGCAACAATGCTGTAAATCAGTGCTCCAAGCGGTGACCATTGTACTTAATAGAGCAGCGATTGTTTAATAAATTTTCAATATTGAAAGCCTCGAAGTAGCCATATTTTGTAAATACAGTGGCTATTTCTGATTTGTAGTAAACAGTACAGCCCTAAATTTACGAACAAAGATGCTTAATAAAAATCCAACTTGCAAGAGAAAAACATGCAACTCAGTGCTTTAGGGCATTACAAGAAGCCTGTGGGAGAGAAGTCCTACCATACTGAAAATATTGCATTCGCTTTCAATCAAGAGTTGACATCCAAAGAGCTTTAGATTGGTCAGTGAGAGAGATATCGAGAAATGCTGCTGCAGATGGAGTCCGCCGTCTTCTAAGAATTTGGCAAGGTATTGTTGACTTGGCAGGTGACTATATTTGAAGTATGTAATGTTTTTTTTTATTTTTTTTAATGGGTTATTTTACGACGCTGTATCAACGTCTAGGTTATATGTATGTAATGTTAAAAGTAACCTAAATAATTTTAGTGTGAAAGAGTAATTATGCGGTCAGAGAGTCTGGCCGCGAAACCAGGTGGCCCGGGTTCGATTCCCGGTCAGGGCAAGTTACCTGGTTGAGGTATCTTCCCGGGTTTTCCCTCAACCGAATATGAGCAAATGCTGGGTAACTTTCGGTGCTGGATCCCGGACTCATTTCACCGGCATTATCACCTTCATATCATTCAGACGCTAAATAACCGAAAATGTTGATAAAGCGTCGTAAAATAACATACTAAAAAAAGAGTAATTATGTAAATTGGAAATTTATCTTTTGAAGAGGTGGAGAAGTTCAAATATCTTGGAGCAACAGTAACAAATATAAATGATACTCGGGAGGAAATTAAACACAGAATAAGTATGGGAAATGCCTGTTATTATTCGGTTGACAAGCTTCTATCATCCAGTCTGCTGTCAAAAAATCTGAAATTTAGAATTTATAAAACAGTTATATTACCGGTTGTTCTTTATGGTTGTGAAACTTGGACTCTCACTTTGAGAGAGGAACAGAGATTAAGGGTGTTTGAGAATAAGGTGCCTAGGAAAATATTTGGGGCTAAAAGGGATGAAGTTACAGGAGAATGGAGAAGTTACACAACACAGAACTGAACACATTGTATTCTTCACCTGACGTAACTAGGAACATTAAACCCAGATATTTGAGATGGGCAGGGCATGTAGAACGTATGGGCGAATCCAGAAATGCATATAGAGTGTTAGTTGGGAGGCCGGAGGGAAAAAGACCTTTAGGGAGGCCTAGACGTAGGTGGGAAGATAATATTAAAATGGATTTGAGGGAGGTGGGATATGATGATAGAGAATGGATTAATCTTGCTCAGGATAGGGACCAATGGCGGGCTTATGTGAGGGCGGCAATGAACCTCCGGGTTCCTTAAAAGTCAGTAAGTAAGTAAGTAAGTAAGAGTAATTAAAGTATGTTTCTATTACTTTTCAAATGCCCTAATATATAGACCTACATAATTTGTATTAATTGAGAATTATTTTTAATAGAAGAAAAGAACAACAAGAGAGTAATTTTGATTTTTTTTAAACCATTCGCTTTTTCGTGTTTATTATCTGTCCATATACAGTTCCTGTCTTTAATCTATTAACTTTTAAGGTATTTTTTTATTTTTTACATGTAGGGAATTTTTGTGTAAATGAAATACAGCATATTGGTCATTTTCAGCTATTTCTAGGTCGTCAACATCCGTCTCCTAGCCAAGAGATATGGTGACGAATCACGCATCGATCTGCCTACATTTATCTCGTGGTCTCAAAATAATTCTCGTGGCAATATGTGAACACCTCCCACGCGCGGGGGAAACAAAACCATTTTCCTCGCTGCTTTGTAGCGGACTAACCGCTCTCTTCTGACAAACACATCGCAATATCTTGCATCTCTCTCCCTCGGCGCCTGCGCCCCGTCCCTAACCCCTCTGATGGTCTGAGCGTCCTAGTTTCTCTGGATAGAGTTCAACACACTCTATCGAGGTGACTCATGACGTCACAATCAAGGACTTTGACACAACAAGCGCCTACGTAACTTCTATCACTTGAGTCTGTCTTGCATTGAACGCTTAGGTCTAGCCTTCGGATGAGGTAAGCCCTCTCGATGCAAAGACCAAGTGATATTATAACACATGTGTACCGTATTACAGCTTAAGTGTTGTGTACTTTTTTTTTATCTACAGAAATAATTACGAATTAGCCTTTCCATTTCGATAAGAAAATAATTTTCTCTTTTTTATTGACTTCTTGTTTACCTCAGAGTCATTCACATGTTGTAAACATGTTTATGTACGGCAAAAAAATATTCCATTCAACGTTAAACTGGTCAGAAGTTTACAGAACCTGTAAAATAAAGTTAGAAATTACATTTTAGTATTTATTTACCCCTGTGGTTGAATTGAAAGTAAACATGATATAATCATACGAGAGTTGAAAACTACTTTTACCTTCATGGATCACTAATTTTCGTATTAATTAAAGAAGTATAGAAATGAAACACACGAATGTTTCCGGAGAGAACTTTCATTTTATACAATTTTAACAGCAATATAATCAATCCCTCTAAGTTTATAATTAATCGATGAAAGAATAATTTAAGAACATTACGTTTCCTATCATCTACGTATGACAACTACAGATAAATTGCCTTCATTATTTCTAAGCATACTTAAAACATCGACATCAAAGCTTCTGCGATCTATTACTTGCTGTTTGTATATGATGAATGTTCTTTAATTCGTGCCCAATATTTGGATACCTGTATAAGTTCTGACTTAGGTAAGATATCAACTGTTGTTGATATTTTGATGGGTTTAACTTCAATGGGATTTCTTTTGTTAAGTTTATTTATACACGCTCATATCGCGTGTTTAGGATCTGTGAGTATTCCAGTAAGCCGTTGTTACTAGGTTGATAAATGAGTTCTATTTATAAACATACATTACTAACTTATTTTCACAAAAATCGAATGAATTTTATAACTGAAAAAGCATATACATAACACCAGAAGAAATGTCCCAACTCTTTTGGCAGAACCTAAATGCCACACTACAGCTGGATTAAGACACAGTAGGAATTATGGACCAAGACAATACAATTCAGTATTGAAAAATAATCCAGACTTAAGCAATTTACACATTCTTAAGTTTAAAAATAAAGTGAAAATGTTTGTATGATATTTGATAAATTTTATTATAATTTTTTTAAGTGTTACTAGCATTATATGGCACTAATTTTTATTGTATTTATCTGATGCATGTAACCTATAAGATAAAACATTGTAATAAATATAAATAGATCATTTTCTTAATTAATAACAGTGTATATCTCCAATAAATGATTCCTTAGCATCGCCACAGATACACTTGATTGCACTTGTCACTATATCTTGTCACTAGAAAGTTATTGAAATTTATATTTTCCCCGCCATTCATAAAATATTTTGATATGACACCTCTTGCACAAAAGGAGAGATCTACAACTGAAACTCGATTAAAATATATTTCAGTATTATTTGTATTTATCCTGGTAATAATGAACAGTTTGACTCGTAGACATTTTGTTTTTTCAGCATTTACTTCCCATGATTTTACGAGAAGATTCGAAGAGAACGGCAGTTACGTAGACTTTCAGCTCCCCACTACTACCATTAATACACAACACAATGTCAATACGGCGGTTGCTGTCGTCTGCGATACAACGAACTTTTCTGTTGATTTTCGAGTTTGGCATTTTTTCCGGTTATTATATGCTTATTTAAGTTGTGTTAACTCTCGCTAGTTTTATATTTTATTTTATCCGTCTTAGTATTTATTTTATTATTGTAAATATTTTTTTTATCACTTTATTATTATTAACTATTATTATTATTATTATTATTATTGTTATTATTATTAATGAATTATTTTGTATTACAATCTTTATATTATTTCTGTCACGATTATTCTATTATTATTATTATTATTATTATTATTATTATTATTATCATTATTATTATTATTATTATTATTATTATTATTATTGTTACTATTATTTATATCATCAGCATTATTATTTGAACCCTATAAAATTGATGTAGACTACTGGACTGTACCCGAGCACGAGCATTATGCTCATTTCGGGTATCTATTCATATGTATTCAATTCAAATGTAAATTGTAAATAAATTTGAAAATTTGAAATTTGAATTCAATCAATACTTAACATAAAACACAATAAAACATGTTATAACAACATTTAAACAGATTTAAAAATCTGTTTAAATGTTGTTATAACATGTTTTATTTAAAAATCTGTTCAAATGTTGTTATAACATGTTTTATTGTGTGATTTAAAAATCTGTTTAAATGTTGTTATAACATGTTTTATTTAAAAATCTGTTTAAATGTTGTTATAACATGTTTTATTGTGTGATTTAAAAATCTGTTTAAATGTTGTTATAACATGTTTTATTTAAAAATCTGTTTAAATGTTGTTATAACATGTTTTATTGTGTGATTTAAAAATCTGTTTAAATGTTGTTATAGCATGTTTTATTTAAAAATCTGTTTAAATGTTGTTATAACATGCTTTATTTAAAAATCTGTTTAAATGTTGTTATAACATGTTTTATTGTGTGATTTAAAAATCTGTTTAAATGTTGTTATAACATGTTTTATTGTGTGATTTAAAAATCTGTTTAAATGTTGTTATAACATGTTTTATTGTGTGATTTAAAAATCTGTTTAAATGTTGTTATAACATAACAAATGTTTTATAACATGTTTTATTGTGATTTAAAAATCTGTTTAAATGTTGTTATAACATGTTTTATTTAAAAATGTTTAAATGTTGTTATAACATGTTTTATTTAAAATCTGTTTAAATGTTGTTATAACATGTTTTATTGTGTGATTTAAAATCTGTTTAAATGTTGTTATAACATGTTTTATTTAAAAATCTGTTTAAATGTTGTTAAAATCTCTTTTAAATGTTGTTATAACATGTTTTATTGTTTTAAAATCTGTTTAAATGTTGTTATAACATGTTTTATTGTGTGATTTAAAAATCTGTTTAAATGTTGTTATAACATGTTTTATTTAAAAATCTGTTTAAATGTTGTTATAACATGTTTTATTGTGCGATTTAAAAATCTGTTTAAATGTTGTTATAACATGTTTTATTGTGTGATTTAAAAATCTGTTTAAATGTTGTTATAACATGTTTTATTGTGTGATTTAAAAATCTGTTTAAATGTTGTTATAACATGTTTTATTGTGTGATTTAAAATCTGTTTAAATGTTGTTATAACATGTTTTATTGTGTTTTTATGTTAAGTATTGACTGAATAGGTCCCGCGCCGTGGCGTCGCGGTCTAAGGCATCCTGCCTAGGACTCGCGTTACGGAATGCGCGCTGGTTCGAGTCCTCGTGGGAGAAGAAATTTTCTCATGAAATTTCGGCCAGTGTATGGGACCGGTGCCCACCCAGCATCGTGATGCCCTTGGGGAGCTACGATGGGTAGCGAAATCCGGTTGCGAATGCCAGCTATAACGGCTGGGGGGATCATCGTGCTAACCACACGATACCTCCATTCTGGTTGGATGATCGTCCACCTCTGCTTCGGCATGTGGGCGTGAGGCCAGCAGCCGGCTGGTCGGTCTAGGCCCTTCACGGGCTGTAGCGCCACGGATTATTTATTTAATTTTTATTATTGACTGAATAGAACTCATTTATCAATTAACATTGAACTTAACGGAACCAATATGCCTTTAAAATTACGTTGTTACTAGAGTTTACGGTACAGTCGCATTTCTCGCATTTTGCTACTCGATTTCTGAAAATTCAACAAACTTTGAATGTAGGCCTAAATGTGCAAAAATGCGACAATCACATTGGACTTCAGAAACGAAGATGGTAATGGAGAAAATGAAATCAGAGATGTGTTTGAACTAATCTGAATTTAAATGAAATGCTAATGGCATGGACAATGTTCAAAAAGGTATTGAGCAATAGATGTTCGGGAATTGATTTCAAAGAGTTGGTGCAATTCATGTAAGTTAAGTGAACAATTTCTTCTAATTGATTTATATAATTCTATCGCATACTGTAAATTGTGAGCGAGGATTTAGTTGCATGAATCTTGTAAAAACTGGAATTAGAAACCGTCTTTCAGTAAAAGAGTTAGCACTCTGCCAACAATAAATCTTGAAGGGCCTACTAGTAAAGTGCCCAAAAATAACGTATTTTAATGCGATGTAAATTCAGCAGTAATTGATTCTAAACATACAGTACCTATGTGTAATGATTTACTTACATAAGTATATCTTGAGTGTGATAAGATGGATTGAAAGTAATAAAACTCCAAGAAACAAATTACATAACTTTTTGTATCTGGATCCTTTAATAATTTTATCTTTCTCCACAATATTGCACATTAATTTAGCAATTTGTACAAATATAATTTTTCAGTTGTTTATTTTTTGCGACAATTATTTATTTTCTTGCTTTAACCCTGGTTGTTACTATTGTTGAGTGTCTGTTTCTATTGTGTGTTGTAGATGGCTTGTGTTCATGTAGCAGAATATAGATTATTATTAATTTTATGCTCGACCATGCCGAATTGTAGTAATTATACACCTGGTAGCAGTCCTTTAATGCATGTCATTAAAGTACACCTATTCATTAAAGTTCAGGTTTTTTATTATTCTCGGATATGCAATCGAAAGACAACGAGGGAAACGTCACGGAGGCTGGAAATCCAATACTGTCGCAGAAGTTTATGTTCTGTTACTATAATAATTAGCGTTAATTGTAAATAATATTCAAATAAATTCAATCTGTCATCTCGTTTTTCAATGTCTAATTTAATATCAAGGTTAATATTTAGTTTACTCTGTAGGTTATAGGCTATCAAGGTCAATGGAGATCTGTTCCTCGGAAAAAATCAATACTTTCGCGTCTGCGCACATCTCACAATTTACGAGGTATTGCACAAGGTCAGTTCCGCTCTTCAGTTAGATACAAAAAAAATTCTGAATAATTTCAAGTTAGAAATTTGGTCGAGCATAAAAAGTCGTATGAAACTCTCCTATAATGGTAATTAAGACGCTCGTATGAAAATTATGAAACTCGCTTGCGCTCGTTTCATAAACAAACATACTTGCGTCTTAATTACTATCATTATAGGCTCGTTGCATAATGTACTATTATGTTATGGATGGTTGAGGCGTTGATGAATCATAGTATGTAAATTTTAAAACAGGCAATTACCTTTGTAACTGAGGGAAACCATGAAAAAACCCAGTCAGATTGGTCGGCCACGGAGTTTGAACCCGAGACCTTCCGAATGCTCGGTAATGTGGATTTTATTTCTTGTGATAGTTCGAAATGTTCCTTTTTCTTATTTATTTCAGTTAGGCCTATGAATACAGTTGACATTTTTGGATATTTTTCAAATATTAAAGATTTTTATTTTATAGACTAATAAATTAGCCTTTTTGCTAATTACAAATAACAAAATTGAAGAATTATGTATTTTCCAAAATTTAACTCTTCAATTTAAACTACAGTTGCCATGGAAAAGAGTAGGTTGTTTGATAAAAAATTACTTCATGTTTGATGATAAAAAGTTTAGCTGATGATACAGACCTATTGTGAATTTTTGAGACAGGCCTCTTATGTCAGTGATAAACTTTGATATTGGTCGGTGATAATGTTTTTTCAAAGGGTTATCCGGCAAGAAAATTTATGCGGATAAGGATCATTGTCTTTCATACACCTCCATAAAAATGGGTTACGGAATCTGTACACCGAATTTTGTCAAAAAAAAAATGAAATTTTGGTTTTATCGTTCTTCGGTAGTTTAATATGTGTACACTATTAATATGATTTTATTTCTTCTAATTGTCAGCCTTTAGCCCTATCTTCAGCAAAAATATTGTACTTATTCTTAATGCAAAAAATGTTATCCATGAAAAAATTTTTCTTGCCAACCGTTCAGTGGAATTTTAAATTTATTCTGCAGATTATATACATAAAAGTATGTTACATGTGCCCGATTTTTTCTACATTTGTATCTTTTATCATTTTTGAGGATACGATTTCTGCACATTTGAAGGACAAAACTGAAATTCTTTCAATCATTTATCAACAGTAATCTCAAGAGACGTTTTGATTTATCTAGAAAAATCAAAACTCGAGTGGGATTTAATTGACTATTACACGATTAGAAGAAAGTATATAAAGATTAGAAGTTACAAAGTACTCCAATACAATAAAATATTAATTGACTTACGAAAACACAACTGTCTTCAAATGTATTATTGTACCATCTCAACATTACAAATATTACGCTAGATGGATGCTTTTAATTAGATGGCAGTAGTGAGCAATGCCTTCTCGTCGAATTTTCAAATTTGAATTCTCGATCTATTATACACGATGGCAATGTTACTAGTCATAAATAACCAGGCTTTGTCGATTCAGGTTCATTTTTTTTGACGTCCAAACCAGTGCAGTTTAAAATGCAACATTCCAAAATAAACAAATCAATTATCGAATCCCAGTAATCAACGTCACTTGACAGATGATTTTCAATAAATCTTAATATTAAAAATCAATCTCTGATACGTGACTATCCATAATATCATATAGGAGAGGCTATAACATAAAAACTAGTATCACAAGTGTTAGAAAAGTTTTAATTAACGACTCAACATAAAAAATAAATGCATGAATAATTTTAAAAGGAATAATTATTGAATGTACAATTTTCAAATTTGAATGTGGTTGGTGGTTCAATTGATGTTATATTGGACGTGTGCGTAATAGAAGTGGAACTCGTTGATTTAGGCCTGCATGGTATATTCAACTTATTCAGAATTTCCGAATGAATAATTTTAAAAGGAATAATTATTGAATGTACAATTTTAAAATTTGAATGTGGTTGGTGGTTCAATTGATGTTATATTGGACGTGTGCGTAATAGAAGTGGAACTCGTTGATTTAGGCCTACATGGTGTATTCAACTTATTCAGGATTTCCGAATGGTGCTCTTCGTTTATTTGTAAATCGGATTTCAGAAGATGCATAGGTATGATCAGTGATTTTTATTAATTCTTGTTCTTGAATGCCAATGCGAGTCATATTTGAAACTGCTGTGCATCGACTGGAGTGGTTTGTAATTTTATATATAAAGGCTGCGTCAGAAAGAACGGATGGATTTCAAACTATCGATACGCAACGAGGAGAGAGATATAGTGAGGGGGACCACGACTGTTGGGTCAGCCATAGAATGCAGTTTCAGTTGAGAATATGGTGTTGGTCTGGTGTTCAACGTGCTTTCATCGTAGAGACATTTTTGAAAAATGAAGAGTCTGTGATCGCCACTCAGGACTCATTTCGACATCGGATGTCACGCTAGGATTCCAACTCGGAATACAATTTTGCGGTGGGTGGCTTCATTTCGTATCACAGGTTCAACATTAAAGAAGAAATCACCTGGACGAAATTCTATTGCACTGAGATTGTCCGAGGCTACGGTAAGATCTCGCGCCCTGCGACTTCTTTCTTTGGGACCATTTGAAGGCGTAAGTTTGTAAACATCGATCACATACACTGGACGAACTGAAGACAGCGATTCGTGAAGAAATCGTGGCAATTGCACCAGCTATGACTGTGAAAGTGATGGCGAACATCAGAAAACGCCTCGATGCCTGTATTGAAAGCCAAGGACATCATATGGATAATGTTGTTTTCCAAAATAAACTGCATATATTGGTGAATATGT